>CM065117.1:56474814-56877314 GCA_033026305.1 Cirrhinus molitorella
TGTGTAAAAAAAATATATATTTACAGGACAAAAAAAAAAATAAACATATAGAAGACTGTTTTGTGATAAAATGATAAACTGCATTAAAAAATTACAGTGTACATAATTACTTTTTTTTATTTACATGTGAATATGCAATACAAAATGTACAGAATTTATTCATTTCATTTTTAACTTACATCAAAAAAATAAACAACAGAAATTAGGTTGATTCATTGACAATGTTAAAATTTTAAAAATAATAATAAATTGTAATGTACCAATTTTTTCCACTGTTTTCTCTTACCTAATAATTTATTTGCTAACCATTCTCTCAAGAAGAGAAAACTGTCTCTCCCTGCTCTCTTGTCTCTGCTCTTCTCTCCTGTGTCTCTCTCTGGAGTTTGATGTCCACCAGCTCACCACTCACTCCCTCAGCTGTCCCAGGACACTTGCAATCCTAAGGCAGAGCAAATAAACCATGCCTGTCAACAACAACAGCACAATGCATTTCAGCACAAATATGTCTATTAACTTGCTTACTTTATATTTTTCCCCAACAGGCTCATTTTCTCACAATAGTCCTAAAACAAGAGAAAATTGAAACACTTATAAAGAAAGGTTTGCAATCTTAACATTTGAAAATAGCAGGACATCCAACATACTGAAGTGCTAATGTTTGGTTAAACATTTGTAGACATATCTTTCATGACAGCACATCAAAAACACAACAAAGGGAAAGACTGTTGTCTTGTATAGTGGTTGTCTTATTGTTTGTGGGCTTTTTTAACTGAATTTTAACACTCATTTCGCTAGGTATTTGAGTAAATGAAAACACAATATTTACATTTCAATGCAAATTCCCCAACATAACTCTCATTCTTCTTCTTCTTCTTTGATGTTTAACGGCAGTTAAAGCATCCAACTTTAATGGTGCATTACCACCACCTACTATACTGGAGTGTGGACTGGAGCTAGACAGAGATAACCTATTTCAATGTATTTAGGAAAAAAAAAAAAAAAAAAAAACCTTTGTTATTCCAAATCTGTAACTATATTCTATCTGCTAAACCAGTATCCTTTAGAAAACTAAATATATGTATATTAATATCATTTAAAGTTTTCCCCAGTAGTTCCTTAAGTGAATTTCCTTGTATCCCCATTTTACGTATGTTTTCTTTCATCTGTATCCTTTCCCTCTCATACTTCTGTCACTCTAATATCACATGCTCAACAGATTCAACACTATTACAAAATGCACACCTTTCTGAAATATGTTTAATTATAATATTTAAATAATTAATTAACCCACAGTGCCCAATCCTTAATCCTTAGTGCCCAACTTCTTTGCCACTTTTCCATGATTTTTACCCAATTTTTTGTCTTTGCTTCTGCTTTACTTATTGGAATTAATATTTCCACACCATCTCATTTACTGGCTTGTTTTGCCAAACCATCTACCATTTCATTACCTTTAATCCCTACTTGACTCCCATCTTTGGTATTCCAACTGCAGCCCCAGTTTGTCCTGATTGAGGATCCTTAGATCCATCTGTGTAAACATCCAAATACCCATTATATTCCTTATTCAAATGATTATAGAAAACTCTCTACTTTTTGAATGACTATTTAAAATATGCAAATCCACATCCGGTTGCACAAGCAGCCAAGGTCTGACCGGTGTTGAAACTGTTGGACTAAATTTTTTTTTAAACTTTTTGTCCAACTCCATCTCTTTCCCAATATTATTACATACCCACCCAAAACTTTGATGTTTAATCCTTTCATGTTCCCAGGTTATCTCCATAATTGCTTTTGTCCTATCATGTCCTTGCAAGTTTGCCCAATAGTTGGCTGCCAACTGCTCCCTCCTTAAATGTAAAGGCATTTCACCCATGTCTACTTGTAACACCACTACAGGTGATGTCCGAACAGCCCCACTACATATTCTAAGTGCTTGAGTTTGTATAACTTCCAACTTATCCAGTGTAGTTCTTGCTGCATCTCTATATGCTATACAACCATAGTCTATAACAGACTTAATCAATGCCACATATATTTCCTTCAGTGATTGTCTACTCATTGACCACTGTTCTACCTGTCCTATTGCTTCCTGGACCTTACTTACTGTGTACTTTATATTCCTTCCCCTCTTCCACAAGGCCCCATCATCAGCAAAAAGCAATCTTCCTATCTCAGTTTCTACATTCGAAAAGACATCATTTATCATGATATTGAAAAGCAGAGGGCTTATAACACTACCCTTCAAGTCGCTTTCGACTTACGGCAGCCTTCAGTGCACCACGGTGATGCAATCAGCCTTTAAAAAAAATGCTCAGGACTATTTTGAAAACATGGTCTACTCCATAGGGTTATAATGTAAAACAGACGCTGGCAGTAAAAAAAAAAAAAAAAGAAAAAAAAAGACGCCAAGTGTAAACACTGCCAATGTGTGTTAATTACTTTTATAACTAATTTTTATTAAATTAATGTATTAAATTGACAGCCAACATGCTAATAACATATTAGAACATGCTACTAACTAACAAATGACTCTTAATGCTTTTTTAAATGGTCTTATAGAATCAAAATCAAATTTAATACAATCCAAATGAATGTTAGTAACTGCATTGGATGGTTAATTCAGTTAAAACTTGGTTTAACTCATGTTTCTTAAACAGGCTGAAGTAATGCCATTGTTGGCAGCCCATCTGAAGAGAAATGAGGAAATGCTATTTTACAAACCTTCAGTTTATTCTGGGTTCAGAGATGATCTCTACTGCGGTTAAACTCAACAGTGAGATCACATCTGAAACACTGCAACTGCTAAAAATAATACACTATTTTAGTTACAAACCTAAAGCTAGATGTTAACCATTTCAGCATTATAAGAAAGCATTGACTCTGAAATAGATGCAAAAGGTCATCGTAAAACTTTAGAAAGACAGAGTTTGTTTGACTAAACGCTGATTCCATAATAGCTATTATCATTAATTGCAACATTACAACAAACAAATTACCTTAATATATTCACTCGTATCTTTTCTTTTTCTTTTTCTTTTTCTTTTCTTTTTTTTTTTTTTGTATGTCAATGCATCTTTGAAAAGAGCAATCATGAGTCTCATGGTTCATGTGAGATTCAGAGCAAATATAACTGGTAACAGTGTGAAAGATCAAAAACAGAAACACTGATATCAACATTGGTTAATCGCCAGGATATGATGCAGTGATATAGTGACAGTCAAATGCAGCTTGTGTCAGGAATAAACACTCAGCCAATCAGATCAGAGGAAGTTAAACACAGGAAGAGCTGATATTATTTAAAGAAAGAGTTGTGAGCATATAATGAAGAGGAAGACTGACAGAAAGAGAAAATGGCTGATGAGTATCATGTGCATCTGCTGGGACTGATCTTTCTCTCTTCACTTCTCACAGGTAAATAAATCTGTACTTTCTTTACAAGACATTTAGTGGAATTAGTCTAAAAACAGTTCATTTGAACATGATCAGTTTATTCTTGTGTTATGTACTGGATTATTCCTGGATGCGCTAGACAGTTTCACATCTGATGTTGAATTATCTTAATATATATAAATATTTATTTTATTTTGAATTGTGTGTTGTTGTTGTTTAGTTTTTGTTTTTATGCTGGTATCTTATATATGTGATCCTGGACCACAAAATCAGTCATAAGGGTAAATTTGCTGAATAAATAAGATTTCCATTGATGTATGGTTTGTTAGGAAACACAAAGTTGAAATACAAGCAAAGTCTTTAATAATATTCCAAAGATAATCCACAAAGGTATCCACAGGCAGAAACACGCACACACGAGGTAACCTTGTTGCCGGACAAACTGACACAGAACTCAAACAAACTTATAAGGACTCTAATCAATACACACAGGTGATGAACATAAAGGTGATGTCAGGAACAAACAAATATGGGCATACAAGGGAGAAACCAAAACAGACAGTTCACAGGGGTGTGACATTACTCCTCTCTCCCAGAAGGCGCAAGCCTGTGCCGTAGAAGGACAGAATGACTTGTAGGAGGGAACATAAGGATGGATAAGGCTGGAAGACAAAAACAAAAGGAAGTCCTGGTCGGAGGCCGGACTCCCTGGAGGAGGATAATTTACAAAATATTTTATGGAACATGATCTTTACTTAATATCCTAATGATTTGTATAAAATAAAAATAAAATAAAACCTATAATTCTGACCTACACAATGCAATTTTGGCTGTTGCTACAAATACACCCATGCTACTTAACCCCTTAAATGTCACCCCCATTTTTTTAAAATAGACATGAAAGTGCACTGTCCAAACTCAAATTGTTGTAATTCATGAACACTTTGGAATACAGATCTAAGGTTCTTTTTTAAGAAGACAATCAGCAGATTTTTGCAGAAGTGGAATTTAAAAAAAAAAATAAACTCTTTATAAGTTATAGAGGTTTAAATTTACTGCAAACAAAATGCACTGTACAATTTTTATTTTATTTAATATAAAACACATATTTTAAATAACAGGTTTTACCCTAAACATGTTATTAAATTGAAGCCCTATGTCTAAATAAGTTATATTCCAAATTTGAAGTTGATATGAAAAAAATTGAGGTTCCTGTGAAAGTTTATTTAGGGCGTCATGCCACAAATAGCCACCGGGTGCCATTCAAACTCCATATAATTTTTTTTAATGCATTTTTCTGTCACAAATTTCTATTTAAAATGTCCTATCATAAAATAACAACCAAATATGGAATCCTGAGACTCAGACCTTTCCAATGATATGTATTTGTCAAGATTCTAAAAAAAATTTATTATAAAAGACCGTAATGCATGATATTTGACGCCGTCGCTAAGGGGGAGGAGTCCGCCAAAGGATTTAAGGTACCACTTCCATGGTAACGCAATGTCTGATTTTAAAATAGTTTTCACTGGATGATTCTTGGGCTTCTAAGCTTTCAAATGATATATAATGATATATATATATTTATGATGATTACTAAAAAATTTGCTAGAGAAAAAGGACAATGAAAAAAAGAGCGCCAAGCGTCCCAAAGGCGGGACGGTGACAGTTAAGGGGTTAAAACTGGTTTTGTGGTCCAGGGTCGCATATAAGATCATCATCACTCAAATGCACTTGTGTTTCAGATACCAGTGGAGTGGATGATGCTCATGTGTTCAGTTCTGGTGAAAATGTCCGTCTGCCCTGTAACAATGCTCTTCCTGACTGCAGCTCAACTACATGGATCTATGAGAACATATTCAGTCGTTCAAAAGTAGTTGAACTGATTGATTTAGGGGAAAACAATAAAGACACAAAAAGATATGAGAGACTGAGTCTGGGGTCTGACTGCTCTCTGAACATCAAGAATGTCACAAAAGTAGATTATGGACTTTACAGCTGCCAACAATGGACCAGTGAGAATAGAAATCAAAAACAAGGAGATGATGCGCATGTTTATCTGCATGTTCTTTACGGTAATTTTACGTTTATATGATCAATTTAAAATAAAGGGGAAAAAATCTTCATTTGAACTCCCATGATGTGTAAAAAGTGTGTGATTTGTGTGTTATTTACACTCCCATGATGTGTAAAAAGTGTGTGATTTGTGTGTTATTTTGTGTTTCAGTCTCTTCATCATCCTCACAGACTGAGATCAGTGCAGGCAGCTCTGTGTCTCTCTCCTGTCAGTTGTTTTCACATGCTGAAGTCCCTTGTGATGATTGGATCCATATTAAGGGAATTCAACTGTTTTGGGTGAATCAGACTGGTATTAAACTGACAACATCAGACTCCAGATATCAGATATCAGCTCTAGGACACTGTATCATCACTCTGACTACAACACTCCTGAATGAAGATGACAACAGAGAGTGGAGATGTAATGCTACTCACAGAAATCAAGTCAAGGCCTCAGCCACATATACTGTCAGGATTTCAGGTGATAAACCAATCTCATCAATCATTTTAGATCCTCATAATGTCAGTAACACTAAGGACTGAGGAACAAAACTGAGGTACAAAAGCTTCTTTTAGTCAAATTTCAACATTCCAAGAAGTGCTGCTGTAAATAATTAAGAAATTGAAACTTAACAGCAAACTTTCTATGTAATGTAGTGTTGGGCGATATGTTCCCGGAACAGTTCCAGTTTACTTTCAGTTTCATTCTCTGCTATCTGCTATAGTAGTAAATGTGCGTGCATGAATGCAAGTTAATTTATCTTTCTTTACCCTTCATATTGCAATAATGTTACCGATGCATGTCTGATTGATGTCATCAGTCCATGTTGTAGTTCAGTTCATAGAATGTGGAGAAGTGACACATGTGTAATTCACATGCTTATGTTTAGCACCATTTTATCAAATTGTAATTCTAATTAACGCATACAGATGTTACTGAGGTGAACGTATTTACTATATCCAGACATATTTTTTTCAACCTAAAACACATTTTACCACCTGTTATCCTAATTACTGTGCAATGCTGAATAATACAATGCTTACATTTCCTTAGTTATTCAAAAATCAGCTACAGAAAACAAGAAAAAACATTTACATTATTAGAACATCTTCACTGACTAACCTAGAGTAGTCTAACGCAAGTTTATGCACTTTAAAAAAACACCTGCCTTATAATCAGTATACACTGTAGGCAATGATTAATAAATCTCTTACTCCTTATTTTCACTGCACACATCTGTGGCGGGGCTGCGACGCGGCTCCGATGCCTGTGTTCATGCTCTTTTAATCACATAAATTGTGCATTTACATTCAATCTCCGTTATCATGACACACAACAAAAACAGCTCCGATCACGGCGTCCTCCATTCATTGGTGTTTGTAAATACTACACATACATCACAGAGAGGTCTGCAATACGTCTATAGGACGTTTCCTATCATATGTCAAATAGATGTCTATTTGATGTCTTTAAATTGTTTCTGATTTAGAATGTATGTGAAGCTGACATCTTACAGATTTCTGTCAGAAGTTTGTACACAGCAGATGCTTCCAGATCAAGTGATCTTTGACAGACATCTTGCAGACATACGTGTGCTATCTGGGTTCAGAGTTCCTGCTGCCGATGCAGATGCAACCAGGAAAACAGCTTGAGGGGGAAATTGGTTCTCTAGACATCACCGTGATGGCTAGTTCCTAGAACTGAGTTCTTAGAACCACACAGTGTGAAAGCACCTGTAAGCAGCGGAGACTCGACGACGGCGTTTGTAGATCCAGATGCAAGCTTTATTGTGCAAATCGTGGTCAGGGCAGACAGGGTCAAACACCAGCAAACAACAATGTCCAAGGCAAAAGCAAAAGCAAAAGAGTATTCCAAAAACACAGGCGAGGGTCAAAATCCAAGAGGGCAATCCAAAGTAACAAAGAAAACTAGACAATGAAAACAAGGCAAAAACTATGGCATGAAAAAGTACTATGGCGATGGCAAGGAAACAAAACAAAACAAGGCAAGGCAAGGCAATGAAAACAAGAGAAACGCTTAGTAGAGTCCACTATGGCAAAACAATACTTTGCAACTTCCTGTTTGGCATGGCCCTCCTTTTATGGCTGCCAAACAAGAAGTCATTATAGAGGCAGCAGAGGGAGTGGAGAGAGACAGTTCAATGGCAAGGGCTCCCTCTGCTGGCGTGGCGTTACAGCACCATTAATATATTTGGTAATACCTCTTATTCCAGCAACTGTTACTTTAAACCAGGGGTGCCCAGACTCGGTCCTGGAGAGCCGGTGGCCTACAGAGTTTAGCTCCAAACCCAATTAGGCACACCTGATCAAGCTAATCAAGCTCTTGTAAATATGTAAATATGATGTTGATGTCCTACAGTATTATGATCTGAACGTTCATGTTCTGCAGCTTCAGTCGATATAAAATCACAGATTCCAGTCAGCAGCTCAAACTCTGAGACGACATCAAGACAAACTACAGCAGCAGCTCCTGCACAAGGTTCGTCATCACTCTCACACATCAGCAGTCCCTCACTTCACTGCTTTACACTTGTTTTGTCACAGTTGATCCGACCACAATAAGATCAACCTGCTAATTCATGAGTTCAGCATTGAAACCTTGTATGAATGTTTTCATAGTGTTGTAGGTTTTAGATGCTGTCAGTATGTCAATATTCTACATTACAGTGTTCAAGCAAACTTGTCACAAAGTGTCAAAATGTGTACACAAATATCTATAAAAGAGAAAGAGATCACATTGGACAGAAATATTATTTTAAATATAAATAAATAGCAACCATCAGTTTCCTCCTAACACCTTGAGACTGAAATAAAATTATAATAGATGATTGACTTATGAAGCATGAAGTTCATTTATCATTTCTGAGATGTGAAGCTCAAGTATGATGTGATGTTGATGATGTTTGATTTTTAAGTTAATTATGTTTGAACTAACAGACATGATCACAGGTCCAGCTGAGACTGAAGTCAGTGGGACTGCTGGATCATTATTCAGAGGTACGACACGTCTTTGCGTTGTTCATTGTTTTACATCTTTGATTTTATTCAGTTTCACAGAATTTTTTTTTCTTTCTCTTGTTTGTGTCTTTCATCTGTCCACACATCTTTCCTGCAGTGATTGTGATTATTGTTGAGTTTGCAGTGTTTGCTGGTCCTACTGTGATTCTTCTTCAGATCATCTGTGCAAGAAGAGTGAGTGAGTGAATTTTTGAGGTGATTCACACTGATCTGGAACAAACTCTTGAGTCAAGAGAGCTAAGTAAATGCTTCTGTTGAATTATTTTGCAGGGAGAAAGAATTTGCAGCATCAAGAGGAAATGGTGATGAATACACTATTAGAATAAAATATTCTCTACTAAGAGTACTTCGGCCACTACAGTCAGTGTAGCTCTGATGCCATCTCCACAGTGGGCGCCCTGATTTTAGTCTGTGAGATACTAGCGTACTGCCCTGAGAGGATCTCCCAGGCTGTTAAATTCACAGATTAAAAGTGAAATGTTTTTCTATTTTCTTCATTCAGAGCAATTCAGGTTTCAGAGCAAAATAAGAACAGGAGAATGTTTAGAAAGAATTATATTAAACTTTGCTAATATGCTTGAATATTAAAAAAAAAAATTAAGTTTGATTGCGCCAGCGCCCCAGTAGTGCACACTAGGCTATAAATTGTGAACCACTCACCGTTCCTTTCAGTGTGATCACCAGCCCACAGTGACATATTTTCGCTCATTATGATATATATATATATATTTTTTTTTTTTGCAGGTATGAGCCCAATTTTACCTTTAGTTTAATTTAATTTATTTTGTTTTGTCTCAGCTACAAACATAAATGTAATATAAGCAGTATGTGTGTAACAGGTATTTAAACATTTAATGTATGTGATTGGCAAACAATGCTTACTACTTTTTAAAGAGCACACAAATTATAAACAAATGGAACAATGGAACAAAAGGAAAGCTAAACACCTAAATAAGTTACATACTGTAACCCAGGGGTTCCCAAACCTTTCCATCCCATGACCCACCTAGACAAGTATAACCTATTTTAAAACACACCAAAATATTTGAGATAAAAAAATAATAATAATAATAAATTAAATTAAATAAATCTATCTTTATTGTCTTAAATCTATGTCTTAAATCACTGATATTTACGGTAGTGCGGTTTGGTAAGGTGAGTATGGTAGCTTGCCTCGCGTCCGAATGGCATTGGATTTGGAGTAATGACGGCATGCAGAATGATGATGACAAGGATAATTGGGGTGGAGAAATTGGTTTCTTGTCATAGATAGGCTTTACATAAGCACCCAAATATATCATACGAGGAGGTTTTACAAGTGTTAAAGATATAATTAATTCTAATCAGCACAGAAGCATGATCCACTTACTATGCATAATTTATTTTATTTTTATTAAATAAACTTACGTTTCGCCAGATCCCCTCATTAAAGTCCTCAGATTCAGTTGTCCAAAAGAACTAGTTCGGTTTAGACCACGCAATATTATCAGCTCATCGGTTCTCAAGTTGGACATGTCCACTAGAAACCGGTTCTCGGTAGAGTTAAGTGTACCAGTGAGCCAAAAACCACTGCAACCGATTCTTGACTCGAGAACTAAAACTGCTCTAGCAGTATGCTCATCATAATCATTCTCTTTTCACGGTAGTTCAGACAGTCTGAGTAATTGAATAACATTTACAAAATGAGCCTGCAATAGCAGAAATAAGCCTTTTTTAAATAAAAGTAAAAGTCCATGTTTAATTGAATTATCAATAAAGAAAAATGTTTAAGCGACTGTTGTGCAATGTAGATTTGTACTCACTACTGTGTGTGTACTTGGATGGGTAAACGTACGTATGGGTCTCCATACCTGGCCACAAGTCAATTTGCTTTCCTCCTGATGTATTAGAAGTAGAAGAGATCAGATCCTTACAAATGCAAAGTGTTGTCTCTTTTTGTAAATCATTCTATTATTATATTAAAAGTAATAGTGTCTACACTAAGAGCAGATCTATATAAATGCACATTCAGTAACGCTGCTATCTCATATATGGTAATTCACACATTCTATGCATTTCTGTTTGTCTGTCTTTCTATTGTTAACATTTCTATCTCTTCATAATTATTAAAAGACTTAAAATGTCCCATTGCTGTTGCGTATTTTTGGGAGAGAGCTGGCTGATTCGTTGGAGGGCATCATGAGTTGTTAGTGTATGTTGGCTGTGGTTTTCAGGATCACGGGGGATCATAGAGTACAGGAACATTACCCTGCCTATCCGGACACCTTTCAGCACTCCGTCTGTGACCCAAGTGTGGTGATGTACATTTTTTTCTTCATTTTTCATTGAACGCTGGTGAGCAAGTAATCTTTTCTTTTCAACGAGTATAAAGACTGAACTGTGTTTTAAAGAACGTTTCATAAGTGGAACTGTGACATGTGAATTACCTGCAAAGTAATCCATATACGTTCCTTTACAAGTATACGAACACTTGGATTCGTGGATGGACTGAGTATCATTTTTCCTGGATTTTCAGAGTGAACTCTTCAAAATTTGAGGTGAACTGATTTGATTTAAACTGATTGACTGAATGTGAAACTTTTCAGTGTGGTAACAGAGTAGCACTGATTGTTGTTTGAGGTTTAACAGAAACAGTCACCGATTGTTTATATTTTCTTGTTTTTGTTTTTTTGTTTTTGTTGTCTATATTCCACTCAATTTTGAACTGACTGAATTTGAATTTAAAATACTTCCACTTTTCCTGTGAAGGAACTAAAGAGAGGAAGTCTGAAGTCATTTAATTAGTCACTTAAGCCTAATTTTTGAACAAAAAGAAATATTTTTGTTTAGTTAAATCTGAAACTTTGTATGTTAAGTTGAGTCTCTTTTCCTAAGGAGTGGGGGCGTCTCAGCTATCCGGTTAGATCTGGGGAGGCAAGGTTTTTCTGAGTTTCCTGCACGCTCACACACTTCAGGCTGCCACCGTACAAAATAAGTCCTGGAGCCCACCTCACCTTATCTGTAGCCACATATAGCAACACGATAGACACCTACATATAACAACCGGTTATACTGAGACCTAAAGCATTGGGTGGGGGGACTAAGATCCTGTTGCTCACTCAGTCTTCCTTAGGATAGAGCCCAATATATTCCCCCACAAGGTTTGCTAGTTTAACTTGACCTTAGTGCTGCGTTCGACACTATAGATCATGACATACTAATAGATTGACTACAAAACTATGCGATTCAAGGGCAGACTTTAAGATGGTTTAGATCCTACCTGTCCGATCGCTACCACTTTGTTTATTTAAATGGGGAGTCATCCCAGTTATCACCAGTAAAATATGGAGTGCCACAAGGATCTGTCCTAGGTCCTCTGCTTTTCTCAATATACATGTTGCACCTTAGCAATATTATTAGGAAATACGGGATTAGTTTCCATTGTTATGCTGATGATACTCAACTATATATCTCAACAAGACCAGATGAAACTTCTAAATTATCAAAGTTAACAGAGTGTGTTAAAAATGTAAAAGATTGGATGGCCAATAATTTTCTCCTAATAAATTCAGGTAAAACAGATATTACTTATTGGACCAAAAAATAATACACAGAATCTCTTGGATTACAATTTGCAACTAGATGGATGTAATGTTATTTCCTCTACAGTCAAAAGTCTGGGTGTTATATTAGACAGCAACTTGTCTTTTGAAAATCATATTTAGCAAGTTACAAAAACAGCATTCTTCCATCTTAGAAACATTGCCACGCTACGAAACATGTTACCCATTTCTGATGCAGAAAAGTTGGATGGACTATTTGTCCTGCATCTTCAATAAACAAGCTACAGTTAGTCCAAAATGCATCTGCTAGAGTCCTTACCAGGTCAAGAAAATATGACCATATTACCCCAATTTTAAAGTCTCTGCAGTGGCTTCCTATTAGGTTCCGTATCAACTACAAAATATTACTTCTTACCTACAAGGCCCTAAATGGTTCAGCTCCTGCGTACCTAACTAGTCTTCTACCGCGCTACAATCCATCACGCTCCCTAAGGTCGCAAAACTCCGGACTATTGGTAGTACCTAGAATAGCAAAGTCCACTAAAGGAGGTAGAGCTTTTTTACATTTGGCTCCCAAACTCTGGAACTCTGTAGCCTTCCTGATAATATTCGGGGTTCAGACACACTCTCTCGGTTTAAATCTAGTTTAATCTCTGTTTAAAGATACATCTTTTTAGCCAAGCATTCACATAATGCATCTCATCATCTTTTACTGCAGTTATATCTGATCAATTGCACATTATTAATCTTTAGCTTTGGTTGAACAAATCATTTTTGCTTGGTTTGAACAGCAGCTACGCTAACTAGGAATTACACAAGCTTCAGTCTGGATCAGGAACACCTAAGAAGAGATGATGATGCCAACCCCTCAGAGGACTTTAGATGATATCAGCCCTGAAACAACATACATCACTACCAAATTTTACTACAGTGTTTTGATTGCAACATATAATCATTACTGTTATCATTGTACAAATTGTACAAACTCTAAATTAACAAACTATAATTACTGTACAAACTTTCATTTGCTGTAAAGCTGCTTTGAAATGATATGTTTCGTGAAAAGCACTATACAAATAAACTTGACTTGACAATAGACTGGATAACATTTGATACTTTGTGGTAAAAGTGGCTCTCCTATTGACTTTGTCCTATAAGTGCGGCTCTCCTGAAAAAAAATAGTGAGGACCACTGTTATAGTATATATTTATATTGTCATGAACTGTGCCATTATGGCTCCCTCCTTCACCCCTTGAGGGAGCCTTCATTTCACTATGGACATTTAACTACATTTCCCATAACCCCTCTGTTGTCACCTTTCACCTTTCACCTCAGTCGGCCATCTTAGTTCACCTACTCTCAGTATAAATAGACCGGTTCTCCCACTGTTTCCTCTCAAAGTTTTGAATAGTTAATACTGTCAATTCCGAGCGTTATTTCCTGGTTGCCCTCCCGTTGCCGAGCTCCTTTGTTCCTGGTTCCCGTGACTGTTCTCCGCCCGCCTTTCGACCCCTTGGATTACCCTGCTCGCTGCCGGCCCCAGACCTTCACGCTCGGATACTGACGCTTCTTTGTTTTGTCCTACGTTGCCCATGTTTGTTCCTGCCTGACCCTGTTTGTATGACTACGAGTTCTGTTAATAAAGCTAGCACTTGGATCCACCTGTCCACGTCCCGTCCTTGTTACAGAAAACTTCGCCATACCCGGATCCAGCAGCTTTATTTCACCCACCAGCTCAACCATGGACCCCTTCGACCAGCTGCTAACATTCAAACAAAACGGTATGCCCATTGAGGACTTTGTTTCTAGCTTTTGTAACCTGATAAATAAACTTTCATTCTACGATGATACATTTTTCATGGACATTTTCCGCTTGGCTCTCGATGAGCCTCTCAAATCGAGGCTGCGATTTGAGTGCCCCTGCACCTGTTTCTCTGATTACGTGGACTTTGCATTGTGGTGAGGGGGTTCATTCTCTGTTCCTATGGCTGTCGCAGAGGGGGAACGCGACTACACAGAGGCAGCATGTGATTACATCTTGCCATGCACCTGTTTTTCCGACCCTCTGGATTATGCATTACAATATGGGGACTTGTTTGATTCTGAGGATTTCACGGGGGAGGATCGCGAACCCACAGAAATGGGGGCCGCACCGAAACGCGATTTCAAGATGGTGGCCGCGCTGGTGCGTGATCACAAAATGTCGGCCTTACTAACGGCCGTTTACCATCTTCCTGTCCCCACTGCATGCCTACAGGGACTGATATCGAGTCAAAGGGACCCACCAATACTGTCTGTCAAGTCATCACTCACCAGCATCCAGTCAACCCAAACCCCTAAGTCAGTCAAGATGGCAGCCATTCCAGAGCCAAGTCAAGCTCACAGCCATTCCTCCAGAGCCAAGTCAAGTCACAGCCGTTTCTCCAGAGCCAAGTCAAGTCACAGCCGTTCCTCCAGAGCCAAGGCAAGTTACAGCGGTTTCTCCAGAGCCAAGTAAATTCACAGCAGTTCCTTCAGTGCCAAGTCAAGTTACAGCTGTTCCTCCAGAGTCAAGTAAAGTCACAGCAGTTCCCTCAAAGCCAAGTCAAGTCACTGCTGTTCCTCCAGAGTCAAGCACCGTCTTTGCAGCTGCTCCGCCTCCAGCATCAAGCGTTCACGTCGCAGCTCCTCCACCTCCTGAGTCAAGCCAAAATATCACAAGACAAGACTTCAGTATGTGAATATAAATATAACTGACAGGAGAGAGTCACAGAGCTGCCTGCACTGATCTTAGTCTGTGAGGATGATGAAGAGACTGAAACACAAAATAACACAAATCACACACTTTTCAATCATGGGAGTTTAAATTAAGATTTTTTCTCTACATTTTAAATTGATCTTATAAACATGAAATTACCTTGAAGAACGTGCAGATGAACATGCATCAGTTCCCCATGTTCCTCCATTCTCTATCCATTGTTGGCAGGTGTAAAGTTGTTGTATATTGCACAGAAACGAACTTCAGGACTCTCAGTAGCTGCTTACAACTCTCTTTATTATAATACTTGCATTCACTTCTTCATGTTAAGTATGTGCCCTTTTTACCACTGGCACACTAGTGACATCTACTGTTCGTGAACATATCTCAATACACCACATATTCCCTTTTTGTGGAAGAAACAGAATGTAAATTATAACAGCATATAAAAAATAGAACACCAAACAATAGTTCTGAATAATAACATGCCTTAGTACTATAACACTGAAGAATCCAAAAGGCATAGTTTAATAACTCAATATTTTACCTGCTTCTATTAGTAAGGGAACAAGTACTCTTCTATCAACATATCAAACACCTTTATTAAACTATCAACAATTTCCTTCCCTTGTTAAGTTACGGAGTATGTCCCTTTATGTAACATAGTCCTTGGACCACACTGGGGCCCGACGAACTCTATGAGGACGTAAGGAACAAGAAGGAGAGACTGGCATTTGAGGTGTCTGAAGTGCTTCAAGAGGCATGAAGGAGTCTTCTGCTACAGAAGCTGCATCAGATATGGTAACACATGATGCAGCAGGAGCCAGGTGCACAGCATTCCAAATTTTTCCATCTGAAAGGAGATATGTTGCTGAACCCTTCTGAGCCACAACTTTAAAAGGCTTAGTAAACTTGGAATGTCCTTTCTTGGTGATTCCAGGCTTCCTAATACGCACAAATGTCCCAACTTTAATCTTTGGCTGTTGTGCACTGCGTCGCCGATCCGTGTACTCTTTCATTTTGTCTTGTGACTGTTGGATAATTTGTTTCAGATTCTGTTGATCCTTTGGTGGGGCCACGCATGGAAGACCACTCACATGCAGTTTTGTCTTAATTTGTCGGCCATGCAAAAGCTGAGCAGGTGACAGTTTTGTTACAGCATGTGGAGTTGCTCTGTAAGTATGTAGAAGCTTTCCACTCTTTACCTTCAATGCTAGCAGTCTGTAAACAGTCTTTGAACACTCTATTGAAGCGTTCAATCTCACCATTCGCTTGCGGGTAATAGACAGAGCTACGGTAGTGTTTAATGTCTCTGTCAGCAAGGAATGCCTCAAATTCAGCCGAAACGAACTGTGAACCATTGTCAGTTATGAGTTCAAGTGGATTTCCCTCTCAACTGAATACAGTAGACAGGAACTTCACAACAGTTGCGGAGGTAACATCAGGTGCAAATGCAATCTCTGGCCATTTGCTGTAGTAATCAATGAGTGTCATAGCAAAGCGACATCCTTGAGGAGCGTTATTCAAGGGCCCAACTACATCAATAGCCAGTTTTTCCCAAGCAGTCGTTGGAGTAGGCACAGGACAGAGTGGAGCTACATGGGTAGTAGCCGTTTTATCATGCTGGAGGCAGGTTGAACAGGCTTTGATGGCATTTTCCACTTGACAGTCCATTCCAGGCCACCAATACAAGTCTCTCAGCCTCTGCTTTGTGCGCACCATCCCTTGATGAGTAGCATGCGCCAGCTGGATGAACTTTGATTGCAGTGCTTCTGGAATGATCACTCGATGTGTGCCCCGAATTACATACCCATCATGTACAGACAGTTCATTCCGAAGACGGTGATAAGAAGCAATAGCTGGACTTTTTGCACTACGAGGCCACCCCTTTTCAATGCAAGCCTTCACCTGTTGAAGAATAGGACAGGCATTACATGCAGACTTCAGCTCCTCTATAGTAACAGCTGCAAACTCAGGAGACAGTACTGCCACCATCTCAGGCTCTTGCTCTTGACTGTAATCAGTGCCCGGAAGGGGAAGTCTGGACAAACAATCAGATGTCACGTTATCTTGTCCAGGCTTGTATTTCATACTGTAAGTAAAACACAAGAGCCGTGCAGACCATCGAGCAAGTCTCATGCCTGCACGTCCAAGACCTTTTGTGGAAAGCAGCGTGGTCAAGGGACTGTGGTCAGTGCAAAGAGTAAAGTGACGGCCCCAGAGGTAGGTACGACACTTTTCTGTCGCCCAAACACACGCTAAGGCCTCTTTTTCTGTTGCAGAGTATTTCCTTTCGCAATCTGACAATGTTCTTGGTGCAAAAGCAACTGTTCTTTCAGTAGTGCCATGACTCTGTGTAAGCACTGCACCTATGCCATAATCTGAAGCATCTGTGGTGACTGTTGTTGGTAATGAAGGATCAAACAATGCAAGGGCTGGGCTAGTAGTGATGAGTTGTTTCAGACGATTGAAATATTCCTGTGCTTCATCCGTCCAGCAAAAGCCAGTTGACTTTTGGAGCAGTGCACGGAGAGGTTCCACCAATGTTGCATAATTGGGAATAAATTTAGAATACCAGCCGGCAAGTCCGAGAAAAGAATGTAAAGTCTGTGCATCATGAGGAGGAGGTGCTTGCTGTATGGCCAGAACATGATCTGGATTCGGATGTAAGCCTGAAGTGGAAATGACATGGCCAAGAAATGGTAACTCAGGTTTTCTGAAGCAGCACTTTTCTACATTAAGCTTCAATCCACAGTTTTGCAACCGCTGTAGTACAGATTGAAGTCGCTTCTCATGTAGTTCTGGGTTGTCACCGTAGACAATGATGTCATCTAGATAGCATTGCACACCATCCTGACCAGCCATAATTTGAGACATCATCCTTTGAAATGCACTAGGTGCTGAGGCCAACCCATAAGGGACCCGTGTAAAACAATAAAGTCCATCATGGGTAACAAACGCCGTCAGATCCCTACTATCCTGATGCAAGGTCACTTGGTGGTATGCATTCTGGAGGTCAATTGTAGAAAATATAGAAGCGCCACGCAACTCTGTAAAAACTTCCTCAATGTGTGGCAGAGGGTGACTGTCTATGATGACAGCTTTGTTTGGCTCTCTTAAGTCAACACAAAGTCGAATCCCTCCAGATTTCTTTTGAATGACCACTAATGGCGACACCCACGGAGATGAGTCCACTTTTTCTATGATGCCTTCAGATTCCAGCCTCTTTAGCTCTTGCGAGACTGCATCCCTCACTGCAAATGGCAGTCTACGTAATTTCTGTTGGACTGGCGGCACATCTGGGCGCACATTTATTTTATGTACAAAGCCAGCAGCCAAACCCAGAGGCTCAGTGAAGTTTGCAGCAATTTGGCCAGAATCTGCAGAAGATGCAACAGATCCATTCCTTATATCAAGGTGCAAAGCAGTGAAGAGATCCATACCAAGTAATGGAGTTCCGCCTGGTACAACGTAGAATGAAGCCTGCACATGGTGACTTTGATGACTGGCAGCAATGGCAACGCACCCCAAAACTGGAATAGTCTTTTTCATATACGTCACCAAATGAACATTAGGCACAGTAAGGGGCATATTTGAGAAGTGTTGGCGGTACAGATGCTCTGGGAGGATGGAAACAGCTGAGCCAGTATCCACAAGCAATTCAGTGTTGACTGATTTTCCATCCTTAGTGTGCAAAGAAACAGTACATGTAAGATTTTGTTTCTGTTTAATAGTCAGAGGCATTTCAATGCTTAAGACTGTTAACTCAGGCACAGCAACTTCTTGGACATTGCAGGTGGATGCAGAACTACGACAAACTCTCGCAAAATGTCCAATTTTACCACACTGTCTGCATTTTGATTGTTTAGCTGGGCATTTAGAGTAGTTTGCTAAATGTGATGCAGTGCCGCAGCGGAAGCATGTTTTTGCATCAGATTTTTTCTGTGATTCATGTGATGGCATCTGATGAGAAACTCTGGGTTTACGTGAAACAGATCTCTGTCGCCACCGCTGCTTCGCACCGTCATGTAATCCACTATGCACAACTTTAACTGAAGTTTCAGTTTGCTCCATAGCTTTAGCTTGAATGTCTGAATCTGTTTTTATAGCTCCATGTAGTTGATTTGCAGTCAGTAGGAGCATTTTTACAGGGCAGACGGACATTTTCACCAGAACTGATGAACACATGATCATAATGCACTCCACTGGTACCTGAAACACAAGAACATTTGAGTGATCATTATGTTATATATTAATAAATGAATACCGGAATAAAAATCCAAATAAGTTGCATCGTGACCAAGGAAGAGAGTTCGAGAACGAACTGTTCAAGACCTTGAGTAAACTGTCTGGAGTTGGAAATTCAAGGACCACCCCCTATCACCCTCAAGGCAACCCAGCTGAGCGATTCAATAGGACTCTTTTGCAAATGCTGAGAACACTCCAAGAAAAGGAAAAGGAAAATTGGAAAGAACATCTATCGCGTGTTGTCCATGCTTATAACTGCACAAGACATGAGGCAACTGGATTCTCACCCTTCTACTTAATGTTTGTTCAATCTCCTCGTTTGCCAGTTGATCTACTGTTTGGACTGAACTTAGAAGAAACCGAAGAGTCTCCGACAAGATATGCTGACAGATGGGCTGCGCGGATGAAGGAGGCATACAGAATTGCCAGTGAAAACAGCAGACTGTCAAGTGAAAAAAAAATAATAAAAAAAAATATTATGACCGTTGGTTAAAGGGAATCACTCTGCATCCTGGAGATAGAGTGCTTGTCCAGAATATGATGAGAAAAGGTGGACCAGAAAAACTTAAGTCTTACTGGGAGAAACAAATATACGTCATTAAAGAACAGCTGAATGACAGTCCAGTTTATAAAGTTAGTCCAGAAAATGATCCATCAAAAATTAGTACCCTTCATAGAAATCTGCTACACCTTGTAAATGACTTACCTGCTGACCTACCTGTGTTGTCACCCATCTCAGAGATGCCACCTGCAACAGAAAAGGGGAAGAACAGAATGACAAGAAAGACAACGTCTAAAACAAAAAGAGACACCTCATTAAACAGTGATACGACTGACTCTGAAAATGAAAATACATACTACTGGATAAGAATGCCAGAAAATACTCAGAAAAGAGCTCAAAATCTACAACCTATGTGGTCAAAGGAGAGAAGAGAACAGGAAGAACGTACATTTCCAAGTCTCAGAGGACCTGTAAGAGGAAAGAGAGAAAGCAATCAAAAAGAGCAACCAACAGAAACACAAGCAGATGAAGAATACTTACCTGTAGGTGAGGAACCATTTGTACCAGAGATCACAGATAAGGAATACTTACCTGCAGAAACACAAGCCAGTGCAGAATACTTACCTGTAGATGAGGAGGCATTCGTACCAGAGAGCATCCATGAAGACAGCAGCATTATTGTCCTAACTAACCCACATACAACTACACAAATTCCCCCTTCAACAGAACCTAAAAGATCTACAAGACATCAAAGACCAGCACAGAGACTCAACTACTCACATTTAGGTCAGCCATCATTACAGACACACACTTCAGTTAATACTTTAGGGTTAAATGGAACACCAGCCATGCCAGCAAGCAGTTATTCACAATACTGCACTTATCCAACACCAACATACATACCATCACTCTACATACCTACTCTTTTCATACCATACCAGACAGTGACACCATTAAATTACCCCATATTTGCCTACTAAAAGATAAAAAGGAACCAACAAACTAATATGGGTATTTAAACAATATTTGAAGGCATTAGCTTATTTGTTGGGGAGAGTGTGACCACCCCACATGTAGGTTGTGTCACAGATTACATTATCTGTATATATTTCATGTTTATTTCTATGTATGTGTTTACAAGTTATATTTAAATTACTTGAATATATTATTAATGAGTTTACACTAAACAGTTCTGCTGCATTTTCTGAATTCTGAGTGGCAGTAGAGAGAGTTGAGTTACCGTGACGACTGCAGGGCATCCTCAGACAGCAAAGAGGACTGTGAAAGAAACCACTAACTCTTGTCTCTCTCATTTACTGCTAAGATTACTGCTTACAGTCTTCCCGACTGCCCGGGACCTGTAACAGATTTTTTAGTGTGGAGGAGGGGCTGACACAGTCTTTTGAAGACTCTGATTGGTTGGTTGTCCAAGCAGGAAATAAAAGACCACAATTTGGGCCTTTAATTGTTGCTTGAATCTATAATTCATATTTTAGTTATTATTATTACGCAGATTTGTATTTTTTTTTATAGCTAATTGAGCACTTAATTTTTCATGACAAATCTCAGAAGAATTTACCAATGTCAACTGAAATGCCATTGTTATTGATAACCAATCACACACTTTATAAGCTATGGACTTCCTTGTTCTTATGTCCAATATTATATTTATGTTTAGAATTCTCCAAGTGCTAGCAACTCTGTGGAGCCACTTTGTAGTTTCCTTAGACTTGTATCTGGTCATGTTTTCCGAGTCTTGTCTAGCCTGCAGCCTGACCTGGAACTATCGCTCGTTTGGATTACTCTTCGTCTTGCCATTTGGACTCTGTTTGCCCCTCGATTGAACTCTGGGCACTCAATACAAGACAAGAGACTATGGCTACATGAGGGCTACTTAAAGTGTACAATAAGGGTTATATGACACAAAACAAACCAATGACAAACAAAGAACATGACATAGCAACCAATGAACAAACAGCACAGAGAACACCATGGTAAGACCAATCAGGAATCAGGAAAATGACAAGAAGCATGAAACATAGGGCAAGACCATAAGTCATAGTACAGTGGTGGATCTAGAGCAGCGATCCTCAAATCTGGCTCGCGAGATCCACACCCCTGCTGAGTTTACCTCTAACCCTTATCAAACACACCTGAGCATCCTAATTAATGTCTCCAGGATCATTGGAAAATCACAGGTAGATGAGTTCGATCGGGGTTGGAGCTTCTTATCAGACATTCATAGAGCTACATGTTGGGCTACACCGAGCACGTTCTGCCATCTGATTGGAACCAGGGTCCTCAGAGTACGGTGTGGCACCAGGAACTGGTTTGGTGTAGAAGCTTGCTACAGCATCTTCCCCCTATTTGGGTGATCATGCTTGCTCAGTTCGGTAGTTTCCTTGAGTGAACTCTGAACTACCTTTTTACATCACATAAACACAATACACATAGCCAAGTTCGGCGGAGGAACTAGCTATCTTCATCTAGCATGAGGTAGGTCACCCCCGACTGACTCTCATGCTGGATCAGTGCTCCACATGTAGTGGCTCCTATTGTGGCCCCATGTGTGTATCCCCACCTATATTCCGTGGAGATGTGCTGTTTTCTCAACACAGACCCTGTCTTCGGTTCTGAGCCCAGTAGTCTTCCCTGATGCAGAACCTGCCTTAGGATCTTCACTTAGTAAGTACTCCCTTTATTGCGAGTCTCTAAGTGTATTTCTCACATGTTACCTCACTTTTCGACAGGATGTGATCTCCGTTGTGGTTGTCCCCCCTTGGCGAGGAACTGCCACTGGCCCAGTGTTCTCAAGGTACCAGCTAAAGGTGAGGAAAGGGTAGCAAACTGACCCTTGGACTCTGGAAGGTCACGAAGAGTTGAGCTGCATTTAACTAACACGTACCCCTGCTATTATTTGCACTCCACACACTCGTGACGCAGTCTGCGACTTGTGCCGTTTTCCCCAGTGGGACCCCCAGTGTCTTCACTTTGACACCAATGTTGAACGTGAACGATAGAAGGGGAACGTCTAGTTTACGTATGGCAACCCTCATTCCCTGATGGAGGGAATGGAGACATTGGTCCCCTTGCCACAACTCCGGACTGCCTCTGAGTGTAGTTGAGTGCTCTCGACTCCTCAGAATAGAACGAATGAGCTATCTGCAGGCAGCCTCTTTATACCCAGATTCTGGGGCAGGGCCTGCCATGCAAATTCTGCATAGCTTGCTCATCCAATTGCTTCGGATTCAGAATACAGTGTGGGATCATATGCTTTCTTAGCTACCCTTAGGTGTGGGCAATATGCCAAAAATATCATATCACAATTTTTTTCAGAAATATCACGATTCACGTTTTTATCACGATTCTTTGTCACATTGGTTTTACTATTTTACAAGTTGTCTGAGCAGTACAGCCAAACTAATTTCCATATTTTAAAACTTTAAGGTAACAAAATATAAAATAAAAAGAATGGCAGATATTTAGGCCAAAGTGGGCGAAGATAGCAGTCTGTATCATTATTTTCTTTGTTATTAATCAACAAGAACAAAGATGGGCTACATGTTACTAATACACATAATATACAAATAAAACAAACAGTGCTTTGCTTTTCAGGTGCAGTAGGTGTATTTACCAGTAGCATTCAAGAAATTGAATGAACAAATATAAAACTAAAACACTATTTTTTTTCCAACTATCAAAGTCAGTGGGGACCAGCTACTGTTGAGTACATGTGACAACCGGCGCATGGTCACTTTAAGAGCCGCACACCTCTAATACTTTCACTTTTACTTTCACTGCTCAACTGCGTTTATATGTAATCCTTGTGTGTTTTGGACTGTATAGGCAAATATATATATATATATATATATATATATATATATTTTTTTTTTTTTTTTTTTTTTTGATGCCAATTTACTTTGACTTTTCTCCTGGACATACATTAATAAACACTGTTATGTAGCTATTACATATACCTCAAATTCCAGACCACCAAATCCATCTTTTTTTTTTTTTTTATTCGGCCATAGAGTTACAGCAACAATTTTATCAGTATAGTCAAATTTTTTTTTTTTTTTCTTTAGTTCCTTTTACTCAGCCAACTCGAACCATCTGGTAATTCTGGAAGATCACCTGGATTGTGTTCAGTGTTGCATACCTTGAGTAAAACCATGCCTGTGGGACAAATGTATTTCATGTGAATAATATAACTGAAAGATAATAATGTTTTAAAATATAGAAAACAAAGATGATACAATGAATGAAAACAATCTTCACCCACCATCTCATCACCCTCCACCTCATTGTAAGTTATGATGATCTTGCTGATAGCGCTGTCGAAAGTGGACTTAAAGGAGAATTCATCACCTCCTTTCCCACCCACAATCTCAGTTCCTACTGTGAAAATAATGAAGAGAAACATAAGAATAAAGCAAAAGAATGTTTTCTCTCTTATTCTTCTTCATAATATTTTAATTATTTTTTAGTTTGTGTGTGTGTGTGCTTAAAGCTACAATGTTTACACAGTTTAGTTATAAATGACAAGTTTAGAATAGGGAACATCACTATTAAGATTTTATTTATTTATTTATTTATTTATTTATTTATTTATTTTTTACTTATAAAACTCCAAACTACTGCTTATTGATATACAGTAAGGTAGCTGTTAAGTATGGAATGGATTAAGTGGTCTAAAATATGGTTGTGCAGAATAAGGCATTAATATGTGATTTATAAGAAGTAATAAACTGCTAGTATGCTAGTAAATGTCCAACCTCAACCACTGAATCTTAAAGTCTTATATCTGCATGGCATATTCTCTCAATTCTAGAAAAAAAAAACAAAACAAAAAAAAAAAAAAACTGTCTATTCTAGACTTTTGACACACTTAGTTTGGTCTTACATAAGGCCAGGGAGAGGGTGAACAGTAGAGACAGCAGCAGGGTGCTCAGGGAGAGCAGGATCAGCAGATGACCTTTGACCTGGAGACCCGAAGAAAAGAGGAGAGAAAACAGGAGAATCCAGATGAGTAATGATGTTTGCTGATGAAAATGTTAACATTGTTTCACCAGTCAACCATCAAGTAATGCTCAGTAAGGATGTTTAATGTTGCTGTCAATGGGCAATCAGGTGAGACACAGGGCACATGACCTCTTCATCCAGATAGATATTTGTTACCCATTCTCAATGGGAAACTGCACAAGCAACATTGTTCAAAAAAAAAAAAAAGACATTTCGTGTAAATCTTACACTTCCTGAGTAAAGTTTTAAAGTGCTTACCTTGTTCTTCTTGGTAAATGAATATTTTCTACTTTCTTCTTTTGCCTGAACTTCCTTAGAGTTATTAACAGCACAATAACAAAATAACCTTAGAAAGCCCTGATGAAATTTGTCCCAAATGCAGGTTTAGACATACTCCACTGGAGTGTTTATTGCAAAATGAATGTGATCTTTGAACACTGTGCAGACATGACCTTGATCAACTGAGCTGGCTGACAGGAATTCCATCACCCTTATTTGTTATTTGCAATTTGATGTTTTAAATTTCAGTTCAACAAACCTAAGCTCCTTCAGTCAGATTTTTAAATGATCTAAAATGTCCAGTTTTTGTTTTTTTATTCTAAATTGTTGGTTGTCATATTAAACAGTATTGTGCCAAATGCCAGGGGGGCAGATCATTTTTTTTTGTGGGTCAGTCAGATTTATATGTTTATATAAATTATATATAAATAATGGGGCTGTCAAACGATTAATCGTGATTAATCACATCCAAAATAAACGTTTATGTTTACATACGATATGTTAGTGTACTTTATAAAACGGTTAGTTCCATTCCTGGATTCTGATTGGTCAGCAGCTGTGTTTTATTCACGATACAGCACGGCTATGACCGTTCCACCTAATGGTTCTTAGTATCACTGCGCAGCACCCTTAGCAACATAAACATATATTAGTTCTTATTTGAAGAAAGCAATAAGAGCTAACAGGCTAAAATGTTTCAAGTAAATTTTGATTTATATGACGTTAGATGAGTGGTTTGATTAACAATTTGGAAATACACACCGATTTCTGCTAAGGACAGCACCATTAAACTGTCTGACATGCTTAATCCCAACACATCTGAAGTACTGGCAAATAAAGTCTGGTTTGATGTGCAGTTACACACGGACTTATAGAAAAAGAGGGGAACCGAGAACTCATGCCAGACTCATTCAACATTTTAACCGAAGAAAATGGTCTCAAGTATGGCACAATGAGCTTTGTTTATCAGGCGGCATTGCGTATATCCGCTTCTAATACCCGCCGATGTGCATCATTCAGTGTCCTGCATTAGCCAAAATAATGACTGTCTTTGAAATATTTTTGATGTGTCCCGCATATGGGATGCTGCTGTTCATACGCGAGAGCACGCCAGGGAAGGAGAGCGAGTGGAAAGTACTAATTATTATTGATTACTGATTTAAATCATTTTATAATAACGAAAACAATACCTTAAACCAGAGGTGGGCAAACTACGGCTCGCCAGGCGTTTTCATCCGGCCCGTGAGGCAGTTGGAATAAACTGGCTAATTTGATGCAATATCAGTAAAGTCCAGTGGATGTCGCATTTAGTGTGGTATATAGCGGCTTTCGCTTTTTACGCTTCGTTAAACATAAGCGCCTAGTCATTCTTGATGGCATCCAAACCGCACAGCTCAGATACAAAATAAAAATATACACCCTGTGTAAAACTGGCACATTTGTAAAATGTTGCTGTTTTTAAAAATTGTGAAAGTGTTCATTTGTTGGACAAGTGCAAAACAGATTGGTGACGAATAGGAAAGGCAAGTGAGTTTGCATTGCGCATTTACCAGCAACGTTCAGTTTCGCTTTTAAATAATTAGGCTGGGCGTTTATAATAAATGTTTATAGTGAACGCCACTATAATTTGTGCTTCGCGTCGTGCCTAACAACGCCCTTCAGCCGTGAATATAGCACAGCCTCTCGTACCTTATTGCTTACTTGTATATTTATTATGTATATATAAATACACACACATACATGAACATATTAAGAAAAAATATTTTAGATTTATATCTAAAATATTTATATTTATTTATGATCTAAATTGTATACAGGTATAAATACATATACATGTGAATATTTATTTTAAATATATACATGTATATGTGTGTATTTATATGTACATAATAAATATACAGAGTAACACACATATTGTATGTAAACATAAACTTTTATTTTGGATGCGATTAATCGCGATTAATCGTTTGACAGCCCTAATAAATAAATAGTTTTTATTGCAGAAATTATATATATATATATATATATTATATACGAATGAATTTTAATAAATGTAACTAGCCTATATTCACCTATTTAGCTACAGCAGAGATCGCTGGATGCAGTTATACATGCCATTATACATTTTTGTCTTTGTTTTCGTCTTTGTCCACATTTGGGTTTTAGTCTGCACCTTCTGGGGACCAAAATTGGATGTTCAAAAATGACGTACAAAAGACGTCGTTTGGACGTGACTCTGCGCAGTGGGTGTAAACGTCCCTTAATGACGGCCATCTTAGTTCTCACTCTCAGTATAAATAGACCAGTTCTCCCACTGTTTCCTTGCGAAGTTTGTATAACTAATACTGTCAATTCCGAGCGTTTATTCCTGGTTTCCTTCCCGTTGCCGATCTCCTTTGTCCCTGGTTCCCGAGTCTCCGCTGCCCGCCTATCGACCCCTTGCCTGCCCTTGGATTACTCTTTGCTCGCTGCCGGCCCTAGACCCCCACACTCGGATACTGACGCCTTTTTGTTTGTCCTTCGTTGTCCCAGTCTGTTCCTGTTTGACCGTACGACCACGTTTAATAAAGCTTGCATTTGGATCCACCTGTCTTCGTCCAGTTTGTTACATTACCAAAGGACAGAGAATGCAGCTCTAATGCTGTAGAGTTTGTACAGTAAACTCCAAAGTTCAGTGTTTTGTACAGATCAAAACTGCTAAGAAAAACATGAACAGATTTAATCTGTAAATATTGCATCAGATTGTAAAACATTAAGGCAGTACAACAGTATTATTTTTTCCAGAAACGGTCATAGTCTTTTGCCTGTCATTGGCTGTCCATCACGTGCGAATTACTATAAAACCATCCTATTTGTAACATACTGATAAAACCTCCACATACAGCACACACATCTCTAACTCGCTTTAGCTAAAGCATTAACAATGAGGTTAACAACAGCAGCTCTTCTGCTTCTGTGCGAAAATCTTATATTCGCTTCGGGTACCACTGCAGACCTGGAGACCTCTGAATTGAGTACTAAAGATAAACAGCTAACTTGTCCTTTGAAAGTTTGCACAGACGTACTGAAGGAACTTGGAGCCGCAGAGCAGCAAATAAAAGCTCTAGAAATTAGACTTGCTAACAGTGAAGCTCAGATTGCAGAAATCAAAAAGGAAAACCAAGGTGAGACTATAGTGTTTTGAAGATGTGCTGTAATGTCATATACACTGAAATAATTGGTGTAGGATTTACTTCATAATTATGTGTGAACTTAAGTGGCAATGTCTGATTAAAACGGTTTCAAATAAACTGCATGCATCACATTGAGTAAAATGGGAAATATTGTGAAATGTAATACAAGTAGACAGACTGAAAGTATTTTTTCTTTAAAACACATTTTATCACATAATTATCTATTTTGTATAATTTTAAAATATTGTGTTTCAGAAAGCTTTATATATATATATATATATATATATATATATATAGATAGATAGATAGATAGATAGATAGATAGATATAGATATAGATAGATAGATAGATAGATAGATATAAATTTGTCTGCATTTCTACTAAGACAACTTATTTTAAAAAGGTATATGTTCTCTTCAGACAAACCAAAGGTGGCATTTTCAGCTTCACTAGGATCAAATGGCTTTGTTGGACCACTTAACGAAGATCAAACACTGGTTTACAAGAATGTCTTCATTAATGTTGGTGACGCATACAACCGGGACACAGGTATTGTTAATCTACACTGCTGAAAACAATATCAACAAACTTGTATAACCCTCTGGTTGTGTTTGGGTTAAATTGACCCGAAGAAGATTTTCTTTCTTTTTTTTTTTCTTGAAAATAGATACCAATGTCTCAAACTTACTGACTTTGTTCACACAGGGTATAAGTACTTCTCAAGGCTGGAATACACTACACGACTTTTAAAATCTGAACAGATTTTAAAAATCTAGGCATCATACACTTTCCGACTTACAAATGATTACAGAGAACAACTGAGCATCATACACTACACGATTAGGATCATACATTAACAGATTTCAAGTCATTCCGATCACAACAAACTTGCGCAGAAACACGCGCCTGGTTACTAGGAGACGCATGACAGATGTAACAAACATGGATGTGCAGGAGATGAGCGCAGTACTTTTTGTAGCAACTCTGTGTGCTGAATCAAAAGAAAAAAAATGAGCCAATCGCATTTGGATGCGGTCTTGGGTGGGTAGACGTGGTCAGTATGGTCTCTATAGATTACAGAGGGAGTTAGAGGTAAATGTTTTATCTATGCTGATATATTGAGGCTATTTTGCTATTTATTAGTATGTTCTGTTTATTTACTTTTGTATTATTATTGTATTGCGTTTCATTACAACACAAGTAGATAGAGGACAGCTTCGGGTTCAGACAAATGCTTAGAATGACCCACGAAGAATTCAGCATCCTACTTGGTAAGGTTTAACCCCTAATCGCCAAGCTGAATACCAAAATGAGACGGTGTTCTAACAAATCATTTTAGACCTTTGTTTACCTTTGGCAGGTTAGCGTACTATGATTTCCGCTAGGTCATGTGTTCTAAAATTGCCTCAAAATATCAAACATGGTTTGATAACCTCCGACTGGATGGAATCAAAATCTGACGCTGTAAAATCGGATCTGTGACCATCATACACATCCCAATTTTCTATCGAATCTGTCAGCTGAAATCGGTCAACTACCGTCAACTTCTGCAGACTGGAAATAGAACGAAAATCGGGGCAAAAAATCGTGTAGTGTATTCCAGCCTTCAGATAAACACTCTAAAGCACTCTAGTGTGATAAACAGTGCAAATGTTTCATATATATATATATTTTTTTTTTATATTGGGAAAATTATTTTTAATTATTTTATTTTTTTTTCACTTAAAAAAACGAGGTACCTAAATGAGGCCTATGATTAATCAGATAGAAACACAAAACCAGTCCTAAATGGGAAAAAAAAAAAAAAAAAGTTTACAACAAGAATGAATCCAATAGTTGGTGATAATATAGAATAATGAGAGATTTATAAGCACATGTTTTGGTAATTTTTTACCAAGAACGTCAAAGGTATGACAGGAATCCAAACACAACCAGAAGGATGATTCATGTCTACAGCTGTTGAGAAACTGTTTCATTCTTTAACAGGGATTTTCGCAGCACCTGTACGGGGAGTTTACTACTTCAGTTTCTTCTACCATTGTGCAACTGATCATCCAACACAGTTAGTCTTGTATAGGAATGGAAAGCCTGAAGCTTTTACACAACATAACCAGAGTAGTGATTCTCCAGAGAATGGAGGCAATGGCTTAACGCTGCTGTTGGAGAAAGGGGATCAAGTCTATATTGTTCTCCTAAAGGGCAGATGGGTCTGGGATTCCCCATCGAATCTCTCTGTGTTTAGCGGTTTTTTAATCAATGCCATGTAAATAAAATACACCTTGGGAGCAAACATAACAGTTAAGCAACATGTTATAGGTTTACAGGTTAAGGTGAAATAAAACATAGCAACATCAAAACAATCAGCATCAACTATTTTCTGTCACATGTCTGGACTGTTTTTGTGTTTTCACCCCCGACAGTACATATGAATGAGAAGCCACATCCATTCATGTTCTGTGTGTTTTTTTCAATGCTGCAAAGTTTAAAAGGACATCAGAAAATACACACTGGTGTAAAAGCTTATATGTGCTTTAAAGGTAGGATCCACGATTTCTGGTAGGCAATGTTGACATTTGAAATGACCAAAACAAACATGCCCCTATACCCAAAAGGGTATCGCCCCTGTTTTGATAGCTCTGCCCCACACATACGTAGGGGGAGACCGGGGGCAACTGTAACATTTTTTACATTTTCCTTCATAACTCACAGACTACTTGAAATAAACTAGTCATCTTCTGATACAAGAAACAGATATAGGCGCACTAATAAATAAAAAATATTTTCACTAATAAGAACAAGACTATTTTAAACTAAATGCAAGAAGTGAGAATGTTATAATCAAACCCTTGTTGGGGGACAGCAGAAGAAAAAGAATTTACAATCAGAAATTTACTTTCATACCTGAAAATCTGAAAACTTCTGCTGAGGTACAAAGATCGCGCTCCATTTTCCACAGGCAGAGAGATAATCCTACTGCATATTAGGGACGGGCGGATCGATCCTGAAGTTTCGATACTGACGTTGTATCGAAACGGTCGATCCTAACATAAAAATATCGATTCTAAAATGCAGTTTAACCATTATTTTATTTATTTAGCAAGACATTCTGTGCATAAAATAACAGCTCTAAGAGGAACAATAAACTATTATTATACTAATATTAAACTATTCTCTCTATCTCTCCTGCTCATCAGAACACGCAAGTGCTGAAAGGCAGAACCAATCAATCACAGATAGCGTTCGCACACAGTGCTCGTTCAAATAGGTCAACAGAAGCAGCATAACTGTTTTCAACATTGATAATAATCAGAAATGATGTTTCTTGAGTAGCAAATGATATTAAAATGATTTCTGATCATTTGACATGTGAAGACTGGAGTGATGATGCTGAAAATTTCACTTTGATCACAGATTATTTTTAAATTACATTTTCCAAAATATATTTAAATATAAAATAGTTATTTTAATTATTTTATATATTTCCCAATATTGCTGTTCTACTGTATTTTTGTTCAAATAAGTGCAACTTTGGATAGCATGGTTAAAAACACTACAAAATCGTACTGACCTCAAACTTTTGAACAGTATAGGTTAAATATTTATTTCAGTTAGGCTGCAAATTTATTTAAACTGGTTGTTAAAAGTTCAAATTGGATGATATGCCACAGTATTTGTAGTAAAACTGCATTAACAACTAATTTACCATAGTTAGCACTCTCTTTCGGCTTGCTTTTACCATGGTTAATACTAATTTTAACCATAATATTTGTAGCAAAAACATGGTAAAAATAATTAATAATAATTTTTAGTAGCCTATTATCATACACTTTAGTACTTATGTAACACCATGGTTGTTTTTCATCAGGTACCCTCAAAGATACACATTTGTACCTTATCTACCTTTAATCTGTGTGTACTTTTATGGTACTAGTATGCTTCATCGCTTTTAGGGGTATAGAAGTTGCACCTTTGAGGTTACTGCCCCAGTAAAGAGCTCAAATACACATTTAGTACATTTTATTTCTGCCAAATGTAAACAAAAAAGGGCTTATGAAATTACTTAACTCAAATATAATGTTAAATAAGTTTTAATAATTTAAAAGATAAGTTTAGTTTAGAGGTATCGGTATTGATAACGACGATACTGGGCTTGAAAATATCGGTATCAGATCGAACTTAAAATAAGTGGTATCCCATCCCTACTGCATATATGCAGATTAAGCGTCATCACTCTAGCTTGTTTCTGATTGGAGGAATTGAGTGCGTTACAATAATTGTCCCCGGTCTCCCTACGCAACCCAAGGCAACAATCACGCCTGATTCACGCATACTCCGTCTGCAGTGTGTATGCAGTCCGTGTGCGTTACATATGTGGTGCAGAAGCAGCACGGACTCATTTGGCTTTTTTTTTTTTTTAAACACAGGACGCGTTTGCATTCCACTCCTCGATCTGTGGCTGTTTACCACAAACACAACATTTATCCGATATTTTGATTTCAAACCAAAAGTGCAACATTTCAGCACTGTGATCCTCTTTTGTCACAGCATGGTAATACAATCATTCAGATTTATTCACGTTTAAACTCAATAAATATAAACAACGTATTATTCAATGCACTTGACTTTTAGATTTGTATATTAAGTTGATCAAGCAAGTTGCAACACATTTAAACACAGCAAATAGCTTCCCTTTCTTATTGAAATTGGGCTATCACAAATAATTTCAATTAAAGCTTACCACAGACTGAAACAGTCGGCTATCGTGTCTTTCTTTTGCATTAACTCTTTATTAAAAGCAATCCCATGGCTTCTTGAGTAACTTTTCTTTTCTACATCCGCAAGTGCATCTATTATGTTGCCTTTGTTTATTTAAAAGTGCACTTATCCTTGTTTTAAATGTAGCCAAAAACCATGCATTGCCTGTGAAACACAATAGACTTTATTTATGTGCATTTATGGTGTAATACATTTCCGTGTCAATATATTACTAATAGAGTACGTATCTGGGACGTCCTTGGTAATATTATGACGTCAGGAGAAGGTACTGAGGACATTGTGAGTTGGCAATTTGGTGGTAATAAATGTACGGACATGCGACGTCGTAGTTACGTTGTCAGTTGGTAAGTCATGAAATGACCAAAAATGACCAATACATTACGTAGTTGTTACGTTGTGTGTTAGCAGGGTTGGTATCACTTCCATGAGCACATCACGGAATTTTCGGCGACACTTCACTTCGTTCATGGATCTGTGTGTGGACCACGTAAAAAAGTGACTCCAATGCAGTAATATTTGAATCCGTTAATCTGTGCGTGGACCACGGATGATGCCTGTCACTGACTTACATTGGTATCATTTCCGTGAGCACATCACGGAATTTTCGGCGATTCCTTGATGCCACCATGGATTTGGAGTTAAGGGTCCGTGGCCTTTGCACAGAATTCTGTGAGATCAGGTTGCGGATAACATGCAGAATAAGGGAAGCAAGACAAGACAGTAAGAATAACTAAACTTCAAAATAAAAGATATGAAAAAAACAAACAAAACCCAAACCCCATATTACATATCCCCCCTCTAAGGCTGGCACCAGACCCCCAAACAAATCTCAAATCCAACAAGTTCAGGAGGGTGGTGGAGCAGGGGCTAAACAGGGGGTGGCCTGGCCCATGCAGGGGAATGGGATCAGGATAATGACAACAGGACACCAGGAACAAAAGGTGGCAGGACTGCTAAGAAGGTTGGACCTGAGAGCACTGATGTCACTTGGATGCCTGCAGCAAGAACTGACATCAGTGTTGGATTCATCACGCTGGCAATCAATCCTTTCAGTCCTCCACATCTTTAGGAGCTTGGGTGCTACAGCCCCCCAAAAAATTAATTGGAGAAAACATTGGCAACTGCCTTGATGTGGAAAGACTCAAGCGTGGCATACAGAAAACTGAACAGATCTGCACTGCCTTTAGATGCAGCAGCACATTTTTCTATGCTCACAGCAGCATGCACATACTTTGGCTTGTATTGTTCATCTTCTTGTATCCTGCTGAGGGTGATTTGTATTTATTTATTTATTTGTGTCACAAATCTGGACTGTGTTCTTCAGTTTGTTCACAACCAGAGGTCGCCTTGCCACTCTATTGACATTCACATTATACAGACTGTTGCACTACATTTCCCAGCATCCACTCCACTGATTTACATAGCTGCAACCAATCACATTCACAAGTCCATAAGCTATGGACTTCCCTGTTCTTATTGCCAGTATTGTATTTGTGTTTAGCATTCTCTTAGTGCTAGCAACTCTACGAAGCCACTTTCTAGTTTCTTTAGACTTGTATCTAGTCTAGTTTTCCAAGTGTTATCTAGCCTGCAGCCTGCCCTGAAACTATTGCTTGTTTGGATTACTCTTTGTCTTGCCATTTCATACTCTGTTTGCCCCTTGATTTGAACATGTTGAGACTCAAGCATGGCAACCATCTTGGCCGGAGACCATATGGCCGGGGACCTGACGTGAACAGGTTCAAGAGTGATGTTAGCTGCCGTTGGCTTGGCAGACATGACATAAGCAGGCTCTGGCTTAGCCAGCATGACGTGAGAAGGCGCTGGAGCAGCAGGCTTGATGTGAGCAGGCCCCACACGGAAAATGTCCTTTAGTGTCATGTCATTAAAATCCACTTGGGAGCAGAGTCCACAAAAGTCCTGAACATAATCCTGAACATAGTCCTCAATAGTATGATGACCTTGGCACAGCAAGGAAACTGCTGAATCCATTCTGTGAGTTGTGTATTCTGTAACAATTTAGTCATGAGGGCTACTTATAGTGAACACGGGGGCAGCCGTGGCCTAATGTTTAGGGAGTCGGACTTGTAATCGAAAGGTTGCAAGTTCGAGTCCCAGGTCCGGCAGGGATTGTCCATGGTGATTAATCAGCGCTCTCTCCACCCTCAATACCACGACTGAGGTGAGCCCCTTGAGCCCTTGAGGCCCTTGAGCAAGGCACCAAAAAAAATCGCTCCCGCACTGCTCCGAGCGTATGTTTATGGTGTTGTGTTCACTACTGTGTGTGTGCACTTGGATGGGTTAAATGCAGAGCACAAATTCCAAGTACGGGTCACCATACTTGGCCACACGTCACATCACTTTCACAATGAGGGTAACATGACACAAACCAACCAATGAGAAATAAGGAACATGACATAGCAGCCAATGAACTAACACCATGGCAATACATAAACCAATCAGAACATGACACATACACTAGGCAGGATAACATGGGGAACAAGGGAAGCAAGATAAGATCTGCTAGATCTGATTACTTTTCATCTCTTTAAGAAGAAAACAAACACAACCCTCGGTATTTATTCTATACAGTGGCAAAATTAACAAAAAATAAAGCACCAACCTGCGTTGACTCTTCCCAACAGGACAGCGGTAATGACTTTATGCAATATTTTACTTCAAAGGTCGATACTATTAGAAATAAAATTGTAACCATGCAGCTGTCAGCAACAGTATTGGATCAAATGCACTTATAGATCTCCAAAGGAACTATTCCACTCATTCTCTACTATAGGAGAGGAAGAATTTTATAAACTTGTTAAATCTTCTAAACCAACAACATGTATGTTAGACCCTACCCCATCTAAAATGCTAAAAGAGGTGCTTCCAGATATCTTAGATCCTCTTCTGAATATTATAAACTCATCACTGTCATTAGGATATGTCCCCAAAATTTCAAACAGGCTGTTATTAAACCTCTCATCAAAAAAAAAAAAAAAAAAAACATGACCCTAATCAATTGATTAATTACAGACCGATCTAGAATCTCCCTTTTCTATCAAAGATATCATCAGGAAACACGGTGTTAGCTTTCACTGTTACGCTGATGATATAATTATTGGGACTAAGACCTCTGCAAGTAATAACTCAGTCTAATACTTGATGGCTGCTCTGTAAATTCATCATCAATAGTTGGGAACTTAGGTGCGCTATTTGATAGCAATCTTTCCATTGAAAACCACATTTCTAGCATTTGCAAAACAGCATTTTTCCATCTTAAAAATCAAAATTACAACCTTACCTATGCTAAGTCAAATGCAGAAATGTTCATTCATGCGTTCATGAATTTCCCACTACTATAGGCAGTATTTAGCCACTACTATATGGCAGTTCATTGACTTTCCAGCTGATGGTCAAACCATGCAAGCGACCAAAAACAATCAACTGTTATGAGTCTTGTGGGCTTTCCTCGAGTTGGAGCTGTTGATGGAACTCATGTTCACATCATTGCTCCAACTGTAAACAAGTAGACATACCAATAGAAAAGGATTTCAAAGTATCTGTAATAATTTGTGATACTCTTGCACAATGCGAAGCATTTTTAAAAAGATACATTTAAATATAATTTCAAAGTGAAGGCTTATAGACCCTACACTTAAAAGTGTTTTTTTGTTCTTTTTACTGTTCTGTTGTTAGTCACAGCATATTGGAGAAGACGCCTTTTGTGTCCTGCCATGGCAAACAACGCTAATATTCATGAATGGTTAAACGATTGCAGAAATGTAATTTATTTTAAGGGTTTAAAGTGTAGTCTTGTTTAACATTATGTAAACCTAATCTTGGGAACGAGCTGGCAGTGGAAATCACAGAACAGTATCAAATGTAATACTTTCATATTAATTAAATGATTTTAACTATTTAATAATGCAAATGAAAGCATAATGAAATTAATGCCGCAATTTCATGTTCATAAGGTGTGGTCAAAAGGTCAGTATTGTACGTTAAAATGCTAAAAATATGTAAGTATTTGTATGTTTAGATGCTGTGAATACGTCAGTATTGTACGTTTAGATACTGTAAGTACGTTTCTGGAAAAACGTAAGTAAATATAAGTTTTGTAGAACCACATTTTATGCAAAATGCATACAAATTATCATGAGATCACGTTGGACTGAGCCCAAGGTTTTTTTCTCCATTTCTGTAACCGATGGAGTTTTGGTTCACTTGCTCAGTTGGGGACACTTCATTTCCAGCAATAACTGAACTGAGCTGGATGATAACATCACTAAATTCAATGATTAATTCCCTTTAACTGAAAATTTGTTTACTGTTTCTTTTGCATTATTGACACATTACTTTCCTATTTGATACTGTAAAGTTGCTTTGAGACAATATGTATTGTAAAAAGTGCCATATAAATAAAGGTGACTTGACTTGACACACACACACACACACACACACACACACACACGCAAACTAAAATAAATTATATAAAATGATATATGATATTAACAATTACATTCAGCACAATGCACCAGTAACAAAAAAACTACAACTAAAAACTACAAATCAAATGACCTTTTACTCATTGCACAGCTCAACAGCACCTAGGATAATGATTGATAATGCAGAATGGTATATACAGTATATATATATATATATATATATATATATATAATTTATTTATTTATTTATTTTTTTCAATTGGGGAAAAAAGACTAGTGACTAAACTGTCAAACTAGTGCCACTGTAGATCTGAACCAAGGGTGTGTCCACTGAGTTTTCTCTCAGACCGGTTTCCACAGCATCTTCTGTGTTTGTCTCTCTGCCTCTGTTCCCTGTAAGAAAAAAAAAATCACTTAGTATCATTATCTCATTGCAAAAAAAAAAAAAAAAAAAAAAAAAAAAAAATATATATATATATATATTTAATACTTTTTAAAAAATATATATTCTTGATTCATAACATGTAAAGTAAATAATAATAATAATAATAATAATAAAATATATATTTTTAAATAATTATTTTAATGACTGGAGCTTACAGTTCATGAAAGTCAAGAATCTCAATCTCAAAATATTAGAATATTTCCTAAGATCAATTAAAAAACAGATTTGCAAAACAGAAAAGTTCAAGTTATTTAAAGTATGTTTGTTTATGCACTCAATACTTGGTCGGCAGCACATATTACAGCAAATGAATTGCTCCTAGCACAAATGACAGCATCAGTGAAGTGATCAGTTTATGGCACTGCTGAGATGCTACTGAGCCTGTATATTGCTGGATCAACCATTTCTCATCTTTCTCTTGAAAATATCCCATAGATTCTCAATGGGGTTCAGGTCAGGCATGTTGGCTGGCTAATAAAACACAGTAATATCATGGTCAGCAAACCACTGGCAAGTGGTTGTTGCACTGTGGGCAGGTGCTAAAGTCCTGCTGGAAAAGGAAATCAGCATCTCCATAAAGCTTGTCAGCAGATGGAATTATAAAGTGCTCCAAAATCTGCTCCTGGTAGATGGCATTGACTTTGCACTTGATAAAACACAATGGACCAACACCAGCAGACATCATGACACCCCAAATCATTACTGACTTCAGAAACTTCACACTGGACTTCAAGCAGCTTGGATTCTCTGCCTCTCCAGTCTTCCCTCAGACTCTGGGACCATGATTTCAGCATGAAATGCAAAATGTACTTTTATCTGAAAAGAGGACTTTGAATCACTGAGCAACAGTCCAGTTATTTTTCTTCTTATCCCACGTAAGATGCTTCTGACATTGTTTCTGTTTCAGAAGTGGCTTGGTAGTCCTTTTCCTGAAGTCGTCTGAGTGTGGTGATTCTTGATGCACTGACTCCACTTTCATTCTACTCCTTGTGAAGCTCTCCCAAGTGTTTGAATCAGCTTTTCTTGACAGTATTCTCAAGCTTGCGGTCTTCCCTGTTGCTTGTGCATCTTTGCCTACCCAATTTCTTCCTTCCAGTCAACTTTGCATTGCTTTGATGCTTTGATACATTACTCTATAATCAGCCACCCCACTCAGTAATGACCTTCTGTGTCAATTATTGTCTCCTGGACCATTGCCAAGTCAGCAGTCTTCCCCATTAATGTGGTTTCAAAGAACAAGATATACCTAGAGTTTATACTGTAGGGATGGTCATTTAACGAAACTCAAATGTAAATATTAGAATATTTTGATATGGAGATTTTTGACTTTCATGCGCTGTAAGCTGTCATCATCTAGAATATGTAAAAGTTTCAGTTTTTGAAATAAGTTGCAAATAAAAATACTGAACTTTTACATTATGCACCTATATATATATAATTTTTCATACAGAGACATTGATGTAGGACATTAAACTTTGCTTTAACTATTTTACTAGCATTTCTATAGCATAACTATAGCATTTCTTTGCTTGCAGATTGTACATTTAACAGCTGAAGGTTGATTTCATTTAGTGGAAAGTTGTGTGCATTTTTCAGCACCTAAATTGTTCTCAGAGATCATAATATTTTAATAATAAATGTGAGTTCCTCACCAACAACAGTAACTCTGAATTGCTTGTATTTGGTATCTCTGCTGCTGATGATTTTGAGTTTATAAAGTCCAGAGTCTGTGTTCATGGTGTTTTTGATTCTCAAAGATCCAGTCTGATGGTCCAGCTCCAGTCGGTCCCTGAATCTCCCGCCAACACTATCATATGTCGATATGGTATTGTTCTCCATATCAGCTTTAGCTATAAGACTCTCTCTAGGACCGAACATCCACAGAATCAGAGTGTCTCTCTGTAGTTCACTAACATCAGTGTTTAGTATGGCAAAATCTCCCTCTGTCACTGACACTTTGTTTTCTTCATTTGTCACAGCAGCACATAGAAGAAAAAAAGAGAAAAAGTTCTAGTGTTCAGATCAACATAGGTATATTTAAATAAAATGAACAACATTAAATACATGTCGGTAAATTCCATGGTTATTTTAGTCTCCTAATATAAGATCTGATTTCAAGAGATTGAGAGATCTTGAGTGATTCTTTCTTAAAAACAAAAGAAAAAACAAAGAGCATATATTTTTAAAATGTATTTAATGCCATCTTTTTTGTGACTGAAAGCAGGTATCACTGATTAAGTCATTTAAAACATGGAAAAGTAGAAAACCGGCAGCTGTGGTAGCAACGTTTCACAGTTTACGGTTTTCAGATAAATTTACAGGTAAATACTGTAATTTCATTAACTGATATAACTGTAATATGCCAACCTATTGAAGTACTGAAATCTGTTTTATACATTGTTTATAATTATTACATCAAAAGGCATGAGACACTCACCATCGACAATAACCACAAATCTTTTGCATTTGCTCTGTCTGTGACTGCTGATCTGTAGTTTATAAACATCAGAATGTGCGATGCTGATGTTCCAGATGCTCAGAGATCCGTTCTGATGATTCAGCTGCAGCCGGTCTCTAAATCTCACATCATTGCCATGATACAATGATGTCTTATTGGTGGCTCTGTTGATTTTAGCAATGCAAGTGTCATTATCTCCATGTGTCCACAGTATCTTACTGTCCTCCTCTAGTTCAGTAATCCCAGTGTCTAGAATGACCGAGTCTCCCGCTTTCACTTTTAGTGTGTCCACTTCATGACATGGCACCACATGCCAAAAGAAAAAGAAAAATATAATCATAAGAGGGTGCAGGTGAATATCAATTTAATTAAAAACTCAAGCTACTCACGCCATACAGTAACTCTAAACTTCTTATACAAGACTTTATTTCTGCTGCTGATTCGTAGGTGGTAAACTCCAGAGTCTGTGCTTTTGGTGTTTGCAATACTGAGAGATCCAGTCGTATTCATCTGCAGTCTGTCTCCGAATCTGCCATCATTGTTGGCTGTTTGATTGGGGTTTCTGTCTTTAGCTATAACATTGTCTTCAGATCCAAAGCTCCAGATAATCTGCTCATCCCTCTGTAGTTCACTAACACCAGTGTATAGAGTCACATTTTCTCCCTCTGAGAATTGCAGGGAGTCTTCTACACGAGCACCCAAAACATGAATAAATATGAACATAAGAACAAATCAGAATGAGGTGAACATCTGAGCACAGGGTTGTTTCTAGGCAGAGATAAACTAAGTGAACACCTATATATAAAAATGCTTAAGTGTGTGTGCTTTTTGTGTCTGTATAGCTTTCTTTATAGAGGCAAAATATAAATGCTAAATCGATTCATTCATTTCTTACAATGCTTAACTGGAGCAGAAGGGATCCCTTATTATGATTTAACTTTAGTTACTGTGCAATGTTGTTGTTTGAGCGTTTTTTTTTTTTTTTTTTTTTTTTGACTACGAGTTAATTCCTACACAGCAAAAAGCCCAGAGTTAAATTAACTATCCTGGGAGTTTATTTGAGTCCACACTCAAGAGTGTGAAGTGTTAAATTAATGAGAGTGTTAATGAGATAATTAATGATTAATTAAGTGATGCTTGATCATTATTGAAGACACCTGATGATAACAAGCAGAATCACCAAAAGACAAAAGCACAATTTTTAAGCAACCATTATAGTGGTTAGTGTTTGCATTAGTTGGGCTCTTTACCCTTACATTTTTAACATTAGAGTTTGATTGGCTGCTGTATCTCAGTTATAACAGCCAGACAAACCAAAGGAAAAATGGCCATGTGGCCTTAATCTATGTTTTGACATGTTCTTAATGTAGTGACCTTTATAACAGACTTTAGTTTCTTTACTGTTTATATCAACCCTGTAACAAAATATCTATAATCAGACAGATGCTTTTTTTAATTTATTTTGATTAAAAAAATAATTTAATTAAAACATACAGACATGAAGTATCAGCATGAGAATCACAACAAGGGTGAGTGTCAAAAAAAGCATGTTTTAACCAATCAAACCTCATTTATGCCTCCCATTGTGCATTGAGGCAGGCATAAATTCTGAGCTGAATTTTCTCTGTAATTTCCTTTATCTGTTTTTCTGAATATGCTGTTTGTCAACATTGTTGAGATTCTCACTCTGGTTCTTGATGTATCTGTGTGCCTAAGCAAATGACTTCTTCAGAAACATTTTTATACATATAAAACACCTCACAACAGCTTGATTACGTAGTTCTTCTAAAATATATACTTTTTGTTGTTGTTGTTGTTGTTGTTGTTGTGGATTCACAAAGTAAAACACTCAAAATTATTTGAGCTGAATCACTGAACTCATTTAGAGTGTAACCTCTAAGTTATATTTCCAAAAATGGAAACTTAAATTAGAGATTAGACTCCAAATGAGTTAAATCATTATTTACAACATAATCATCACCACCTGATGACTGCTGTTCTTGGTTTGTCTGGCTGATTAAACTTAAATCTAGCAACCAAGCAAAATCTAACTTTAAAAACATACGGGTCAAGAGCCCAACTAATGCAAACACTGACCACTATAATTGTTGCTTCAAAATTGTGATTTTCTCCTTTGGTGATTCTGCTTGTTATCATCAGGTGTCTTCATCCTAATGATCAATCATCACTTAATTAATCACTAATTATCTAATTAACTCTGCTTCAGTGTTAATTTAACACTCTGAATTTAACACTTCACACTCTTGAGTGTGGACTCAAACTCCCAGGAGAGTTAATTTAACTATTTTTGCTGTGTATGTTGTTAACATCACAAACCCTAACATTTGCATGCATTTGCCCCGGGAGCACACAACAAAGGGCCATGCTGCACATGCAACTACATATAATAGCAAAGGGTGTCCTGTATCCGGACAACGTCCACTAGGCGGTTAGTGAATCACAACACACTAGGCCAGGGATCCTCAAATCTGGCCCACGAGATCCACTTTCCTGAAAAGTTTAGATATAACCCTAATCAAACACCTGAGCATGGTAATCAGTGTCTTCAGGATCATTAGAAAATCGCATGTAGATGAGTTTGATTAGGGTTGGAGCTAAACTCTGAAGCGCATTGGCCCTCCAGGATAAGATTTGAGGAACCCTGCACTAGGCTAACTAACCATTGTGATTTCTGAGGGAGGAGCTTCATAGAACAAGGAACTCAACAGATTGTTTTATGAGAACAGAAACAGTGGTTTAGAATATAGGTAAAATATCTGAAAAATAATGTTTTAAAAAAATGAAGCATGTACACATTACAATCCACCTCATAAACACAATCAAGTCTGCGAAAACCAACTAAGCTCAATCCAAGTGACCTTTCAGTGTAGATGTAATGATGTAAATAGTGCAAAATGAGCCATTATAAAACTTTCCTTACACTCACCCCCGGTTTCACAGACATGGCTTAAGCCTAGTCCTAGACTAAAATGTAAGTATGAGCTGTTTCAACTGAAAGAAACGTGCACTGACTGATCTTAAAATATATCAGTGTCTTTGTTTTGTGTAAGGATGCACACCAGCAATGTTTTTTTTTTTCTAAATGTCTTAATTGAACTATTAACCTGGCTTAGGCTAAGCCCTGTCTACAAAACCAGGCCTCAGTGTCTTTGAAGTGGAGCAGAACAACATCCCACCATTCCCACAGTTTTTTTTATACATATAAGCAGAACAGCATAGCAGAGCAATGTGCTCATTGTTGCTAAATTAGGATCCAGAAATAGATAAATATTAAGTCTGCTATTTAAAAAAAACAAATAAATAAACAGAGCAGGATTTGTTATTATGCGCCAACACAACTTTCTGCACTTTTGCTGCACAAGTCATTTGCTCGATTCGTTTAATTTGGACACAAAATGAGAGGTGATCGGATGGTTGGATGAATTTCTGACATGTCAGATATTTTGGTCACCCCTCATAAGCATATTGCACAGATGAATAAGAGCTACAAAACAACTGTCCTGAACTGCCAGCGTGAAAACAGAAACAAACTCATGGAAAGATTGAGCTACTCACCATAGAGAATAAGCTTGAATTTGATCAATTTGATCTCTTTTGCAATGCAGACTTTCAGCTGATAATCTCCTGACTGTGTGATTTTGATGTCATGGATGGTCAGATCTCCAGTTTCACTGTTCAGCTGCAGCCGGTCTCTGAATCTCTCGTCATGCCTAATTGAGGACTTACGGTTCCTTTCAGGAATTTGAGCGATGGCAGAGCCTCGAGGTCCAAAACTCCAATCTATTTGGTCATATTGATGTGGTTCAGTTATACCAGTGTGTAGAGTGACAGAATCTCCCTCTGTCACTTCTTTTGTCTTTATTTCATCTGTTCCTAACACCCAGAGAAGGAAAATAACATTTTTCACAAATTGCATTTATAAAACTGACACAAGTTTAAGGTGATTTGATTAGTAAACTTCATGTGGTCTGCCACTCTAAATTTCATAACTTGAACGATTTCTACTATTTCTACCTTTATTGGCCCAGAATAACATTTAAAGCATAAAAAACAAACAAACAAACAAAAGAGAACAGAAATGTGGAAATTATCCTAAAGCATGAACACAAAGTATAAGTACTGATAAGTTTATATGGAATTTGAAAACTAATTTTAAAGTCAGACTACAAGATTGAAGAGAGTAGGAAATCTGACTCTAATACTTACGATTTAGTCTCAAGCACTTACGGCGAAAACAACATACACCAGTGGCTACAGCTGCAGCCACAACCAAAACCAAAACCACACAGATTAAAACCAGTGTGACTAAATCACCTGAAAGCAGACCTGGTTCAGGAGCATCTGCCATACATACAGAAAGACATTAGTGTTAAGGAGTCTGGTAAGTATGTTTTTTTTTTTTTTAATGAAAACTATGAATGAAACAAAACCTCAACAAATCTGAGAGATGAAATCTGATTTAAAAAATAGATCAGAATCACCAAACTACATTTTCTGTGATTTGTTGGTGTTCACATCATAAGAAATAATGATAATATAGGCCTATATAGATCTTGTGATCTACACAAAAAAGTAAATTTAAAAACTTAATTTCTATTTTGCAAGTTTTTCCATGACATTTTTTAAGTGTAATGCAAGTATGGAATTAAGTAAAATTTACTTAACTTAGTTAAGAAAAATTATCAAAGAGAATAAGTAAATTTAACATGTAGTTAGAGTTTGAGTATTTTTTACTTAATTGTTTTAAGTTTACCCTGCTATAACTCTTTGTGAACTTTACTCAAACATCATAACACTGAAATAAAATAATGACATTAAAGCACATGGTTCACTTACAAACATGTACGTAAGCAAGTGGCCAGCTCCTTATTTTTTTTCAAGGTTATGTCGACTCAATGTTGTTACAAACCAAATTAACACAGAGAGCTCAATACTTGGCACATGATAAACAATGACAACAATCAGTCAAGAGTTTTCAAATATGAATGGGTCATTTTGAGTAGAAAATGAACTCTAGATGTTACAAAGCGGAAAGTTACTTGAAATTAACAACAAAAGCAGCCATAAAACAGTGTTAACCTTATTAATTATTCATCCCCAAGTGCATGATGAGAACAATGGGATCATGACTTATTTATATTTTGTTTTATTCTTGACTGAACTAAATTATTTAATGTAAATATTATGTGCATTTTTCTGTGTGATTTACAAAATAATTTTTATCAGTGTATATGGTGTTAAATTCATTGTCCAGTATACTGTAATGATTTCAATAATAAGCCTTTTAAATGGGTGCAAGTGTATGCTTGGAGTTACACAAATCCTGTCAACAATTTCAAGGCACTTTTTTTCTGTCCACACATTCTCTAATAATATTACCATACTATTTGAATATCATTAGTATTGGTTACAAAGCACTCACCGACTAAAACATTGTATCTCTTATAGAAGGTCTCTTTACTGTTGGTGATCTGTAGTTGATAAACTCCTGTATCTGTGGTTCTGCTGTTTGTGATGATCAGAGATCCAGTCCGATCATCCAGCTGTAGTCGGTCTTTGAATCTCCCATCTTCACTGAATGTGATCTTATGTACTGTAATGTTGATTTCAGCTATGAAAGTGTCTGGACTCGACAGTCCGAACATCCACAGAATCGCGTCATGTTTCTGCATTTCATTAACACCAGTATGAAGACTGACAGATTCTCCCTCTTTATTGTTTGTTATTCCAGCAAAAAACACATCTAGAGAGAGAGAGAGAGAGAGAAATAAAAAATAAAATAAATCTTTAGTAATCAACAATTTGTAAATTATAATCAGAGTACTACCTTTATCTGTACATTTGTAATATTAATTAAATTTCATATATTGTTGCTACACTTGCTGCTTATTGCACTTTTGTTAGATGCTAACTGCATTTCGTTACCTTTGTACTACACATGTGTAATGACAATAAAATTGAATCTAATATCTAATCTAAAAAATGTAAAACTATGTATATCAGAGAGCAGTGTTGGGGAAAGTTACTTCAATATTGCGTTACTCCCTAAAAACTAATTACGTTAGTTACTTTTTATGGAAAGTAATGCGTTACATTACTTTTGCGTTACTTTTCAAATTTGTGCAGGGCTTTCTTGCTTGTTTTTAATATAAAAAGATCAATTCTTAGCAAATGTAAAAGCTCTTTCACACCAAAATAAGAAGTGAATAAGGCTAAGGCTAAAGGAAAATTAAATTCCTGTCTGTAAAGACTGAACAATAGGAAAGGAAAGTTCAACACTCTTCAGCAATGAGAAAAAAAGCACAAATGTTAGTTCACCTAAAGTAAGTTTTGCTTATTAGCACACTGCACAAAAGCTTTTCTTATTTAGATTTTGTCTTGTTTACAGCCAAAATATCAAATAATTCTTAAATCAAGATTTTTTTCTAGAGAAAAAATAATATATATATATATATATATATATATATATATATATATATTTTTTTTTTTTTTTTTTTTTTTTTTTTTTTTTTTTTTTTTTTTCTGAAAACAATCAATATCAAGTGTTTTTGCTTGAAACAAGCAAAATAATCTCCCAAAGAGGGGGAAGAAAAATAATCATGTTTTCTGTTTGAATTTTTTTTATTTTATTTTTATTTTTTTGCTTACCCCATTGGCAGATTATTTTGCTTGTTCGAATCAATCAATTCACTTTTCTGAAAATAATGATTTACTTGTCTAGAAAGTTCTTCGTTTAAGGTTATATATATATTTTGGCTGTAAACAAGAAAAAAAAATCAAAGTAAGAAAAGTATTTTTCTTCAACAAAGGTCAACAGCAAAGTCAAAAAGTAACTGGCATTATTTTGAAAAAAGGTTCGGTGGCTTCGAAGTTTAATGTGCGACGTGGAGGCAAATAACTGTCTGAAGAAAAGCAGAGCGGTGCATTTAAATCTTTTGGTGCACAGCTAGCTGTGGATTATCCCACTTACATTGTGGTCATTTGTAGCATGGTCTGTTATTATTAATGTTTGCAGAGGGTGATGTACCTGTGCCTGTTTAGTTTCTCTCTATATTAGCAACAAAGCTGTCAGTTGATTAATCTGACATGGAGCTACCTGTGCATGTAACGGTTTGGCTCACACCTTCCAGCCAATCAGAATCGAGGAATCAGAGAAAGGTATAACTGATTTTGCACACAGACAACAGAATGAGCCGCTCACCGTGGACAGTCAGGCTGAATGTCTTGTATGAGGTCTCACTGCTAATGATCCTGAGCTGATAATCTCCAGAGTGTTTGGTCCTGATGTCACTGATGCTCAGAGATCCCGTCTGATTGTCCAGCTGCAGCCTGTGTCCGAATCTCCCATCATCAACGTCATAAAATGAAATAATCAGATTTTTTCCATTCAGTTTAGCGATGATAGATCTCTGAGCTCCATACATCCACATAATCAGATCAACCTTGTGTATTTCAGTAAGGTTAGTGTGTAATGTAACAGAATCTCCCTCCAAAATGGACAGTTTCTTTGTTTCACCCGCATCACCAGACACACCTGCAAACAGAAGCAGTTCCTCAAAAGGCATCTTTACATCAAAAAAGCGGCACAGAATCCAAATCTGAAGTGGCATACAACTATCCATTTACACAACAATGATTTGAATCTAGTTTTAAAATGATGGTTTTAACAAAGTGCTATAAAACTATTTAATTAAAAAAAAAAAAAAAACATCAATTGTTTCTTTTGATAGTTATAATGTCATTTAACCTTTAAACCAGACTAGGTTAAATCCACTATTCACTAACTTCCAGTCTTCCAAACTTCTTTAATCTAAATATTTTCTGAAATTATAGAGTATACCAGGGATTGTTATAACACAGGTCAGGAAGAAGTGAAACATCACCTAGTTCACTTCACACATTCACAGTTTAGTCCTTACTCCACATGTGAGAAATCAGAGCCCTGTGGCACTCAGTGCTAATGCGTGTTTATTGCGTGTTCATGACTCTGGGTTAACTGTAACACCAAGTCTCAATGTTAGTTGTAACATCAGAGAAACATGTTAGTGTTACTTATCCCAAGCATGTTTTTTTTTTTTTTTTTTTTTGAAAGACAGACAAACCAAGGGGGTGTCTTTATATGTTCAAGTATTCAAGGCCAAATTACTATGTCTGAAATTAACAAGCATACTTAAACACGCAAGTACATGTATGTTACAACTAACCCAGACTGGGGTGAATTGTAACATTTCACTCCTCATATAAAAGTAAATCATGCATTTTCTGTTTGTGCTGCAAAGATAGTAGTTACACCATTTAATGTCAGGCATTTAACTAGTTTGTATCACAATTTGAACGCACTGGCTTAAAATATTTCCAAGATATAGACAGAAAAAATGCAACAAACATCCCTAGTCTCGCCTACTTTGCCCCTTGATAATATACGTTTTTGAGTCGCAGAAATAGAATACTCATACTCTCTCTCGCAATGTTTAGACGACAGAACGAAACGAACAAAAAATCACGTGATTTGCATGTCTGTAGCTTGGCAGCTTCAACGTGCAACCTGTCAGAACGCATGCGCAAAACAAGAAAGTGAAACCAAAGGCTTAAAAGAGTTAAATGTCCTACTCACCGTTCAAAACTGCAAGGAAGACCGAAATTAAAGCAATACTGCTCGTTTCGCTGTAGAGTTTCGTCCAATGTGCTTTAATAAACATGATCTTGCGGTGGAGGAATCTGCTCCGTCTCTCTCTCTTGCCAGCCGCACATCAAACCACAGAAGCGCTTAAAAATACAATGGAAAAAAACCCACTAAAACAGATAGCTTTTATAACGACTCAGTTTCACTAAGTGTTAAAGATTGTTTTATAGAAATAGGAATCCTTACTGCAAAATATAAAAAACGTAGTTCCCGACGGTTTGTTTCTGACTGTTTCCCGAAGCTTTGTTTTCGCACAACCACGTGACTGCTTCCTATTCTGAATTAAATAAGGCAAACCCCTTGTGCAGGTTTGAAGTGTCATTCACCTCTATGTTAAAAATAAATCATAATCTGAATAAATATACATGTGTAGTTTTGTGCATGTTCCTTTAGCAATCCCCGCTTCACAAGCACTTCTAACTATTAAAATTAATCAACTTAACAATATTCTTCATTTACTCTGATCATATGCCTACATGAACCATGCTTATAGTTTCAAGTTTATTTACAGATTAATTCATTCATACCTTGTGTAATTAAAATGACATTTTTATTTATTTATTTATTATTTTTTGTATTATTTCTTTAATCGTTGGACAACTGAGGCCGTATGTATAAAGCCACTCAGAGTAAAATTTTAGTCTTAGGTGTGTCAAAATTCTAAGAATGACAATTTTACTATTATTCTTATAGACTTAAGAATAAGAGTTTTTCATAAAGGTTCCTAAGTGTTAAGACTTGGTCTCAGCTCCTAAATTATTTAAGAGAGCTGGAGAGGTCTCCTAAACTAGTTAGGTGTAACAAGATGGCAGCAAAGAGAAAGAGACATGCACTTTCCAACAAAGATATGGAAACGTTGTCACGATAGTCTTTTTTTTTTTTTAGAAAGAAACGTAAGTAAGAAATTTAACAACTTTATCCACTCTTTTTTGGCACTGTAAGCAGGGTATTAAATACTGTGGCACTAAACCCACCAAACATAACAGTGGCCAAAAACAACGACCAATGTTACCTGCTTTCAACTGAAAGTAGTTAAAACAGTCACTAAATGTTGCTAGATGAGGTCATAATGTTGAGTTCACTGATCTATATAAATATAAATTTAGATCAATGGGAGAATCTTGAAATCTAAATAAGGTTTGTCCAAATTATTATTATTATATATTTTTTTTTGCTTGGCTTTTGAAAAGTCTCAAAAGCTGTGATGAAATCACTATATTAGCAACATTGACATTGACTACAACATGATCAGTTAATAATATTTTTGCATGCATTTATAATTTTTTTTTATGACAGCATTGGCAAAAATTATGACTGCACATTTGACATATTTCATTTAATTATTATCGTAAAAAAACTCTATGCAATATGCTTACACAATAATTAACTAAAAAAATCATTTGGCCACTACTATTTGGCAGTTCATTGACTTTCTAACTGACTGTCTAACCATGCTGCAAAATAAAAAGCAACTTTTATGATGATTGTGAGCTTTCTTGGAGTTATTGGATTTGTTTATAGACTCATGTTCACATCATTGCTCCAACTGTAAATGAGGACACATATCAATAGAAAATCATTTCAACGCATCAATATTAATTTGTGATAGATTTGAACAATGCTAATCATTTTTAAAAATACATTTAAATATTCAAGTGTGTTGTAATTAAATAGTTTTATTGTAGTTACACTGAATAATTGGTGTTGTGCTGCTGTGATTTCACATGAGCAGGCTCACTATTGGCTGCTTCAGAGGTCAAGGGCGGCCATTTTGGGTTGACATCATTGTAGACCTTAGTTCACAGTTCACATCTCCTAAAGTAGGAGCTTTCTGAGAGGATTCTTAGAAGCTTTAAGAATACAGGCCCTGGAATGCAAAAGCAACTTTTTCCACCTTTGACCACAAGATGTCATTAGTGTGCAATGTGTTTAAAAGCTTCCAGAAATTAACCTTTTTACAATAAAGGTGAGAGAAAAGCCTTGGTGCTTCGAAAAACGTAATTTTCCCATCACTAGGCTTAGTGATCACTTGAATATACAGCTACAAATTCAAAATATGGGCCTGCATTTAAAAAACGTTTTATATTACCACTAAGAATTATCCTAAATATCAGTAAAAGTTTTTAGCTAAGAGGTTACTTTTACTAAGGAATAGAGAGAAGTCTTAAGCTAAAAGTAAGGTTGACCTCGTTGCTATGGATGATGTCAGCATGCTCATTAACTATGCACACAGTGATTGGCTGATAGGGGAGGAGTATCTGTCAGAGATTTGTTCATAGAAATATTGTAGAGTGCGATATTATGTTGCCATATTCAATTGAAGTAAAAAAAGTTGCCACATTCAAATAAATATTTTAAAATGCAGGCTAAGTGTCACTAATTAAACAAGTATATGTTCAACTAATTGTCAGCATTTTATACGTGCGCCACTCATAAACAATTAGCTGATACACATATAAACAGCTTTTTTATTAACAAAATAGAATAATCATTGCTGATAGTAAGATATACAAATGTAAAGGAAAACCAAACCGTACACAAGAACAGCTGACACTTCTTGTCCTCTTATGGCACAATTTTTGCATCCACATATGGGAAAAGCAATTGCAATACAATTAGCAATTTCTTTTGAAAATAGTCTGGAATACCCTTCCATAATATTCAAATACTTTCTTTTTTCACAATTTGCATTTATAAATGCAGGATTCTAACTAAATATTCAGATTTACACATAATACATCTCCATAGAGCATATACAACAACTGCTCCCCTATCAGCAACAGGTATCCAATGATCGCAAATTAACACATTTTCGATACCAGAGAATGTACACGTTCTCATAGCATATTTTTATTTTATTTATGTATTTTTTTTTGAATATGCACTATAAATCATGATTTTTCACCATTTCTGTAGGTTTGGTCATTCATACGAATTACACCTAGTAACATGTTTAAATTACAGTGAGATCGCTGTAGAAACTCATACATCATGTCTCATACTCATACAAAATGGGTCGTATAAGGTGAATACAAAAACGTAAAATTGGGTTGTATTTTCTTTGAGGACAGTCTTGTTGTATATCTGTGCAATCCATACATGGACATATTATATATGTGTTTTACATACATTGCAATATATCATATTTTCAAATGGGGGAACATTCAAGCAAATGTACCTTGAAACGGTGGTTTGCTTGCTGGAGCTTGTTGCAAGTGTCTGTTTGTGTTCTGCCCAGGCCCGGTTCTTGGTGGTTATAGAAGGGTGGGCTGGCAGATATCCTGTGTGGGCATTTTTTTTTTTCAGGGGTGGGGGGAGGGCAGTTTAGTCTAGAAGATATTTATAGTCATGTCTAGAACATTGGGGGGACCAGTCGTTTCAAGGAAAATATAAAGAACAGGCATCTATGGTAATGGTATTGTCACGTGTCGTGTAGGGAGGACAAACGAGGAGTGCAAGGTTGAGCTCAGGTGCAAAACAAGTCTTTAATAAACAAAATCCACAGTAAATATCCACGTAGGAGACAGGCAAGGAGACACGCACACAACGACGAGAACAGACAACCAAACACTGAACAGAATCCAACTTAAATAGGGCGGTAACGAGACACAGACAGGTGATTGTGATTAACTAATAATGACTTAAAGAGGGGTGGAGACAGGAAAATGACCAAATAAGGGCAAAAAGGAAATGGAACAAACCAAAAACAAAAGGGGCTAAACCAAATCAAAAACACAACAAAAGAGTCTCAAAACCTGACATAACTCCCCCCCTCCCGGAAGGCGCTACCTTGCGCCGAAAACAGAAACTTGGGTGGGCTTGGGTGGGGGACGGACATCCGGGAGGAGGAGAACAAAGGGAGTCCAGGGAGGAGATGGTGGGAGGAGCCAGGGAGATGGTACGAGGGTCCAGGGTGGATCAGCCGGAGGGAGGAGCCAGGGAGAAGACAGGAGGGAGCTGAAGCAGGAGGAGCCAGGGGGAACCCAGATCCCAGCCATGACGGTAGCCCACGGCGGAGCCGACGGAGGGAGGAGCCATGGTGGAGGAAGGGCTGACGACTCCATGGGGCCGACCGATGGTGGCGGAGCAGGTGGAGGTGGAGCCCGAGGCGGAGACGGAGAGCCGATGATCCAGGGCGACAACGAGGATCCGGAGGACCAAGGCGGAACAGGTGGCACCTGCGACCGAGGCGGAGGCTGAGATCCGGAGAGCCGCAGCGTAGCCGGAGCGATCGAGGACCGAGGCTGAGCTGGAGGGAAGGAGGAGTCCAGCCGAGCCGGAGGGACGGAGCGACGAGGCGCAGCCGGAGGAGTGGAGTCCAGAGGCGATGGCAGGGTGACGACTGACCGGGGCAGAGCCGTAGGGACGAGGGGGCCCGGTGGAGCTGGTGGATCGACGGGCGACGGTGGAGATGAGGGAGCTAGGTGCCATGGTGTAGCCGCAGGGTCGGAGGGCCGAGGCGGAGTCCAGGACTCAGAGGCGGAGCTGAAGGATCCTCCAGCCACAACGCCGAAGGAAGTTGGCAGACCCGCGGCGAATCCACCGCACAGATGGTGGGATGAGGGTGAGTTGAGGGACTGTCAGGAGACAGCGGTGGTGTGGCTGAGACAGGAACAACCACGAGAGGCAAGAGAGGGAGGGTGGGTGGGAAAACTTGATTCTTGTCCATAACAAATTCGGAACAGTCCATAGAGTGCCCAGAGTCCTGAGCTTGCTCACCCTCATTGGTGGTGTGGCTTTCCATAGCCCCCTCACACTCCACTGAAACTTCCACCGTCCGAAGCTCTGTTGCCGGCTCTCGCACCTGGTCAGACATTGTAGGCTCTGGCTCCGGGATGTTTGTCCGCTCTGTCACCTCCGGTGGTGATGGCTCAACGACCGCGGCAGGCTCTGGCTCTCCGTCTGTGGTGGGCTCGGCCAGCTCCGTCACGGGTGATGGTGGGCTGGGCTCTGGGTCGTGAGTGGGACTGGTGTCATCCACAGTCATCGACGACTGACATGACACCAGTACCCACTCAATAAAGGCAGCAAAGTTCTCTTAAGGACCATCCCCAGACAACTGCGCTCTTGTTTTGGAATTAAGTCCGGCGAGATAGAATGTGCTAAGGCAGTCGTCTGGGTAGCTGGTGTAACTTGCTAACAAAATAAAGTCCTTTGTGTGGTCCTCAAGAGATCGATTCCCCTGCTTCAGGAGGAGGAGGAGGACGGCCGGGTTATTCAAAAAGAAAAACACTGAAAAAATGAGAAAATAAACGAAGACAAAAACACGACGAAAAACTGTTTTAGGTCCGTTCTTCTGTCATGTGTCGTGTAGGGAGGACAAACGAGGAGTGCAAGGTTGAGCTCAGGTGCAAAACAAGTCTTTAATAAACAAAATCCACAGTAAATATCCACGTAGAAGACAGGCAAGGAGACACGCACACAACGACGAGAACGGACAACCAAACAATGAACAGAATCCAACTTAAATAGGGTGGTAACGAGACACAGACAGGTGATTGTGATTAACTAATAATGACTTAAAGAGGGGTGGAGACAGGAACATGACCAAATAAGGGCAAAAAGGAAATGGAACAAACCAAAGACAAAAGGGGCTAAACCAAATCAAAAACACAACAAAAGAGTCTCAAAACCTGACAGGTATTTATTTAAAGAAACTAAACAAAAAAAGGATTTATTTTAGGGACATAAATTAAACGAAAAAAAAAAAAAACAGTAAAAGAATAAGAATAAAGTAGGCTGATCAATCAGAGCTGCAAATAATAGGCTATATATTTTTTAAAGCACCCATTTAATTTCAGTTGTTTTGTTGAAAACGCAAAATGGAAAATTCCATTGTCGTCATAATCAATTATGAATTACATGAATCACGTAAATGACAGACCTGCTTTCCATTTAAAACAGCAACATTTTACAAAAAATAAAAAAATAAAAAAAATGGAACCAGTGTCTTCCAGAGTCCTTGAGACTCAGGGGACTGGCACAGTGTAAAGCTTGCTACAGTGCTTCCCACATCAGGGTGATCGCACTTTTCAGCTCAGTAAGTTCCCTATAGTGAACCCTGTGCTACCTTCTTCAACAACTTTAGCACATTACACACAGCCAAGTTCAGTGGAGGAACTTGCAGAATCCAATATAAGATGATTTGTGTACCCTTGTATTAGATTAGTGCACCATATTTAGTGGCCCCTAATGTGACCCCATGCGTCCATAGGTGTTTTCCATGCGCATTCCCTTGGCACACGGTTACGTATGGAACCCTTGTTCCCTGATGGAGGGAACGGAGACATTGTGTCCTCCTGACACAACTACAGACTGCCTCTGAATGAGCTTGAAATGCTTCTCGGCTCCTCAGAACAGGACAAGTGAGCAGCTGCCACTCTGGAATATTTATACCTGGATGTCCGGGGCATGGCCAGTGATGCAAATTCTGCACACCCAATTTCACTGGCTTTTTCTCAAGATATCAAAGGTGTCTGGGCTACCAAGAGAGATCCCTAGTTTTGTACATTCGACACAACGTCCCGTTCTCCGTCAGGGAATGAGGGTTACCATACATTACCAAGATGTTACTTATTTTTCCCCACAACTTATTTATATTATGAATTGTTTTGCAGCAGCAGTCTGTTTCTGCTGTAAATGTAAAGCTAGTTTAATTTAAAATATGCAGCTTTGTCAAGGAATATACAGTAAGTGCAGTGCAGAATCTACAGACAAAGTAACTGTGGTATGAACTTGGACAACAATGCAGGTCTCCTATTTCTCACAGGCAAGATAGTTCTTTACACAAGATGGTTAAGAGTGTGAAACCCCCAACGCTGTCAGAGGTGCTCAGACTACAGTATTATATTGCACAGACTGCACTGAGCTTATTCAGGCTTGAGGAGTGTTATAATCTTGTTGATCTGCACATTGCAAAGGAAAATGTCTCACACATTTGCTTTTTTGTGTCTGATTTTGTGGCACCTAATTGGTAAGTTCATTTTTAACATAGCAACATGGAAAATGATTAACTAGAGTTGTATCAAAATTAATATATAATGATAACTTTGAAATTATTGTATAATAACTGCATTACTAACTAAAGTGTTCATGTGTTTTCTCAAGGGGTTTCCACTGTTGAGACAGATGAAATGAAGTCAGCAGAAGTAATAGAGGGAGATTCTGTCACTCTACAGACTGATCTGACTGAAATACAGGGTGATGATCTGATTCTCTGGACATTTGGACCCAAAAACACACACATAGCTAAAATCAGTAGAGCACATCATGAGATCTTTCATGACAATATTGATGGGAAATTCAGAGACAGACTGGAGCTGGACAATCAGACCGGATCACTCACCATCACAAACACCAGCACAGAACACTCTGGACCTTATAAAATAGAAATTGTCACAGAAAATCAGGTCTTAAGCAAAACTTTCAATGTTACTGTCTACGGTAAGCACAGCAGCACACTCTACTTTTAAATATTTTCAACACATATAATAATATTTTAAGTTTATTTATATGTTTGGGGTGGTGTAAGATTAACTTCTCACTGTGGAGGAAGTATGCGAGTCATTCCTTGAAACTGGTACGATTTGAGTCCCTCTGACCTTTTTAACTGTATTTTGTCTATTGAGTCATCAATATATTTATTATTATTAGATAAAATTAATACAAATAAAAATGGTGACTATAGTTAAACCATGGTAAATTAAAAACACTAACCACACTTTAACCATGGTATGTACACAAATGGTAATCAATACATGGGAAAAAAAACAACAACAACAACATGGTTACTACACAGTTACTATAATAAAACCATGGTTAATTTTTGTATGAATTGTTGGGTTTCTGATCATTGTGGTCTGTGCATGCATCACGTTTTTGTCTTTGGTTGTGTTGTGACCAGAGCTGGGTGGATTACTTACAAATTGTGATCAGTTACTGATTCCAGATTCCATGACAAAAATTGTAGTCAGTAATGTAATCAGTTACATTACACATTTTGGGTAATATAAGCAGATTACTTTTGGATTACTTTTAGATTACTTTTAACTTAACATGTTTATCACATTGATTTAAATAGGATTATATTGTAAAAATAAAAAAAAGAAAGAGATGCAGGGATGTATTAGGATGGGGGTGGTAACAAATAAATATAAGTGTAACGAAGTGGACTGAGACGGGTGGATCTATACGCAAAACTTTATTGTTGAGACTCATAACAGAACAAGCAAGGTTGAACACAGCAAACGGATGCAGCACAGGTAACCCAAAGAGTAGTCAGTCCAAGCAGAATGGTCACAAGGGGCACAAGCAAACAATCGTGAAACAAAGAACAGGCGAGGGTCAAAGGTGGGCGGAGAACAATCACAGGAAACCAGGAAACAAGGGGGTCAGCAACGGGAGATCAACCAGGGGAAAATGCTCGGAATTGACAGTTGAACTATTCAAAACTTTGCGAAGAAACAGTGGAGAAACCAGTCTATTTATACAGTGAGTGAAATGAGCAAGATGGCAGACAGGGGTGAGAGGTGACAGGAAGTCCATGAGAAGGGGGTTATGGGAAATGTAGTAAGTTAAGGTGCATGAGTCCATGTGAAGGCTCCCTCTAGCAGAGAGAAGAGGGAGTCATAGCGGCACAGTTTGTGACAATAAGGTTATTGCACATATTTTTGTGGCACATTTATCTGTTCATAGGGTGGATGCCTGGGGGAAAGAAACTGTTCTTGTGCCTGGTTGTCCTGGTATTTGGGGCTCTGTAGCGCCGGCCAGATGGCAAAAGTTCTAAGAGGAAATGACTTGCATGTGAGGGATTCAGGGTGATTTTCTGAGCTCTTTTCTCACTCTGGTTGTATACAGTTCTTGAAGGGTGGGCAGGGGAGCACCAATAATCCTCTCTGCAGTCTGAACCATTCTCTGTAATCTTCTGATGTCTGATTTTGTAGCTGAGACAAACCAGACAGTTATTGATGTGCACAGAACAGACTCAAAGACGTCAGAGTAGAACTGTTTCCGCAACTCTTTGTTGGGCCTTTTTTTTTTTTTTTTTACAATGGAGTCGACGTGAGTGTCCCACTTAAGGTTCTGGGAGATAAAAGATCCTAGGACCTAGAATGTATCCACTGTAGCCACAGTGCTTTCCATGATGATTAGTGGGGAACGTGCAGGGGGGTTCCTCCTGAAGTCCACTATCATCTCTACAGTTTTGAGCGTGTTGAGCTCCAGGCTGTTATGACTGCACCAGACAGCCAGCTCTTTAACCTCCTGTCTGTAAGCAGACTCATCGCCATTCTGAATGAGGCCAATGAGTGTGGTGCCATCTGCAAACTTCAGGAGCTTGACAGAGAAGTCTTTAGAGGTGCAATAGTTGGTGTAGAGGGAGAAGAGCAGAGGGGAGAGAACACAACCCTGAGGGGCGCCGGTGTTGGTGGTGCGGCTGCTTGACATGAATTTCCCCAGTCTCACCAGCTGTTGCCTATCTGTCAGAAAGCTGGTGATCCATTGACAGATAGGGGTAGGAACAGAGAGCTGGTTTAGTTTAGTTTGGTTTGGTATAGGAGTGTAGGAATGATGGTGTTGAAGGCCGAACTGAAGTCCACAACAAATCCCATGTTAATTGCATCATTTTACAGATCTGTTTGCTCAGCAAGCAAACTGCAGGGGGTCCAGTAAGTATGTCCTTCAGATAAGCCAAAACCAGTTTTTCAATTGACTTTATGACCACAGAATTTAGCACCACAGGTCTGTAAATGTTAAGTCCTGTTATCTTGCGTTTTTTGGAACTTTGGAAAAAGAATTGTCCAAATTGTCCCGGTTTCATGGAATTACTCATGCAATGTATAAACAAAATATTATTTAATTAAAATCCTGAGCTTATCCGTTGTTCCTCTGTGCTCAGCAGCACTTTTATGTGCCACAGTTCAAGACCATACCACTTACTGATCATTTATTGGACTGTTATTTTTGCTACTCATCCTACAAATTTTCTACAATTCTCATCAGATTTCACTTCAGAGCCTGCCAGACAAAACCTTGAATGTTTTGAAACAAAACTGGCTGTAGCAGCAACACAATTAGCTCAGTAATCTTTTGTATATAGACTTTGACCTCTGGATGTTTCTTTGTTATTGTAATGAAAAATGGCATGGGACTGGCTTGGGATCCATGTGTAACTCATTTAATCAGTTCTCAGAACCAGACAGGCTGGGGTCAATAGACAGCGTCAAACACAACGTAGACAGAACAGAATCGTAGTCAGCCAAAGGGGTTGAGACAGGCAGCAAAACAACAGAGTAATCCGTAAAAAAGGCAGGGTCAATAAGACAGGCACCAATAACAGAATATCAAACGGGAAAACACAGAAATGTCAGCCACAACAAAACAAGACTTTGCATGGTACTGGGCGTGAGTGTGGTTTATATAGTACAGCTAAAATGGCTGACACCTGTGCAGGTGATCAGCCTAGGTACGGGGTTATGGGTAATGGAGTCCAAATGGGAAACTAGTACTCAGGTGAGGGTTCCTTCTGGTGGGAATCGGAGGGAGCCACAGAGACCAGATTTGTGACAGTTATCATCATCTTAAAAGCACATTAAAGGGATAGTTCACCCAAAAATGAAAATTCTGTCATTAATGACTCATTCTCATCTTGTTCCACAAGTCCATTGTACAATTCCATTGTGCTTTCTGTCCCTCTATAGAGATTTAATAGTTCTAATTAAAGTTGTAATTAAAGTTCTATTGAAACTAATTTGATTATACAATCATTTCTAAAATGTGCATATGAGTGACTGATAAAATGAAGGAACATACAGAAAATGCACACACCCCAGATGTGAAATTTCTAAATAACAAATGATCTTGAGCCGGCCCTGGGCCAGCTGAATGGGTTCAAATCTGCACACTGTAAATGCACCCTAATTATTTAATGTCATTAACATATAAAAGAGCACCAGTCAACATCCAAATCCTTTGGCTAGCTGGAAGTATTGCTTAGAATTCCAAAAAAAAAACTGCATTAATTTGAGGAAAAGTGTGCACGTCTGCTTAAAACTTAAAATGGCACTAAATACTTTTCCATATCAAATAAATATGAATGACTGTCAGCATGAGCGCTAATCTCTGTGTGTGATGATGAGAGAAAGATACACTAAATGATTTGACAAGCTCTCACCCTTGACAATCAGTCACAGTTGCTTTTTACTCTCATTTTCCAGCTTCTCTTTGCATTCCTGTCATCACCAGTTACTCTCCATCAAATCCATCATCATCTGAAAGATCGCCAAGTTCCAGGTGTGTGTTGCTGTGTTCAGTGGTGAATGTGACACAGGTGACTCTCTCCTGGTACAAGGGAAACAGTTTACACTCCTCAATCAGTATCCCAGAGCTCAACACCACAATCTCTCTACATCTGGAGGTGGAATATCAGGATAACAACACCTACAGCTGTGTGCTGAACAATCCAATCAGTCACCAGGCTCACCACCTCAACATCTCAGATTTCTGTCAGCCAGAGAAAAGCTCTTGTATTTGTAAGTATAAACACATTTGCTTCCTTCTCAGATTGTCTGAGATATGAATGTTTTTTTTTTTTTTTTTTAGTAAGTAGCTTATGCGTCAAAAAAGGTCATTTTATGTAAGCCTATACAATAAAAACAGTATATATTTTTTTATTTGTGATTCATCAAAAATTTTTAACAAGTGTCATGATTTATTATTATTATTATTATTATTATTTATTTATTTATTTATTTATTTTTGTTGTTGTTGTTATGGACTATTTTGTTGCTTGATCATCAATTAATATTTATAAACAGGTGCATTTGTATTATTATTATTTTTCTGATTAACTTTTATTAGACTGTATTGGAAATAGAAATGTTCCTTTCGGTTATTATATTTTTCTTAACTGACAACCGAAGTTCTGTAGCCATTATTAACCGTTAATAGAAATGCTATTTTAGTTCCACTCAATCCACAGCAAACCCTTTGAATTTAAAAACAAGAATGAAAATATAAGCAGCTAATAACAAGCCAAAATGAATTATTTTAAAACGTTGTACTTCGAGGTCCAATATCCAAGTGTAACAAAATGAGCTTGGCTTAATATCACAAGGGGAAGGTGGTCACGCTGAGTGGTATAGATTGTACTTTAGGCAGAGCATAGAAGTCTTTGTCTAGCTCTTCTATTCAGTGGCTGTAACACATACAGGAAATAGCTAAGAACCTGCGGATAATACTCGGTAAGCACAGACTTTCCTAGGCTCACCAAAGTATTATACTGGTGGCATCGCTGGTTAGCTATATGCCCTTATGCTTTCTGTATGGACATTTTCTGCTTGACTCTGCACAACGTAAAATAGCCACATGAACTTACTGGCACGTTTATTTTGGTAATAATATTTTCAGCCAGAAACTGTCTTAATGCCATCTGGCATTTGGTATTTGGGTGATTTCTTAGTTTCAACCCTGACACACTATTTATTGTCCTTTTTTTTTTTTGTTAGTTTTTTTATTTTTTTATTTGGTGAACTTGTAAAATAGAACACTAAAGTCTCTGTAAAAAAGTCTGATACAGTTAAAAAAAGAAGAAGAAAAAATAAGAGTGAATAGGTAAGAATAAGAACTTTTGTCTTCTCTACTTAGACCATGACCACAGTTTTACTGAAGATGTGATCAGATTGGTCATCTCTGTCCTGGTGTGTGTGGCTGTTGTTGCTGTACTGATTTACGACATCAGATCTAGAAGAGTGTGACAGGAGAGCAAATACATCACAAATGATTAGTCCTAAAATTCTTCTTACAGGGAAAGTTTTGTCATCATTGATACATTTTTCTGACATTTATTAATGTTGCATTATGTCAAATGTTAAAAAAAGGTGTTATACAAGTTATTTTTATAACATGCTCAAGTTATCTTAGAGCTGATTTGCATTTGTGTAACTTACTCATCTGGCCTTGATGCAATAGTTTTCTGAATATATAAATATTTGTATGCATTTTGCTGTCTTTACTCTATTAGCCTAAGCATGTGTCCCTGCTAAATTGTGCAGTCTAATGATAAGAAATTACCATTGGCTTCGGTGAGTTATAATTATATAATTGAACTGAATGTATTTTAAATGATCAGACAACAGTGTTCCTAAAATATAAGTCACTTAATATTTACTTTTGTGTACAATCAAAAATGTATAAAACGTTGTATAATTTCATTTCACTTTTGCAAAATGTCTCTATAATCATTAAAAACTGTCACTTGTCTTATTTCATCGCAATCTCACAATCTTGCTTTTGAATTAATGAAGCTCTCTGCATGAAGCTACACTGCATGCTAAATATATTACTTACATAGTCTCTAGTTTGTTATAATGAATGACAAAAACTGCAATCTGCAATGCTTTCACGATCTGTGATATTATGGGTGAATTCCAAACAGCTTTTTTGCTCCCTTCAAGGGCACTTCGGGAAGGGGACGCCATTTGTAGGGACGTTCCAAACGAAAGTGAGCAACTCAATCCCTTCAAGAAGAGCACTTCCAGAAGTCCGTTAATGAAGAGAACATTTGATGGTCACTTCACGTGTAACATACGGGAAGAAGACAGTTGGATCCAAATGCAAGCTTCATTGACTGAAATCGTAGTAGACAAGCAGGGTCAGACAGGAACAAACAGGGACAAGCAAGGTCAATAGTCATAGTCATAGTCAGCTTTATTTATATAGAGCTTTTTACAATACAAATTGTGTCAAAGCAACTTTACAGAATCAAATGGGAAAGTAACATATCAATAATTCAAAAAGAAACTTTAATAAACACTGTTATGTAACTATTATATAACTAGTCATCTTTAAAAATCAACAATAAAGGCTTGTGTCATGCTCTTCTTTATTGTCATTGTTTTGTATTTCCTCAAGTTACAAAACAGAAAAAAAAAATGATACAGAACAAAAATATAAAGATGAATATAAATGAAACAGAATAAGATGCAAAAGTATGTCTGACATTTTTCTTTAAAATTAGCATTTCTTTCTGGCTACTTTGTATAGGGTAAGTACTGTTAGATCTGAATGGGTTGAGGATGGGATTTAATTCATTTGAAGTGAACGTGCTTAATGAGCACATACTGTGTTTGGAGAGAATTCTCTCAGTATTGTTATAAGATATGTATTGTTCTCCATGAAAACCACTAAATATAACCACTATTTATTGAATTACTCTGATTTGATGATTAATTTGTCAGTTACTAATGGAGTTATTTGTTGGTTCCACTTTACCTGAAAATCAGAAACTTATAGCAGTGTGATTTATACTAGAAATGTAAAATATCACTGGATGATTCAAATGTAATACCAAAAAAAAAAAAAAAAAAAAAAAAAAAAAAAAACACGTTTAGAGTATGTCAATACTCTGCTGGTGTCATTAGTTAGATGTTCAGAGGTTAATTGCACTAGAATTATAAAGAACAGAATTATGAAGCTGGAGGCTATATGAAGTAGAAACCCAGAGCATCAATTTCATATCCGCTTCTCCCTTTAACCCCGTAACACTTTCCTGACTTAACATCAACAGTCACAGGGTTACCCAGCTGATCATTTTTCAAATGCATTTTTATTGTGGCACCATTATTTTTTTCAACCTCAAATTCCAGACCTCCAAATCTGTTATTTTTTTTATTCGGCCACAGTGTTGCAGCAACAATTTTATCAGTAGAGTCAAAATTAAATTCTTTTTCTTTACTTCCTTTTACACTGCCAACTTGAACCATCTGCTCACCCTGGAAGATCACCTGGATTGTGTTCAGTGATGTCACAAGCCTTGAAAATGAAAGCCATCCCTGTGGGACAAATGTATTTCATTTGAATAAAATAACTAAAAGTTAATAATGTCATAAAATATAGAAAACAAAGATGATACAGTGGAATGAAAACAATCTTCACACACCCTCTCTTCCAACTCCTCATTGTAAGTTATGATGATCTTTCTGAAGGTGTTGTCGAAAGAGGACTTAAAGGAGAATTCATCACCTCCTTTCCCACCCACAACCTCAGTTCCTACTGTGAAAATAATGAAGAGAAACATAAGAATAAAGCAAAAGAAAGTTTTCTGTCTTATTCTTCTTCTTCATATTTTAATTATTATTATTTTTTTTTGTGCTTAAAGCTACAACGCTCACACAGTTTAGTTATTAATGGCAACTTTAGAATAGGGAACATCACTATTAAGATTTTTTTTTTTTTTTTTTTAAATCTTAATAAACTCCTAACTACTCCTTATTGATATATAGTAAGGTAGTTGCTAAGTATGGAGTGGATTAAGGCGTCTAAAATATGAATAGGTCAATAATATGTGATTTATAAGAAGTAATAGACTGCCAGTATGCTAGTAATATGCATTACATTACCATAAAGTTACCATATACTTAGACAAATATTGTCCTATCCTGACAAACCATACATCAATGGAGATCTTAATGAATTGGCTTTCAGATGAGGCATAAATCTCAGTTTCACAAAAAATGTATGATTTTGTGGTTGATGTTGACCCAAAATGGCCAACATCAACCACTGAATCAGCTCATATTGGGTCTGCAATGGAAATACATTGACGCTGGACCAAAATGGCCACCCTCAAATGCTGGAAGATTGTGTATCTTTCCGTTCAACCATTTTGTGTCAGAATGTTTTATATAGGGAGCTAATAATAGCAATAGATTGCACTTTCCATTTGCTCTTGTTATTAACAAATTAAAACTACTTTTATGTTAACTTTTTTGTGCTGCTGTCTTAAATTGGGTGAAATACCTGTGAGTTAAATGCGGCGCTGCTTCTCGTCTGGTGCATGACTACATTCTGCCCATGTATTAAATGCACGTCCTTGAAAGCGCGCAGTTTTCTAACGTAGCCTATTTAACTATTTAGGTAATCTCATTTGTTTCAGATGCTTCCAAAATTACAAAAACATATAGGCCTACATATATTTATTTTTTTTAGCAAAATTATTGCTAGGGACAGTTTGGCAGTAGCTGGATATTGGGAGGGACACGTCCCGTCCGTCCCATTTGCATGGCATTGTCTCTTAATTCTATTTATTCTAGACTTTTGACACACTTGAGATTTAAATTTGACTCTTAAACTCAAGTTTCATCTTAGCTTGGTCTTACATAAAGCCAAGGAGCCGGTGAACAGCGGAGACAGCAGCAAGGCGCTCAGGGAGAGCAGGGTTGGCAGGTGGCTGGCTGGCATCATGTCGCAGATGACCTCTGACCTGGCGGGAGAGTTGCGGCCCCACAGTCTGGAGACGAAAAGTCAGCACTCTGGACGTTTGGCACTCTGGAGGAGAAAAAACAGGAGAACCCTGATGAGTAATGTTTGCTGATGAAAATGCTTACATTGTTTCACCAATCAACCATCAAGTAAGGCTCAGTAAGGATGTTTAATGTTGCTGTCAATGGGCAATCAGGTGAGACACAGAGCACATGACCGAACTGCATCCAGATAGAAATTTGTTACCCATTCTCAATGGGAAACTGCACAAGCAAAAAAAAAAAAAAAAAAACATTGTTCAAAAAACAATGAAATTTCATGTAAATCTTACACTTCCTGAGTAAAGTTTTAAAGTGCTTACCTTCTTGTTCTTGGTAAATTAATACTTTGTTCTTTCTTCTTTTGCCTGAAGTTCCTTAGAGTTATCAACAGCACAGTAATGAATAAACCCTAGAAAGCCTGCAAATGCAAGTTTAGACTTACTCCACTGGAGTATTTATTGCAAACTGAATGTGATCTTTAAACACTGTGCAAACATGGCCTTGGCCAACTGAGCTGGTTGACGGGAATTCCATCACTTTTATTTGTTATTTGCAAATATTTAAAAATCAAAAATGTCGTGTTGTTGTTGTTTTTTTCTGAATTGTTGGTTTTCAGATTAAACAGTGATGTGCCAAATGCCAGGGGGGCAGACCTTTTTTTTTTTTTTTTTTTAATGTGGGTCAGTCAGATTTATATATGTTTATATAAATTATATATAAATAAATAGTTTTTATTGCAGAAATATATAAAGAATGACTTAAAATAAACGTACTATAAGTAGCCTATATTCGCCTGTGCAGCTCATTGCGAGCTGAGGTAAGATATAAGCAACGGAATAGCGAGACAATTCAGCAATATTTGCTACTTGTTTATGATACAAAACAAATGTTTAATGACAGAAGGCACGATGCTACCTGTCAGTAAGGCCCACCCAGTCAGTTGCGTCACAAGGTAGCCTAATCATTGTGAATTCTGTTGCAATAATCACAATATTTGACCTATAAAAATAAAGTGTATTGTTTCTTGATTCTTGTTTGCCATATAATAATGAAGATTACCTACAGCTTATCACAATTCTCAGCCTGAGTCCAACATGAGTCTGTTTTCCCCCTTCTCCCAAAGCATCTTATACTATACTACTGTTTCAGCTATTGAAATAGTTCAATTTTGTATGTAATGACGAAGTGACTATATTTTGTTTAGTTACATTTTAAAGTACTTGTAATCAGAGTACAGTTACTTTTTCATGAATTACATGATTACATATTATTCACACAATAGCAATAAATTATTCATAATTCATTGATTTCCCCCTTTGTCTTCCCAACTCATTAAAAAGTTTAGTTTTTATTTACATGTACATTATTTCTTATTTGGTTTGAACGGCAGCTACGCTAATTATGTTCCTATTTGTTCTCTGTTTCTGCCACGGGAATGACATCCCGTGGTAACTAGGAATTACACAAGCTACAGTCTGGATCAGGAACACCGAAGAAGAGATGATGATGCCAACCCCTCGAAGGACTTTAGATGATATCAGCCCTGAAACACCATACATCACCACCGAATTTTACTGCAGTGATTTGATTGCAACATATAATCATTAATGTTAACATTATACAAATTGTACAAACTTTAATTTAACAAACTTTATTGTAAAAACTTTAATTATCGTACAAACTTTAATTTAACAAACCTTAATTATTGTAGAAACTTTAATTTAACAAACTTTAATTATTGTACAAACTTTAATTTGCTGTTAAGCTGCTTTGAAACGATTTGTTTCGTGAAAAGCGCTATACAAATAAACTTGACTTGACTTGACTTATTTACATGTCATGCAGGCATTCCAAAACTGTTTGTCATCTAAACCTTATATGCCAAATATACAGGTGCATCTCAATACATTAGAATGTTGTGGAAAAGTTCATTTATTTTAGCAATTCAACTCAAATTGTGATGATTCTGGCTTACATTTAACAAATTACTGAAATAAATGAACTTTTTCATGACATTCTAATTTATTGAGATGCACCTGTATTTATTATAACTACCCCTGATTTTTTTTTTTTTTTACCCCTGAGACCCCTGAAAAATAAGCCTTTTAATTGCTGTTTGAGCATAAGAAACTACATTCATGGGGCTATTAATTTCGTTCGTTTTATTGCTGATTTGACATATGTAATTTAATTGTGAGTTCAGCGAGCAGGTTTTGAGATTTCAGGACTTACCCATTTATTAAGACTTGCTTGTGTATGAGCTGCCCGGAGGCATTGGAAATGTAGTGTACAGACTATCTTTGAAAGGGACATTGTTTTAAAATGATTTATTTTAATTTCATTTTTTATGATGTATTTACTTGTTAGCTTTCATTAAACCCACAAACCGCCTGCAGTTCCTTTACGAACCCTAGTTTTGGGAAACCTTGATGTAATATAGTGTTTAATGCACTTCATGTTGTAAATGACAAAGAAAGGAACATATTTTCTTACTCTTTGGATTTTTTTTACATCATTATGGTACAAGATAATCCTATTTATATCAATGTGATAAACAAGTTAAATTAAAAGTAATCTGAAAGTAATCCAAAAATAATCTGATTAGATTACCTAAAATATGTAATGTAACTGATTACACTACTGACTACAATTTTTTGTCATGGAATCTGTAATTTGTACCCGATTACAATTTGTAAGTAGTCTACCCAGCTCTGTATATATATATATATATATATATATATATATATGTATGTATATTGTAAGATACATCTTCTGATGCAAAGCTAGGGCACATCATCAGTGATTTTTCCCGTGGTCATCGGGTGTTTCGGGTCTTTCGAACATCAGACACCCTCTCACTGGTGACCCAGGTTGATCGGGCCTCAGCTTGTGCCCTAGCAGCGCTCGACCACGGATCTGCCCTCTTTATCCAGAGCCACCTAGAAGCTTTCTCCACCGCCTCTGTGCTATTATAGATGGCCCTTCTCCTCCTCTCTCCAGTGATGCCAAGTGCAGTATAAGCTCTGCATAGAGACTGTCCTGCAAAGCCTCTGCATCCAACTTCCACTGGCAAGCACCTTGCCTTCCAGCCTTTCCTGTGGCAGTCGCTGACTAGATTGTTGTATTTCTCCTTCTTTCGCTCAAAGGTCTCCTCCATGCGCTCTTCCCATGGCACTGTAAGCTCCAGCATGACGAGACTCTTTGTTTCCTCTGACACCAGGACAATGTCCGGCCTGTGGGTGGTTTCAACGACATGCTGTGGGAACTTGAGTTGACTGCCCACATCCGCTAACAGCTGCCAATCTTGTGCACAGAAACCCTGATACTGCTCTAGATGTTGGTTTAGGTTTCTCCCCAGCTCTAATGAAGTAGGTGGTTTGCTTCCGAGGTTTGGACCTTCGACAGCACATGATGGCACTGCATATGCTCTCTGCGATGGTTTTGAGCACCTGGTCATGTCGCCATCGATATCGGCCTTCCCCCAGAGCTTTTGGGCAGCAACTCAGAATATGCTCCAGGGTCCCCTTCCTCTGGCAAAGTGGGCATGCCGGTGAATCGGCCAAGCCCCAGCAGTACAGATTAGATGGACTGGGAAGGACGTCATATACTGCCTGTGTGGCTCTGCCTGCCAGAGGTCAGTCCACGTGATCTTCCTTTCCACAACTTGCTCCCATCTCGTCCAGGCACCTTGCTGTCTCAGTCCCACTGCTCTGCTGGTCCTCTCCTCCTCCACGACTGCTCCCACCTAGTTCTGGACCAATTGCCTTCGCTCCTTCCCCCGAACCTTGTCAAAATGGGGGTGGCATAATTCCTAGTCTAGCTCTTTCCCTGGCCACTGTTCCCACCAGGACTCCATGGCATAGCTGTGATTCTGCTTGATCCACTGCCACCTCTGCTCTCCACTTCCTGCCGGTCCTGACTGCCACCCCTGCTCCGGAGACCTTGGGGTCTGATGACTCATGAAGTTACAGCACCTTTCTTGTACGTGAGACTTTAAACTCCTCCTGAATGGATTTTAAGGGGACTGTAAGTTTGCTAGAGTTCCCATAGAGGGTGATGCTGCTCAAGCTCCTTGGCAGTCCTAACCATCTCCTCAGGTAGCCGCTTACTCTTCTTTCCAGATCTGAGATCGTCGTTATCAGAAACTCATAGAGGAGCAATGGCCACAGTATTCTTGGCAGAATCCCATGTTGATAAATCCACGCCTTGAATTTTCCTGGAAGGCCTGACTTGTCAACGTCCTTGAGCCATCCTTCCAGCTCCTCACAAGTGCTCTTGGTGGTGGCTGTATCCCTGAGGCTGCTGCCAAAGAACTTCCCCAAGCTCTTGATCGGCTTCTCACAGATGGTGGGAATTGGTGTTCCTGCTATGGAAAATCTGAACTTGTCCACCACTCTGCCCTTTTTTAGGACCAAGGATCTTGATTTTGCTGGCTTAAATGCCATCCTGGCCCATCCCATCACCCTCTCCAACCCTGCCAGTATCCACCTGCCTCCAGGCACTGACTCTGTGGTCACTGTATATATATATATATATACATACAGCCGAGCGGAGGACAGTTCACCTCTGCCAAATGGAGCAGACAAGGAGGGGGGATTCACTTAGTAGGCTAAACTAAGTCAGTGACTAATTAAGCTATATTTTCACAAAATTTGCAAATGTAAAAATGAGCATTAGATAATATGTGAACTGAAGTTTAATGGCATTTGTAAAGATTCAAAAACACATTAACAAATAAACTCGTAATCACTGACACATTGAAAGTTGAATGACATTTGTAAACATTAGCTAAGGATCTGTTAATCATTATACAATGTTTATAGTGTCCTTCTTCATTTGGAAATACATTCAGTTATGTCTGACATCTTGACCTTTATAACTAGAATTATTCTAGAAGTCTATAAGGCGATTAAAGTTTTTGCATACATATTATAATGGGCTTCATTAAACTTGCATTTTTTTTTATTTGAATGATTACTGATACACCCAAACTTATATTCAGCAATCTTATTTCATGCTTAACAGATGCATTTTCAACTTACATTTTTAAGCAGTAATTATTAATTATGTCACTTGTGGTTAACAATTACATTCAGTCCTGCTGCCTGCCTTCCAGTATTACAACATGACAGTGGTCTGAGTTCTGCCAGTTAAAATTTGTGAGGCATATCATGTACAACTTACAGATCATGTTACAACAAGGCATTTCTGGATGTAGAACAGCATTATTGTTTATTTTGCATTCATGAATTGATCACATGCCACATACTGTTCCACATAATTCAAACTGTCTCTCACATAGCCAGATCTATATAGTCTATAGTCTCAAATATACTTTATATTCAGATTTTGTTTTACTTTAATGAATTAATCTGTCGGCATGTGCTGGTGCGAACATATCAACATCACTGTGATCAGATGCTTTTTGTTGTTTATTTTGTTATCAAGAGGAAAATGTGCAGCACATACCCTGTAAAATATCTGTAAAATCTACGGTAAAAAAATGGCAGCTGTGGTTTCCGGAATTTTACCGTAAAAATGCGATAGCAACATTTCAAGTTTTACATTTTAGTTACATTTACAGTTAAACACTGTAATTTCATTAATTCATATAACGGTGCGTTTGTAATACACTGATAACCACCAAAAGCAGGTGGTGATGAAAAAGTCACATGATGAACCAAAGCCCATTACAAGCAGCTTTTAAATGTTAACATATATAGAAGGTGCACAGTGTCATTCACACAAACACTAAACACCATCATGATAACACACATGAAACTTAAATAATGCAATAAACATTAATTTAACAAGATTAAATGTAACATACAACCCTAATGTACAAAACTGCTAAGAAAAAAAAACTAAGAATAATGAATAATTTACCATTTAACAGGTTTTTACACTGTAGAATTTTTGCAGTTTTTTACCATTACATTTAAATTAGTTTTTTGTTTATTTATAAATTCATCTGCTGCCAGAAGCGTGGATTGTGTCTGGATACTCCTTAACAAGAAACTGCTGCAAAGGTATTTTAAACTTACTTCTCTCAAACTTTTTTACTTTCAAGCAAAAATTGTTTGCTTTGTGTGTGTGTGTGTGTGTGTGCGTGTGTGCGTGTGTGTATATATATACTGGACTCTGGAGAATCACATTCTTTTAAAAGTTAAAAGTTACATGTTCAAGATTGCGAGCTATGAGTTGTTCACTTAATGGCCACCGGTGAATAACACTGTGTGTTAATCACAGCAAGGTTGTTTTTGGTTGCGCACATGCTTTATAATTGTTTCCTTTATTAAACAAATCACAGTAAGAGAAAACCTGAATAATTAGTGATGCACACTTGACTCAAAAGATGGCTGATTAGCATGTTTACATTGCCAGGAGCTGTCTGTGTTGTGCAAATTCTCTACATGATTGCGTGGGGGGATTTAGAGGGGGGATATATTGCGATTACATTCTAATATTAGTACAAATTACTTGTATACTTCCAGCTGCATTCAGTACATCCATGGAGGAATTTATTTAGCAGACACTTTTATCCAAAGCAACTTACAAAGGAGAACAATGGAAGCAATTAAAATCAACAAAAGAGCAATAACATGCAAGTGCTATGACATGTCTCATTTAGCCATAATGCAGAAAGTATAAAATAAATAAAAGAGAATGGATAGGAAAAAAGCAAACTAGTGTTAGAGGTCTTCTATTTTGCCTTTTTTGTTAATTGTAAAGAGAGGAGCTAGAAGTGTTAGTAGTAAACAAGCAGTAAGTAAGAAGAAAGAGCATAAGTATAAAAGAGCATCATTTAAAGAACAGAATTAGAAAAGAGTGTGTGAGAGTTAGAGGGTCAACATCATGCACTTGCTGCTGCTCAAGAATGCAGTTACAATAAGACCAGTGGCCTGAGAATATGCCCTACATTACCTCCTAACGAATATCACATGATTTTGCATGACTGTGCACCAATAATTGCACCAGCAGTTGCAGCACCAGCTGCACCAGCAGCTGAACCAACAATTAGACCAATACCTACACCAACAGGACCACCACATACTCCAACAGCTGCACCAAGAACTCCACCAGAAACTACACCAAGACATGCACCAACTATTCCACCAATAATTCCACCAAACACTGAACCTAAAGTTACATCACCAGATACAAATGCTGAAGAAAGGTATTTACTCCCGAACAGCTGAAGAAATTTCTCCTCTTCTTTCTCTTGTCTATAACTCTGAGCATCTTCAAACATCTCATTACTGTAATGTCCTCCTCCATTCTGCTCTATCATGGTGTCAATCATCTGCAGTATATCATTCACCTGCTCTTTGTTATTCTGATCTTCATTGTTGAAGACGTGAAATCTGCCTCCACACTGCTGAACTAGATGTCTTAATCTACTGTTCTTCTTAATTTCATTCTCTATATTCTTTCCTTTCAGCAGATCTCCATGAGTGAAGAGAATGATGGAGTACTTTAACACCTCCTCACCAAACATTACCTCAATCTGCTGAGGAATCTCTTCCTCCTGCTGAGTGAATCTGCCCACAGAAAACACAATGAGAAAAGCATGAGGTCCAGGACTGGAAAAATAAACACTTCTTGCTATCTCTTTCAGTAAATCTTCATGTTTCATCTCAGTGTCGAAGAATCCAGGAGTATCAACTACAAACACAGATCTGTCTGAAACAGTGGCATGGCCCTCAGAACATTCACTAGTAACTGATCCCATACTCATGTCAGATATGAACATATTCTTTCCCAATATTGTGTTTCCAGCTGCACTTTTCCCAACACCAGTTTTACCCAGAAGAACAATCCTTCTGGATGAGGAACTGTCAGCTGATGTCTGTTGTCTGGTTAGTCGTCCTCCTTCTGATGCTGTATAAAATACAAAACAGATGTTAGCAGGTAGTCATGTTGAAATATCTCAACTTAAGTCATTACAATGTGGTGATGGTCTATATGAAGCACAATTCAGTATCTGATTTTAAGACTCACCCTCCAACTTCAAAGATTTCTGGATCATTGGTACAAATAGCATTTTAACTTGCATTTCAGTAGGTCTTCTCTTGTTGTTGAACACATGGTATCTCTGATCATATTTCTGCATAAGTTTATTCAGTGGTTCATTCTCATTGATGAATTCTTGTATTGTCATGTTTCTGTTTTCCAGTTCATCTCCTCTGGTGAAGATAATCCAGGTTTTCTTCAAGCGCTCTTCTCCTAACATCTTCTCTACCTTCTCCACAGTTTCTCTGTCTTCTTCAGTGAATCTGTCAGCTCTGAGGACCAGGATAAATGCACATGGGCCTAAATCACATTCCTTTTCATTTATCATATGCTTCATCTCCTCTTCACTCATGTTTATGTCACAGAATCCTGGTGTGTCATAAACAATGACTGAAAGCTCATCCACAGTTCCAGATTGAACAGCAATATTTTGTGTGGCTGAAGTGGAACATCTCTCTGTTTTGAAAGCTTCTCTTCCCAGTATTGTGTTTCCTGCTGAACTCTTCCCAGCACCTTTTGTTCCCAGTAAGACCAGGGTAAAACATCCACTTCTCGGTTTTTCATCCGCCATTTTCGATGTGTGGCCTAACCTAAATAATAAAAATAATAATAAAAGAAAAAACAATAAAACAGTTATTGCTTCTTCTTGACAAACATATACAAATGTATATTGTCATTATTTTACAACAAAGATGTTAAACATTAAAGATTGCTTATGTTTTATCTAATAATAATAATAATAATAATAATAATTAAAATTTTCTATTAATGATTGAGGTTTTCCTTGGCAAGTGTTTAAATCAGCGGCATCAAACTCAATTCCTGGAGGCCCGCAGCTCTGTAGAGTTTAGCTCCAACCAACTCCAACTCACGCCTGCTTGGACATTTCTAATAATCCCGAAGAGCTTGATTAGCTGGATCAGGTGTGTTTGATTAGGGTTGGAACTAAGATGTGCAGAGCTGTGGCCCTCCAGGAATTGAGTTTGATACCAGTGGTTTAAATCAAAGCTGTTTACCTGAAATTGTTTACAAATGAACAGTGTACAGTGCAAGGAACCTCTACAGTCAACAGTCAAAATACGTACTACCCTACCCGCCTACCGGAACAACCTGAGACCAAAGTGGCCGAACAATTCAATCATAAAAGGGGGAGATGAAGCAGCAAAAGAAAAACAAGCATACTATTTTAACAGACAACATGGCTTGAAGGACTTACCAGTTCTTAGACCAGGGGATTCAGTCTTGTTGAAGTTAGACCAGAAAGCCAAGAGGAAGGGACCTGCTATGGGGTTGGTAGAGACTGCTACTCCAAAGTCATATGAGGTCTTCAGTGAAAAGGAGGGACAGAAATGGAGAAATCACGGGCATCTTCAGTTGCTGACAGAAGGGGTTCCAGGAATTACTGTGAAGACTGGGGAGAGTTCAGAAGTTCAGTCACCACAGAAAGTTACTTGCAGAGTGGCTGAACCTAAAGAAAGAAAAAAAAAAAAGAAAGAAAGAAAGAAAGGAAGAAGACAAAAGAAAGAGTAACAACATGTGACCAGGCTTGGTAATAATGTATAATGTATAATGAATATTCGTGAATGTGATGCACGACAGCAAAGGCAGAGTAATGTTGTGAAAAAAACAATTCTCTAGTTCTTAATTAGTTAATTAGATAATCATTGTGTTAGGTCCAACATGTCCTCCAATTTATACGCCCAACGTAAGTTGTTTTCACAAATCCTCAAAATACGTCTCTATAGAATGTGTACAACATTTGCTCCCCTATCAGCAACAGGTATCCAATACACTTTCAAGATTATGTGTAGCTCAGTTGGTAGAGTGTTACACTTCAAAGTAGTGTAATCATACGAACATACACCTTCTCATAGCATTTTTTTTTTTGTTGTTTTTGGAATATGCACTATAAATCATGATTTTGCACTATTTCTGTAAGGGGTAGGTTTAGGTGTGGTCATTCATACGAATTACACCTATTAAAATATGTTTGAATTACCATGAGATCACTGTAAAAACTTACCATTTCATGAGGTCAGATCCAACGCGACACTGTCATTATTTTTACGCCCGCTAGAGGGCGCTTAAAACGTAAAAATGGGTTGTACAGTCGTGGCCAAAAGTTTTGAGAATTACATAAATATTAGTTTTCACAAAGTTTGCTGCTAAACTGCTTTTAGATCTTTGTTTCAGTTGTTTCTGTGATGTACTGAAATATAATTACAAGAACTTCATACATTTCAAAGGCTTTTATCGACAATTACATGACATTTATGCAAAGAGTCAGTATTTGCAGTGTTGGCCCTTCCTTTTCAGGACCTCTGCAATTCGACTGGGCATGCTCTCAATCAACTTCTGGGCCAAATCCTGACTGATAGCAACCCATTCTTTCATAATCACTTCTTGGAGTTTGTCAGAATTAGTGGGTTTTTGTTTGTCCACCCGCCTCTTGAGGATTGACCACAAGTTCTCAATGGGATTAAGATCTGGGGAGTTTCAAGGCCATGGACCCAAAATTTCAAAGTTCTGGTCCCCGAGCCACTTAGTTATCACTTTTGCCTTATGGCACGGTGCTCCATCGTGCTGGAAAATGCATTGTTCTTCACCAAACTGTTTTTGGATTGTCGGAAGAAGTTGCTGTTGGAGGGTGTTTTGGTACCATTCTTTATTCATGGCTGTGTTTTTGGGCAGAATTGTGAGTGAGCCCACTCCCTTGGATGAGAAGCAACCCCACACATGAATGGTCTCAGGATGCTTTACTGTTGGCATGACACAGGACTGATGGTAGCGCTCACCTTTTCTTCTCCTGACAAGCCTTTTTCCAGATGCCCCAAACAATCGGAATGGGGCTTCATCAGAGAATATGACTTTGCCCCAGTCCTCAGCAGTCCATTCACTATACTTTCTGCAGAAGATCAATCTGTCCCTGATGTTTTTTTTTGGAGAGAAGTGGCTTCTTTGCTGCCCTTCTTGACACCAGGCCATCTTCCAAAAGTCTTGGCCTCACTGTGCGTGCAGATGCGCTCACACCTGCCTGCTGCCATTCCTGAGCAAGCTCTGCACTGGTGGCACTCCGATCCCGCAGCTGAGTGCTCTTTAGGAGACGATCCTGGCACTTGCTGGACTGTCTTGGATGCCCTGAAGCCTTCTTTACAAGAATTGAACCTCTTTCCTTGAAGGTCTTGATGATCCTATAAATTGTTGATTTAGGTGCAATCTTAGTAGCCACAATATCCTTGCCTGTGAAGCCATTTTTATGCAACGCAATGATGGCTGCACGCGTTTCTTTGCAGGTCACCATGGTTAACAATGGAAGAACAATGATTTCAAGCATCGCCCTCCTTTTAACATGTCAAGTCTGCCATTCTAACCCAATCAGCCTGACATAATGATCTCCAGCCTTGTGCTCGTCAACATTCTCACCTGAGTTAACAAGACGATTACTGAAATGATCTCAGCAGGTCCTTTAATGACAGCAATGAAATGCAGTGGAAAGGTTTTTTGGGATTAAGTTAATTTTCATGGCAAAGAAGGACTATGCAATTCATCTGATCACTCTTCATAACATTCTGGACTATATGCAAATTGCTATTAAAAAACTTAAGCAGCAACTTTTCCAATTTCCAATATTTATGTAATTCTCAAAACTTTTGGCCACGACTGTATATGGTGAATACAAAAAGGTAAAATTGGGTAGGTTTTTCACCTCTGTGAAGTTGGCACTCCATAAAAAGAAAAAAATCACCAAAACTATGTCATTCATTTATGCTACGTTTGTGCTGATTTGTGCCGCAAAAACGAACGTTTGTGCTGGTTTGTGGTTTGAGATATTAAACATTATTTTTTTGACCGTGTGCCCAAACCGGCGCAGTTCGTTTGTGCTCGATTTGTGCCTTTAAAGCAAACACTGTATCTATTTTCCTTCCTTAGATATATCAAAATATTTTCCAGACCTGTGACATCACTCTCCACCCTAGTTCGTCTAAACCGCAGAAAACTGGTGTCATTCGTTTGTGCTCGATTTGTGCCGTTAAAATTAACGTCAAATATATTTCACCTTCTTAAGGTGCGTTTACACCGGACGTGACTTGCGCGAATAAAACGCGCTATTCGCGCGTAGTTGAACGCTTGAACATTTGAGTTTACTCGCGTCATTCGCGCGTGCAAATCACTTTAAAACAGACACGAATTCGCGTCATGGGAGGGGCTTCTGCCGCCTGGCTGCCAGTCTGTTCGTTGCAAAATGGCTGACATGGATTTTGTTGAGAGAGTAGCTGCGCTTTATTTATTGTGGAAGGCTGAAAAACGTCGTAAAGTTGTTCGGCGTCGTTTCTGGGTCCATCAGATCCTTCAGAGGCGCACCCAGCTTGGTCAGTTTCACCGACTCCTCCAAGAGCTGCGCCTGGATGACGGCCGGTTTCAGCGGTACTTCCGACTGAGCCGGTCCCAGTTTGATGAGCTGCTGTCCCATGTCGTTGAGAGGATTTCCCTCCAAGACACCAACTACAGGCGCTCTATTCCACCTGCAGAGCGCCTGTCCATCTGCCTAAGGCGATATGCCGGCTTTAGCTAACTTGTAGTCTCAATATGCATATGCATATATATATATATATATATATATATATATATATACTTGAAATAAGTAAAGAACTTTTTTATAACTTACCAGTTTCTCCGACCTCTTCACTCACTTTATTCCAAGCAAGATCCTTTTTATTCCTGTTTCGATAAAAAAAAAGGATGTTGTATCGTACAACTCTGGGTGTCCGCACACAGCAGCGATAATTTTCTCCTCCATCAAAAAATTCAGCCTCCGCTCACTGATCACGTCACTACTAGAGGGAGCTCCTGACTGGTTACCGCGGCGCGGAATTTCGCCAAAGTTCAGATTTTTCAACTCACGCGTTTCACGCGGCAAACGCTTCAACCGCTCAATGCGCGCCGCTTCATTCGCGCTATTCGCGCGTTTCGCGCCGCAAGATGGCTATTCGCGTCTTTGCATTGACTTAACATGTAAATCACTCGCGCCTGCCGCTTCATTCACGTCCGGTGTGAACGCACCTTTAGAAATAACAAAAACAAATCGGGGCAGTGACGTCACTCGCCACCCCTTGCCGTCGAAATCTCTCCAAACCGGTTCCATTCGTTTGTACTCGATTTGTGCCCGTTTGTGCCATTATAAGAAATCCTGTAATTATGACCGCTGCTTAAATATACACTGTTAGAAATCACTGTAGATTTAACAGTACAATACTGTAAAAACCTACAGTACGATACCACATTTATATATTACAGTAAAATACTGTCATTTATATTGCATTCTGGGTAATTTTGATTCGGCGGGAATATTTTACAGTAAATTCAAGCGTTGCTGTAACCTTGCTGTAGCCTGACTTTAATATGACAGGCAATAATACAGGACTGATGTAAATAGCGCGCCGGGGCCACCTGTGGTCAGATCACACAGACACAACACAACTGCTGCTGACCGGAGAGAGAAGCAGAACAGAGGATTTCTGCAAGATCGGTAAGTTAAAATGAATATCATGTTTTTACCATATAGTGTACATGTTTTTTAGTGTGGAATGAAACCGCAAGTTTAACCGCAAAAGTTATAATCTCCTTAACATTATTTAGGCGGGAGATCAGTTTTGTAGCTTGGGGCTCGATAAAAAATGATTATGATAATTGATAATAAAAATATGATTAACGTTAGTGGTAAATTATTTTATCAGTTATTAACGATCTATAAGTAAACAAAGACAAATAAAATGCATGCCAAAATCTTCAGCAATGTGAAACATGTTTTTTAACAACTCTGATGTATTGTTTGAGTGTATGTATAGGCAGCAGTCTATGTAAATTTAGCCTAGATATATTATCAATAAGTAGGCTAACACATTACTGAATCAAATTTATTTGATTTTTTTTTTTTATTGATTTTTTTCAGTTATCAGTCTGCGAAGGAGGAATGCTGTCACAAGGCAGTTTTTTGGTAAGCATTATTTAAATTTTTTTTTTTTTTTTTTTTTTTACAGTTGAATTCAAAAGTTTACATACACATTGTAGAATCTGCAAAAATGTGAATTATTTACCAAAATAAGATGGTCATACAAAATTCATGCTATTTTTTTAGTACTGACTAAAGATATTCCTGAGTAAGATATTCCACTTAAAAGATGTTTACATATAGTCCACAAGAGAAAATAATAGCTGAATTTATGAAAATTAGCACATTCAAAAGTTTACACTTGATTCTTAATACAGTGTTTTTACCTGAATGATCCACAGCTGTGTTTTTTTGTTCAGTGATAGTTGTTCATGAGTCCCTTGTTTGTCCTGAACAGTTAAATTGCCTGCTATTCTTCAGAAAAATCATTCAGGTCCCATTTTTAATTTTTCAATTATTTTTGTGTATTTGAACCCTTTCCAACAATGATTGTATGATGAGATCCATCTTTTCACACTGATGACAATTGACAGACTCATATGCAGCTATTACAAAAGATTAAAATGCTCACTGATGCTCCAGAAGGAAACACAATCCATTAAGTGCCAGGGGTGAAAAATTTGAACAGAAAGAAGATGTGTACTTTTTTTTTTTTTTTTTTTTCAATTTTCATTTTTATCATTTTTTTTTTTTTTTTTTTTTTTTTAATTTAGTACTGTCCTTCAGAAGTAACAGAGTATAATGTACTTAAATGATTAACAAACGATAAAATGTAAAGTTAAATTTTCCCTGATCTTCTAATTTTTGAAGTTTTCACCCCTGGCTCTTAATGCATCATGTTTGCTTCTGGAGCATCAGTGAGCATTTGAACCTTCTGTAATAGTTGCATATGATTCCCTCAGTTGTAATCAGTATGAAAAGATGGATCGCAAAATCATACAGTCATTGTTGGTAAGGGTTCAAATACACAAAAATGATGGAAAACCATATAATTTGTGAGAACTGAAGGATTTTTCTGAAGAACAGTGGGCAGGATGTTCAGGACAAACAAGGGACTCATGAACAACTAAATTCAACTATTATTTTCTTTTGTGGACTATATGTAAACAACTTTTATGTAAAATATCTTATTCAGGTCAGTATTAAATATACAATAACATGCATTTTGTGTGATAATCCCTCTTATTTTGGTCAAATAATTACAATTTTGCAGATTCTGAAATTTCAGCTGTATTGATTTTTTTTTATTTACTTTTCATCTATTCTACAGAATTTTCATTCATTATTTTCCCCATGCTGTCTGTTCATGTTTCCTGGTGCTATGGATAACAGTTTTGCCTTTGTGTGTGTTTCATGACTGTGTTTCAGTTTTACCACTGATGGTAATAAATATACTGCCACACAGTGACTGAGCAGAAGATCAGGACGGTGGTGCAATGATGGTCATCAACTCTGCATGTCAACAGCTTCATTCAGTCCAAAATGATTTGTTCAAATGGAGGACTTCACAGAGAGGGTCAGTGGCCTGTTTGCCACCACCCACATGCCCTGCATTTAGGGGCGATGGTTATGAAACTTATTGTTGTTTTTGCTAATTTTAAGATAATAAGATAAATTAGATAAATCAAGTTCTCTCTTAGGACATTTTATTGCCAATTCAGCCCTCAATATGCATGTGTTTGTTTCATTTATATTCTTGCACACTTAACATGCTTTCATGGCTGTACATTGTTGATGCACTGTACTCTGGGTGGCAAAGACCATACTAAAATGTTTTAAAACTTTTAATAAAAATACTTTTGTAAATATGTTTGGATTGTCTTTTAATTTGTAATGTTGTAGTAATTGTAATTATAGTAGTATCACAATTGTACTTAATAACTATATGTATGTGCTAACTACACAATACACAATAATAATTACACAATAGCAAATTATAGTAGAAACAAAGTTATAAATTACTGTAAATATACAGTACAATACTTTTTTTAGTTATACAGTACATTGATCTTCATACAGTATTTTTACAGTAAGTTACTGGCAGCAAAAAATAGCTGTAAAACAAAATAAAGTAACTTTAAATTTCTAACAGTGTAACGGAAACAAAACTTTTTAAGAAAAATGTCGTGGCCGCAGAGTTTAAAAAAAAGGTTAGTGTTTGTGCTGCCTTAGTCAGCCTGTCTTTTTTCCTCTTCTCCCAAAAACAGCCTATAGGCTACTTTTTAGCTATTGAAAGAGTTCAGTTTTATATGAAATGGCAAAGTGCTTATATTTCGTTTTGTTATTTTAAGTTAATTTAGAAAAACAAAAAAATTGTTTGTTAAATGTACGTTTTTTTTTAAAGTAACAACCAAGCTGTCATATGTTTGATCAATTTAGCCTTCTTAAATCATCACTTGCCTAAAATAAAATCTATAGATATAAAACAGCTCAAGCATAGCACATGTCAGTTTATGTGCGCTGTAAGGCGCATATCCAATCCTTTGTGTGGAGAGTGTAAGCTGAAATGCACTTTACTGGACATGGAGGCGCCAGCGCTATCACTTGCATTGGAAACATTTGTACGCCATCATTTTTGCTAGGTAGGTAAAAGTAATGCAGCATTCAGAACTGTAAAGGGTCTATTTTTATTTGTGTGCACTCACACTTGTGTGCCCGGCTCGAAGGGACTTTCATTGAATTTGAAATTGTGACAAGCATATTACGATACTTCTCGAAGTAGTAGGCCTATATTATATAACAACAACAACAATAGGCTAATCCTATAATTATGAATACTTAATGTTAAAGGAATAAATTCAATGTTTTGAAAAAAATCTATTTTTTTACAGTAAACTTCTGCTGTACAGCACTTTGTTTATGAAAAATAAAAGGACCTGGTACATTTTCTTTTGATTACATTTTTGTTTGCCATTTTTTTATGATTGTGTTAACACAGAAAAACAACATACTTTTTTATATGAAACATATGAATATATTGTTGTGAAAATGTTAATAAAATAATAATAAAATAAAAATAAAATACCTAGATAATGGCATATTAAGTGCTTTTAGTTACAACTAGAATTTCTTCTTTTCACGGCACAAAGCGAGCACAAATAAACGCGGTATTTGGTGTGGAGAGCGTCTCCAGGCTATATATAACCTAATTAACATAAATAAAAATATATATCAATATTAATAGGCCTATTAACGAATATTCTTAGGGAATTAATGTTTAATATTCTAATGGCACAAATCAAGCACAATTGCATTAGAAGGATTTAGAGACACTGTAAAAAACTGTCTGACCTGTTGCATTTTTTGTAACAAATGAGATTATAGCAACAAACAAGAAAACAAACATGTGATATCAAGTTGCAATAGACCGTTCGGAGAAAATTTCAGTCAACTTGGAGCTGACTAACTTCGCATTAACATTAACCTTTTTTTTTGTTTTGTTTTGTTTTTTTTTTTAACTCTGCGGCTCATATGAGTGTGTGTGTGTGCGCGCATATTTATCACATTATGGGGACCAAATGTCCCCAAAAGGATAGTAAAACTAGTACATTTTGAGCTTGTGGGGACATTTGTGATTTCCCCATAAGGAAACTGGTTTATAAATCATAAAGAATTAGATTTTTTGAGAAAGTAAAAGTATGCACAGTCTCCTCTGTCTCAAGCAAAAAAAAAAAAAAAAAGTGAAAGTTACACTGCCCCATTTTGTTATTTCTGAGGACGGGAAATAGATAAATTGTAAATTTCAGCGGCACAAATCGAGCACAAACGAATGGCGTCGTTTTTAAATGATTTAGATAGCATGGAGTGTAGCTATGTGACGACATTTTTCTTTAAAAAAATTGTTTTCGTTATATTTAAGCAGCGGCCATAACTGCAGGATTTCTTATAACGGCACAAACGGGCACAAATCGAGCACAAACGAATGGAATCAGTTTGGAAAGATTTGGACGGCATGGGTGGAGACGTCACTGCCCCGATTAGTTTTTGTTATTTCTAAGAAGGTGAAATATATTTGACGTTCATTTTAACGGCACAAATCGAGCACAAACGAATGACACCAGTTTTCTGCGGTTTATACGAACTGGGGTGGAGAGTGTCGTCATAGGTCCCAAAAATATTTTGTTATATCTAAGGAAGGAAAATAGATACAGTGTTTGTTTTAACGGTACAAATCGAGCACAAACGAATTGCGCCGGTTTGGAGTTGAAACTAAGTTGCTTTTCCCAGTTCATCTTCAATAAAGCCTCAAAAGACTACTGCCTCCTGGTAAATGCTTACAAGACAAATTAAAAGAGCTTGATAAAATAGAATATAAAAAGTGTTTTCTATCTATCTATCTATCTATCTATCTATCTATCTATCTATGAAGAGTTCAGATGCAAAAGCCTCTAAATCCATCTGACGTCTTTTTTTCACAAAACGCATGTGTGTGTGTGCGCGCGCACCTGGTATTTGTCACATTATGCGGACCAAATGTCCCCAAAAGGATAGTAAAACTAGTACATTTTGAGCTCGTGGGAACATTTGTGATGTCCCCATAAGGAAACTGGCTTATAAATCATAAAGAATGAGATTTTTTTGAGAAAGTAAAAGTACTCTGTCTCAAGCAAAAAAAAAAAAAAAAAAAAAAAAAAAATACTCAAGCAGTATAGCATACAGCACAGTAATGGAGTGACCGAGTTTCTTCTCAGTAATAATAATAGTGACCGAGCCACTGAATAATGAAGCGTGTCGCCCCAAGACTCTGACTGATTACTTGTATTTAATGTTGCAGCCTAGACTATACTTTGTGTGTCATTGAAATATATACATATACACACACACACACACACACACACACACACACACACACATGTTGTGTTTCCATGTTTTATGGGGACATTCCATAGGCGTAATGGTTTTTATACTGTAAAAACCGTATTTTCTATCACCCTACACCTACCCTAAACCTAAACCTAGCCCTCACAGGAGACTGTGCATACTTTGATTTTCTCAAAAACACTCATTCTGAATGATTTATAAGCCTGTTTCCTCATGGGGACCTCACAAATGTCCCCACAAGGTCAAAATTTACTAGATTTACTATCCTTTTGGGGACATTTGGTCCGCATAATGTGACAAATACCAGGTGCGCGCGCGCGCACACACACACACACACACACACACACACACACACACACACACACACACACACACACACACACGCATACATACATACATATATATATATATGACATATATGACATAAGTCATCCTTAACGCATCCAGCATATACATCCTCTAGTATCCTAGTGGTTGCGGCGGACACGCCCGGTTCAGACAAGCGTACAGCACAGTGACATCATACATCATGTAGGCTATACTTACAGGTAATATCTCTGATATATAATGATTGTGACGTCCCTTCATACACAAACACGAAAACTGTCCACACATTAATATGCGAGTGTGCTCATTTCTAGGGTGTAAGCTATGAATGACAATTGTCGGTCAAATCTATTCGAAGCCTGTCAAAATGTTTGCATTGAAAAATTCAAACATTAAACAATGAATAAATAATTAAAATTGTAACAGAAAGTAGTAATACAATTAATTATAATAAGCAAGTAAAGTCAAACCTCAGCGCTGATGTCTCTCTCTCTCTCTCTCTCTCTCTCTCTCAGTGTGTGTGTGTGTTCTGTCCACCTCCAGAGGTCCATATAGCAAATGAAAACTCTCTGCTATTTATAGACCCAGAAATGCCATGATATAGCAGTTCATTGAAGTCGCATGACAAAGCAGAAAGTGTGTGTGTATTCTAATAAAAGTGTTGGGTTATGCTACACTATTGTTGCAGCTAGCATTGCATTCGGAGGAAAAAATAGACGATAGAGATGGACCATCTTTAGCCGTCCTTGGCATATTTATTTTTCTAGCTGCCGACACGCGTTACTTCTGTAGCTTATACTTTAGTGCCCTCTTGTGGCATACACATATGCATAATACAGAACAGTACAGCATTACATCAATATACAACTGAGGACATAATAAACATATTTTAACACCCCCACTTGTACTCAGGTTGCTATACAAACAAAAATAGAAGGTAGAATGAATGTGGACCCCTGTCATACACATATCAATCTCCAAAAAGAGCACCTGCAAACCTATCCAGTTTCAACTTATTTACAGGTTTGGTCATTACATCAGCAATCATGTTATCAGTAGAACAATACATCAAGGTCACTCTTCCCTCATTCACAATAGACCTGATAAAGTGATACCTTATGTCTATGTGTTTGCATCTCCGTCTGTTTACAGGATTCTTGGCGAGAGCAATTGTTCCCTGATTGTCCTCATGTACTACAGTTTGTGTGTACTTGTAGTTATCTATACCTCCCAGTAACTGTTCTAGGTATAAGCACTCTTGTATGGTTGAAGCCAGTGCCATATATTCTGCTTCGCATGTGGATAGCGCCACAGTTGGCTGCTTTTTAGTCTTCCATGAGACTAGAAAGCTGTTTTGGCTTAGATGTACACAGTAACCCGTAGTACTTCGTCTGTCACTGGTATCAGCTGCCCAGTCATCATCACTGTAGGCTTGTATACCTAGTTTCTCACAGTTGTTGCTCCTAAAACTTAACCCTTTCTCTGCTGTACATTTGAGATATCTAAGTACTTGCTTCACAGTGACCCACTGTTCCTCTGTAGGTTCAGCAAAATACTGTGATAACCTGCTTACTACGAAACACAAGTCTGGTCTGGTGCAGATAGTCAGGTATATAAGACTTCCCACAGCTTCTCTGTACATTCTGACATCTTTCATCTTTACTGCATTCTCGGTATACTCTAACTTTTGCTCGCATGGTGTTTCTCTGGTCCTACAGTCTTGCATATTAAAACGCTGTAGTATTTTGTTAGTGTACTTTTCCTGTGTCATTTTTACACACCCATCTGACTGAAAATCAGATACCCAGAAAATGTTTTAATTCACCCAGATCTTTCATTTTAAACTTTACTGCAAGCATCTCTTTCACTTTTTTCAGTCTCTCTAGATTGCTTGCCGCAATAATTAAATCATCAACCCATGTAATTATGATCACTTTCCCTTCTCTTTATCTTTTCCATCTACATCAGTCTTGATAGTATAAACCCATCTACCCCCCACTGCTTTCTTGCCTATTGGCAGTGTCGTCGGGGTAAACGTTTTGTTCTCGTTTAGAGACTGGATTTCCTCATCCATATAGCTTTTAGTAAAAGTGAGCAATGAGGCCTTCAGTAAGATGAGAACCGTAAATCAACTGGGACAAACATAATAACGCAAACGCGTTACTTCTGTAGCTTATACTTTAGTGCCCTCTTGTGGCATACACATATGCATAATACAGAACAGTACAGCATTACATCAATATACAACTGAGGACATAATGAACATATTTTAACAAAGAGAATAAAAGGACCTAATAATAAAAAAAATAAATAAATAAATAACTTAAAAAATACTCATTAGTAGAGATCTAATAAATAGCCTCAATCACTTTTTTATTGTATTATATAAAACCAGTCCATGGTATATCTTGATTTAAATTCAGAGAACTATTTCATGAGTTATTTTCCATAATATAATAAACTTTAAAGGGTACATAACATACACAGTTTCACCTAATCTCATGTTAATCCTGAGTACCTATAGAGTGGCTATGGTTTTAAAGGGACTGCCTGAGAGTTTTAAGCCATTCGCAATACATGTGGCTCATACAGATGATAAAATCACGTTTGCGGAGTTCAAGACTAAACTACGTGGTTTTGAAGAAACAGAAAAGATAAAAGCAGCTGATTCGAGCGACAGTGTGATGAAGACTCAAGGGAAGCCCGGACGGCGGCCCGCAAAGAAGAACACACGTGTCTGGATCAAAGACGACACAGAGATAGTGTGCTTCAAGTGTGATACCAAAGGCCATCGAGCTAGAGAATGTCGACAGAAAACGGTGTAGTATCTGCAGAAGAGACACACACACACAAAGACGCAACGTGTAGGCGTAAGGACATTAAAGACAAAAAGGATGTTGCGAGTAAAGCCTCAGAAGATGCCGAAGACTACGTGTTTAAGATGAGAGACGGAGGAACCGGTGTCCAGCGACAGCCGACATGCAGCATCCAGGAGAAGGGTCTAATGGTGGATACGGGGGCTACCTCTCATATCATCACGGACAGAACCATGTTCAAGAGTTTCGACAGCACGTTCAAGCCAGAAATGCACAGTGTTGAGCTGGCAGACGGCACCCGGTGCAATGGGATCGCACAGCGGAGGGGAAATGCTGAGGTTTCCCTCATTGACAACAAGGGACAGCAACGCAAGGCGGTGCTGCAAGATGCTTTATTTGTACCGTCCTACAGAGGTGCAGACGGGTCATGGCTGTTTATCACATCGGTAACAACCGTGACAGAAAAATAGGAAAATTACGTAATACAAATAAGAAATGTTATTTCATTTACCAATACAAATGCAACTGAATTAATTGATGTTGCGAAATTATTCTAATGTATCTACATTGCTATACACTTCTTATATTCTTGTTTTTTTGTTGTTTTTTTGTTTTTTTAGCTATTAGGGTCTATCTCGGGCTGCAGTGAGAAACAACACAAGGCTACTACTATTTAGACATGTGAAACTACTTATTAATTTTATTCATCAATGTGTTGTCGTTGGGGCAAGGAAAAAAGTAAAAATAGTAACTCCAGAGTGTGGATTTGCGTAGAGGCTTAACGTTAGGTTTTCGGCAAAACGGACTTGTATGTGTATGTTTTATGCATAAGTCACTGAGGCAGTCTCGTTTGAGAACATTAAACTTTAGATTTCAAGGTTAGAAATAAATTATAGTATTTTACACCTCACAATGAATAAAAGTCTACTTGATCGCGATTACAACTGAGCCACCTCAATGTATGCGGCCAACAAATGCGACCTCCGGATGATGCAGCAGCCTCCGAAATTAAACAGATTCAGATTTATAAAAATCTACATGAGGTGGTTTATTCTTTGCAAACAATACAAATATTGCAAACGTATACATTAGCTGATCAACTTGGTGTAAGGCTCAAGGCTTTTCATGGTCAGGTTACCTTCGTTCCTGTTGGTGTCCTCTGTCTGGCAACAAACAGACATTCAAAAACGTTCAATATTTTGAATTTGGAATGCAATTCGACCAATGGGCGTCAATCTTACATACAGAACCTGAAGCAGAGCAAAGTTATCTTTGCCTTACGACCAAAACCACACTTCTTTAGAGACATTCTTCCCGAGTGAATCCCTTGCAGCAGTGCAGCCGAATGAAGCACACTGATAGGCTCTCTTTCTCACGGTCTAGTCGACGTGATCGCGGGCGCCACGGGCATGCTTTTCCGGGAGAAATGCTCATATAAGGAGTTCCACCACCGATTACATCATTAATGCGATGGAAAAACAAAACAAAAAAACAGCAGAAACTTGTACCAACCGGAAGTAAGATTTTCGGCAAAGTCGTATGCTACATGCTATATGATATGTCTGTATGGTCACACATGATTTTGGAAAATTATGGTAAACAAACATTTCTGCATTTCTCCTATATTATGCTAAAATTTTGTTCTTTACACTGTGCCCTATTCACAACAACCTTATGGTTTCACCATACTTACTTGATTGCTAGTTTGACCCTATTATCTGATGAATGACCAGGGCTGCATTTCCCAAAAGCATCGTAAGCTTAAGTTGATTGTAAAAACGATGGTATGATTGATCTTAATATTACGGTCTGTTTCCCAAAAGCATCGTAACTTAAGTAGCACTTGAAAATCATTGTAGATCTATGAGTGCTGCGGAGTATTCATAAATACCTAAGTGCATCGTAAGGAGAGAGAGTTATGAGGTCACCTGCTGGCCAACCGTCAAATTGCACCTAAAATTCACTTCTCTTCAATGTGACTTTCATTTTGTTTTTAAGTATATTTTTTTATTTTTTATTTATTGAACATAATTCTATTTAGAAATAATAATGAATAAAGAAATAAAATAAAATAACATAACTGAGCACAAATAAATTATAGAATAACAAAGTACACTGTTGTATATGAACATTTCAAGGAAAGTACAAATGTTGTATTTAACAGGGAAATGGTTAGTTTGCTTTAAAGACAAGAAAAATAAAGGAAGATCTCATCTCATCTTCATTCTCTTCCTCCTCTTCGTCTTCCTCCCTGATGTCCAAGGGCACTCTTGCCCACACTGCAATGTTGTGCAACATTGCTGTTACTGTTATTACAGCACAGCACTTTTGTGGCACAAAGAGAAGACCACCACTGGACTTGTGAATAGCCCGAAAGCATAGCTTCCACCTCCCTAAAGTGCGCTCCACAATACTTCGGGCAACACGGTGAGCCTCATTGAAATCTGCTTCACTGTTACTGACAGGATTAGCAACAGGGGTGAACAGATATGGCCTCAGTGGATATCCGCTCTTCTCCTCGTGGCAGATGGTATCTGTCAATGACAGCCATATCATCAAGCATATCTAGAGGATTTTGATGCTGCCTGATGAAGGCATTTATAGTAAATAGTGTACCCTGTGGTTGTCTCTGTCTTTGCCTTTCTCTTTGCCTCACTCTCAACTGGAGAACTCGTTGTAGTGCAGCCATTATTTCCTCTGCAAGACTACTGAAGTCTGAACTTTATATACTATCCTCAAATTGCTCACAGGAACCATATTATTAAAGATTTTCAGGCTATGATAATATTCACATATCACACATTGCCTGTGATCTATTCCACCAATTGCAGAAGGCCCCACTTGAAGAAACTGAATCCCTGATTTTAGAAATGTAATTAATTAGTTCTTCCTTGAATTTATTCTCGTATACCCCCCTTTTCAAAGACAAGGCTTAAGCCTAATCCAGACTAAAATGTATGTCTGAGCTGTTTCACCTGAGGGAAACTTGCACTGACTGATCTTAAAATATATCAGTACCTTTGTTTTATCTCAAGATGGAGACCAGTAATGTTTTTTTCTAGGGCACATTTATAAAAATTACTTAAATGTCCTAATTGAACTATGGCCTAATCCTGGCCCTCTCTGTGAAACCATAGGGCTTACTTTTGAAAAGTACTAAGTAGCAATTTACATGTAAAACACTTATAGTAAGAACACTTTTGCTGTATAGTATTTAATTGAGACTTATGCTTTGAGTGGTTTAACAAACATCAAAACATCAAAACATTGAATTTAAATATTTTTTTATTCATTCAACTTTGTGGCTTGTTCCCCAGGATCTGCAAAAGACAATGCACAATGTGATGAGTCCTAACTACATATGGAAAGGAATATTTCATGATGAACAACATATTATATTAGAACATATAATTATTCATGATCAAACAACATTAAACAATGTTATCTGGCTCAACTGGCAAGATAATTGGCACTGAAATGGAGGGCCTTGCAAATCTCATCTCCTCCAGTGCAAGTCTCCTCTCTTCCAAAGCCAGCTTGGCCTTCTTGAGTTCAATGATTTCAGCTGAAAGTTTTTGTCCCTCTCACTGGCCTCTTTAAGAGATTGCCTAATGTCCTTTCAAACATCTAGTTTATCTCGCTCCACCTGCACTAAGTCCTGACTACAACCACATACATTCTCAAATCGCTGAGGTGTTGTGGCTGTAGCCTGAACAATTGAAGATGGAGGCTGGGGCATGGATGGACTGTTGGGAGGATTGGGAAATGGTAGGTGTCTGCCAATAGGAGTGGAGCCTGATTGTTTTTGCGAGCATGATGGACCTGGCTCAGGTTCAGGTTGACGCAACCCTACTCCTCCATGGAGGTCAATACTGCCACAAATCCCATCTGAGGCAGTTGTTCCAAGGATTGACAGTGTCTTTTCTTCTTCTGCTGTAAGAAGGGGGGCGTCATTAGGTCCACCACCTGTTTTATTAATTGTTGTCCTCTGCAGTGCCCTTTTTTTTTTGGCAAGGCTTGAATAGTCCTGCCACTTCTTTCTGACCTCCTTCCCTGATCTTTTAACATCCCTTGTTGCAGTAAATTTTGTAGCAATATCATCCCAGATTTTTTTAGTTTTTCTTTATTTGTATGACTGCCCTTAAATCTGCTGAAAAGTATATGTTTTTGTAGCTCCACCTCCTCTAAATAATTTTAATTTCCTCTTTTTGAAAAATGTATTTTCTTTGTTTTTTGGTTTCAGCCATTTTGCTAGTAGCAAATGCACATCAGGTGAAGATAATTAGGCTAAACTTTTCAAAAATAAACATAAGAGCCATAAATTATTTGTGACCCTGGACCACAAAACCAGTCATATGTGTAAATTTTTCGAAATTGAGTTTAATACAACATCTGAAAGCTGAATAAATAAGCTTTCCATTGATGTATGGTCTGTTAGGATATGACAATATTTGGTCGATATACAACTATTTGAAAAACTGGAATTCGAGGGCGCAAAAAAATCTAAATATTGAGAAAACCACCTTTAAAGTTGTGCAAATGAAGGTCTTACCAATGCATATGACTAACCAAAAATTACATTTTTACATAATTACGGTATGTAATTTACAAAATATCTTCATGGAACATGATCTTTACTTAATATCTTAATTATTTTTGGCATAAAAGAAAAATGTATAATTTTGACCCATACAATGTATTTTTGGCTATTGTTACAAATATACTTGTGCTACTCAATTATTAATATAGATGTGAAATAAGCAATTATGGATAAAGTATAATTGACAAATAATTCTACTTAAATAATTAAGGTTTCATATATGTATCGAAAATTATGCTGATGTCATTTCCGGCAAGGACCGTTAGAATTTGTGTTATGCAAGATTGGAGCAAGTGTTTTGACAAGTCCAACATTCCAATTAATTTTTGTTTTTAAACTTGCTTCAGAATAAATTACTTTTTATGGCTTTATGTTATTCGAGTTGAATACACGTTCACACAAGTAGAAAAAGAAATCAGAAATTAAATGGTTTGCTATAACAACAAGCATGTGCAACAATGAAAAGCCATTCTACAACGTGACATTTCAGCACTTGACAAACGGACAGCGACTCCTAAGTAGCACTTAAGGCAGGGCTACGTGCCATGGTGTTAAGCGCATTTTTTGGGAAACGCACGTGAAACAATAACGAACGTTCGTAAAATGACTCGTAGAAAACGTTCTTAAGCGCTAAGATCAATCGTTATCGAGAAACGCAGCCCAGCACCGTTTTTCCTTTTGTGTGCAGTGTTGCCAAGTCCGCGGTTTTCCCGCAGAATTGGGCTACTTTAACACTGTTGCCGCGGGTTGTTTTTGATGTCCGCGGGTTGAATCCACTCCAATAACATCATATTTAGCCCCTGAAATGCTAATTTACCAGGGAACCCCGACAAAAAAAAATTGTATTTTATCTCCCAGAATGCGATTTTTAACGGGGGACCCTCCTCAAAACGCCACTGGACTAGTTTTGGGCTTGTTTTGATTAGCAATTGGGCGGGTTTTGTAGTGAAAACCTGGCAACCCTGTTTGTGTGACTGGCTTTAAGGGGGCATAACAAACACAGTTTCACCCAACCTCATGTTAATCATGAGTACCTAAGAGTAGTGCTCCATTCTTTATATCTCCAAATAAGTCTTTAGTTTTATCATAGTTATAAAAGAAAGATTCTCTCAGAAAAAAAAAGCAGAGCTCCTGGAGGTGAGCCGTGGGCGGAGTTAAGTTCGACAAGCGCTATTGCGCTCGGATTGCCAATAAAACACAGACATCTGATGCCGTGTCACTTACCATCTGCAGTCCTGAGTCATGACCAGGATCTTTAATAGCTGCAAAAAAGTCATTGGTCAATAAAATGGGATTTAATACATAAAGGAACCAAAAAAATAACTGGCGTTACCTTTTTGAAAAAAAAAAAAAAACTCAGATATTTTCTTGGAAATGAAAAAAATAATGCGTTACATTACTAGTTACTTGAAAAAAGTAATATTATTATGTAACTTGCGTTACTTGTAATGCATTACCCCCAACAGTGTATGACTTTCTTTAATATAAGCTTGCATATGGATTTGCCTCAGTAGCTCCGTAACGCTATTAAATTTAAAGGAATGTTTATTATTGGAAAAATAACTCATGAAATAGTTCTCTGAATTTAAATCAAGATTAACCATGGACTGATATCTCAACCATACGGTGGATGTTTATATAAAACGTGCATTTAAAAAGTGATTTAGGCTTTTTATTAGATGACTAATAATAAGCATTTTTTCATTAGCTCCTTTTAAGGGTGAATGCTAAAGGGTTCTCTTTCTGTGTAGTCATGTGATTTCAAGGAGCTGCTTTATCTTTTTAAATTTCAGGTTAGCCTATCTATAAATAGAAGAGAGCTTTCATTTGCTATATGGACCTCTGGAGGTGCGTGGACGCACCACACACAGAGAGAGAGATAGAGAGACATCAGCACTGAGGTTTGACTTTGCTTGCTTATCACTTTGATTTCAACTATGTTCTGTTACAATTTTAATTATTTAATTAGTATTTATTTTATGTTTGAATATGTCAATACAAACATTTTGACAGGCTTTGAACCGACTGAACAGACAATTGGCATTCAGCTTCCACTCTGAAAGGGACGTCACAACTGCATCATCGGCAGATATTACCTTGGTTACCTCAGTAAGTGTAGCCTACATGATGTATGATGTGACTGCGCTGTACGCGTGTCTGAAACGGGCGTGTCCGCCGCAACTGCTAGGCTACTAGAGGATGTATATGGAAGCGTTAAGGATGACTATATGTTTGTAGGCTACTTGTATAACATGATATACTATAGCGTTCATATAGCTATATATCCGCATTATTAATGATAAGAAACTCGCTCACTCCATTCACTGTGCTGTATGCTATTCTGCATGAGATTTCAAAGGTTGTTTCTGGTCTGTTCATTCCTCTGTCATCTGTTCAACTCAGCGCTGTTAGGCTATATTTCTGAGATCAAATGTTCATTTATTCATGTATGTATGCACAGTGCTTGAAGTGGGGGGAAAAAAGTGCCAGTACTCTCTTGTGCACTGTTGACATATGCAAATCACCACATTTCTACAATCAAAAAGTCAGTATTCAGAGATGTTGCTGGTACAACATATTATTTATTAAATTAACAACTTCAAAACAAACTGATTTGAAAACATTGTGTGTGTGTGTGTGTGTGTGTGTGTGTGTGTGTGTGTGAGAGAGAGAGAGAGAGAGAGAGAGAGAGGATAGAAGTCCGTAGACATCAGGTCTGCAATGATGCTCCTGACCTATCTATTCCTAGGGACACACACTGAGACAGGGGTGGCAAGAAAGAAAATTAGTGGGTAAAAAGTGGCATTGAATTCAGTAATTGATTATCCTAGAGAAACAGTAGATAAGTTGCATTATCTGATTTAATATTTAATGATATGATAAATTCAGCAGGCACTAGAAATTACTGGTAAGACACAAACATTGTAATTCATAATAAGTAGGTGTTCATACTAACAGAAATTGCACCATCATGTTGTGGGTTTGAACTGCATGGCCACAGCTGTTTCATCAACACATCTCCTTGGCTTAGTGAGGCAGTGGTTATAAGAGACAGAGGCAGAGAGAGAATATTACTTTACAGTCTAGGAATGAATTTTGTAAAAATATCACATTAAATGGTAAATTATCAATTATCGATAATCAACTGCACTGACACATAACCATTACCAAGAGACAGAGGATAAAACAAAAGGTAGCATAACCACTGAAGTGTATTCTGAAAAAAAATGTATATAAATGTATATAAAAAAGGGTATATATAATTCTGTTCTAAATGTTATGAAAATCAAAAGATGTTACCTCATGAAAAAAGGCTCCAGCAAGTCTTGGGGTCAGCCAGTGCTGAACGGTGTGGGGCTTTTCGCGTGATTTGTCGAGGTGAGAGATGATATGTTAAACAGGTAATTCACGTAGTGCCCCCTCCCTGTAGTGTGATGTAATTACTATTAATCACCCATATACGATGACACTTTGACTCAAGAGTGGCAATGGTACCGGCAACATGTGAGAAGTGACGATACGCAAGAAAAAGTGAAGGTACGCTAAAGACGAAAATATAGAAGTGCGTACCGGCCCACTTCAAGCACTGTATATGCATGCATGGTGTGTGCTGTATTGTCATCTCAAGGTTTTAACATCATGGGAAGAGGTTGTGAAGCATTCATTTTTCATTGTCTTTGCTTGGTAAAATAACAGTTGTAGAAAATGCTGGTCATATGAAGACAGAAAGAATCGGTCAGTGCTACAATTGGATATGATCGGTGTATAATGCCATCATTGTTTTTAATCATGTAGTGTATTGTCAATGCGCAGCTATATGATGCATTATGGTAGTTCTGGTTAAATCCCCCAAATGTAACGCACTGCGCATGCGCGAGACAAATGGGTTTAAGAGTGAGAACATCAGTAAACCTGTCTCAGCAGAAATGGTTGTCCGTGTCGTTCCTTACCGTACAAGACATAACAAATCATCATCTTTTTAAATCAGATATCACGTTGGAAAGGCATGCATTTTTAATAAAAAATTAGGAAGTAATCGAAAAGTTGAGAAATGCTAGACAATGTGTAGGGCGGAATTTATTGTCCCAGTTAGGTGGCATCCATTTAATAATTTGGTAAACAGCTTTGATTTACATACATGCCAAGGAAAACCTCAATCTTTGAGGTTAAAAAAAAAAAAAAAAAGTTATTGCTTGACATGATAGGCTAACCTTTTTGTTTTCATTTTTAAATCTTTGCATGAAATGTTGTTTTAATCTTAATAAAAAAACCTTTGTAGTGAAAGAATGACAATATACATATTTGTCAAGAAGAAGCCATAAGTGTTTTATTGTTTGTTTTTCATTATTATTTAGGTTAGGCCACACATCAAAAATGACAGATGAAAAACCGAGAAGTGGATATTTTACCCTGGTCTTACTGGGGACAAAAGGAGCTGGGAAGAGTTCAACAGGAAACACAATACTGGGACGAGAAGCTTTCAAAACAGAGAGATGTTCCACTTCAGCCACACAAGATATTGCTGTTCAATCTGGAACTGTGGATGAGCTTTCAGTCATTGTTTATGACACACCAGGATTCTGTGACACAAACATGAGTGAAGAGGAGATGAAGCAATTGATGAAAAAAAAGGAATGTGATTTAGGCCCATGTGCATTTATCCTGGTCCTCAGAGCTGACAGATTCACTGAAGAAGACAGAGAAACTGTGGAGAAGGTAGAGAAGATTTTAGAAGAAGAGTGCTTGAAGAAAACCTGGATTATCTTCACCAGAGGAGATGAACTGGAAAACAGAAACATGACAATACAAGAATTCATCAATGAGAATGAACCACTGAATAAACTTATGCAGAAATATGATCAGAGATACCAGGTGTTCAACAACAAGAGAAGACCTACTAAAATGCAAGTTAAAATGCTATTAACAAAAATGATCCAGAACTCTTTGGGGTTAAAGGGTGAGTCTTAAAATCAGATACTGAATTGTGCTTCATATCATTTCAGTTTTGTAACTCTGTTGTGGGTTTCATATATAAAGGCATTGTTAAAGAACTGATAATTTAATAACGGTCAGTTATTGATGTTTCAAAATAAGTACTTGCTCACATTTGTTTTGTATTTTATGCAGCATCAGAAGGAGGAAGACTAACCAGACAACAGACATCAGCTGACAGTTCTTCATCCAGAAGGATTGTTCTTCTGGGTAAAACTGGTGTTGGGAAAAGTGCAGCTGGAAACACAATGCTGGAACAGAATATGTTTATATCTGACATGAGTATGGGATCAGTTACTAGTGAATGTTCTGAGGGTCACACCACTGTTTCAGACAGATCTGTGTCTGTAGTTGATACTCCTGGATTCTTTGACACTGAGATGAAACATGAAGATTTAGTAAAGGCGATAGCGAGAAGTGTTTATTTATCCAGTCCTGGACCTCATGCTTTTCTCATTGTGTTTTCTGTGGGCAGATTCACTCAGCAGGAGGAAGAGATTCCTCAGCAGATTGAGGTGATGTTTGGTGAGGAGGTGTTAAAATACTCCATCATTCTCTTCACTCATGGAGATCTGCTAAAAGGAAAGAATATAGAGAATGAAATTAAGAAGAACAGTAGATTAAGACATCTAGTTCAGCAGTGTGGAGGCAGATTTCACGTCTTCAACAATGAAGATCAGAATAACAGCGAGCAGGTTAATGACCTACTGCAGATGATTGACACCATGATAGAGCAGAATGGAGGGGGACATTACAGTAATGAAATGTTTGAAGATGCTCAGAGATGCAGACAAGAGAAGGAAGAGAGGGCATTCCTTGATGAGTTTGAGAGTAAGTACCCTGCCTCAGCATCTGTGTCTATGAAGTCAACTTTGGGTGCAGTGTTTGGTGGAATTCTTGGTGGATTTCTTGGGATTTTTGGTGGTGTTCTTGGTGTAGCTGCTGGTGCAGCTACTGGTGCAACTCTTGGTGGAAAGTGGTGCAGCATTATGTGATATTCTTTAGCAGGTGATGTAGGGCATATTCTCAGGACACAGGGTCCTGATCAAGAATCCTAAATATTAAACGTTTGACATTTACAATTTGAGTTTCAGGGACACTCCATCTTGATCTGGAGCAGTTAAATAATTATAATGGCACTACACAACAGAGGATTTTTGGACAAACAGTGTGCAGCCAGCTTAAGCATGTTCATCAGCCATCTTGTGAGTCAAATGCACATCATTATATTCAAGTTTCCACTGAGATTTCTGCAATAAAGTATACAATTATAAAGCATGTGCAAAACCAATCAATCCTTGCTGTGATTAACAGATAAAATGTAGGACTCGTAATGTTCAAGAGACTAAATGTGATTCAGAGCTCCAGAGTCCAGTATACTCACGGAGAAGCTCTTTCTTGCTTTTGAGATAACTGAGTTCGTAATAATTTTTGCAGCTTTCCAGACACCGCCAACGCTGCTGACAGCAACATTTGAAATTATAAATATATACTGTGCATTTCCCTGGCAATAACAAACTAATGATTTAAAAAATGACAGCTGTGAGAAAACAGCACCTGATTACAGCGATGTGGATATGCTTGCACCAGCTCATGTCGACAGCTAAGGTCATTAAATTGACACTTATGATAGTTTGATTATAAAGCATTTGAGACTATATAGATCTGTCTATGTGAGAAATAGCTTGAATTGTGTGGCACTGCACACTTACTAATGCCATTTATAAACATAATATGTGTCTGACAAGGTAAATCACAAATGTTTCGTGTTATGTGTCTGAGTTAAATCAGGGCTGCCTAACACTGTTCCTGGAGATCTACCAGCTCCAACCCTGATCAAACACACCTGCCTTGCAGGTTTTTAAAGATTTCCCTTGTTTTTTTGATAAAGCATCTAACGGCATGAATGCAAAATGAACAATCTACAGGTCCAGAAATGTCTTGTTGTAACACAAATTGTAAATCATAAATACTTGGAATTATTAATCTACATGTCTTATGCATTTATAACCGTGATAACACTGACCACTGCTATGTTGTGTTGTGGATGGTGAAGTGGAAAAACTGAATCTGATCCTGATCTGGAGAATATATTGTTGTAGCTGCATGAAATAAACTGAGTCTTGCACAAGGAATCATTTGCCTTTCTGTGATCTTATCACCCCTACTCAGCATAAACAGAAGCGTAATACAGACACAACATTATTTAAATTATTTAAGAAATTAAAACGCAACTGATGCTCAGATAAGTAAACTATTTGGTCTTTTGCATCATAGGGTGCTTTCACAATTGGTTCGATTGCCAGGTCCGAACATATTATTTTATTTGGGTTTTGAGTCATTAAGCCAGCAGCTGTTTACCCCGGTGCTTAGTAACGATGCTGCAGGAGAAGGCAGCAAAATGCATAACATTGCTCTATTCGCTAATATTTCACTTATACCATACACTTTTGTACATAACCGCAAATAGAGGATGGCTTCTACAACAGGACAGTGATCTTAAACATACCTCAAAATCCATTAGAGACGCAAGCTGAAGGTTTTTGGAATGGCCATCACAGTCCCCTGATTTAAACATCATTGAAAATTTGTGGGTAGATCTTAAAAGAGCTGTGGATGCAAGACGACCAAAGAATATTACAGAACTAGAAGCCTTTTGCAAGGAAGAATGGGAGAAAATCCCAAGTACAAGAATTGAAAGACTTTTAGCTGGCTATAAAAAGCATTTGCAAGCTGTGATATCTGCCAGAGGAGCTGTTACTAACTACTGATTATGTAGGGTGCCCAAACTTTTGCACAGTGCCACAATAATGTTTTTATTTTTTTATCGTTGTTCAATTTATGACATAAAAAGTAACTATGCACCAATGTTTGCTGAAAATATTGTGCATTTTTTTTCCATTTCCAGGAGAGACTGTGTTAACATCTTTTCAATTAAAAAAATCACCAAAATCTGTTATTTATCAAGGGGTGCTTAAACTTTTGCATAAGACTGTATATATGGGCTGTGTCAATTTAAAAATAAAAAAATAGGGTTGCGCTTAAAAAAGTTTGAAAACTACTGCTCTAGAGGCCCCATCTAAATTTACTGAGAAAGAGGAAGTCTAGCTTCTCTGGCCCCAAGTGTGATGATCTGCAAATTGTACATGTTTCTTTTGGTCATGAGCTGCAAAGACATGACTGATATTTCAGAATATATCATGTAATCAAATTTAAACATGAAGCAGAAAATGATACCCCTCCTTTGTCTAGTATAGACTCAAGCTGCATCCTCGGCTTCTCGACTTCTCTTTTCACCCTGCTTTATAACTCTCATTCTGAGGGTGCACACAGACTTAGTTCTTTTAGACTTATTCTTCTCAGATTTAAAGTTTTTTGATTTGAATAAGTTAAAATCGAATCCCATTGAAAAAGTTCTCCTCGATCTTTAATGGTTTTTACAGATTGGATTCTCTGATCTGATGGCAGATTTATTAAATACATGATTTATCATAATTTTTATCACCATCAATGATAATTTTGATTGTTATGCTTATTATTAGTTATTATGTTTATTACTTTCATGCTTATGTGATTTTTTAAAAAAACTTAATAAATGTATACTTCTTCAACATAACCGTCTGATGTGGAATAGATTTTGCATCATATACTTTATAATTTATATACAAAGTTATTAGCCCCCCTGTGAAATCTTACATTTTATTTTTTATATTTCCCAAGTGATGTTTAACAGAGCAAGATAATGTTTTCACATTATTTCCTATTATTTATTTTTTTTCAAGAGAAAGTCTGATTTCTTATAGTTACTTGAATAAAATAATAAATAAATAAATAAATAAATAAATAAATAACTGCTAAGGTCAATATTATTAGCCCCCTTACGAAACAACTAGTAAAATAATATGCACTGTCATCACGGCAAAGACAAAAGAATTTAGCTTGGACTTGAGAGAAAGAATTGTTAATGCTCATAAAGATGGAGAAGGATACACACGTTTATCAAAGTGTTTTCAAGTGTCAAGAACTGCAGTGAGATGCATTATCAAGAAGTTTAAAGTGACCAACATAGTGGAGAACAAGACGGGCAGAGGCAGGAAGCAAAATATTTAAAACATTTTGGAAAGAAAACCAGTGAGAGAGGTTTCTAAAGACCCAAGAACAACTGCCAAGACACTAGTGAATGACCTAGACAAGTCTGGAATTGATGTCTCAACGAAGACAGTCACTAGAGCCCTGCACAGGAATGAACTGCGAGTTTGCCGACCAAGAAAGACTCCACTTCTGAAGAAGAGACACCTCCAAACTAGAATGAAGTTTACTAAGGACAACCTGGGGGAATGTGATGCTCACTGGAAACATGTCCTTTGGTCAGATGAGACAAAACTAGAGCTTTTTAGTCATAGAGATGTTCCCTATGTTTGGAGAAAGAAGGGAGAGGCATTCAACCCCAAAAACAGCGTTCCCACAGTGAAACATGGTGGTGGGAGTATAATGCTGTGGGGATGTTTCAGTGCATTTGGAACTGGGAATCTCATCAGGGTTGAAGGAAACAGGAAGACTATAAGAAAATTTTGAAAGACAACCTCAGACAGTCTGCAAGAAAACTTGGTTTGGGTCGACATTATATCTTCCAGCATGATAAGGAGCCAAAGCATACCTCATTACCTTGAATCCATTAGAAAATCTGTGGGGCACACTAAAGTCCAGAGTTTGTGCCAGAAAACCAACAAATCTGGAGGAGCTTCAGAGATTTGCTAAGGAAGAATGGGCTGTCATTCCTCAGGAGACATGCTTGAAATTTGTTGAGAACTACAGCAAACTAAAGGCTGTTATCAAGCAAAAAGGATACGCTATTGAATATTAACATCAGAGGGCTAATAGTTTTGAACAGTAGACTTTTTTAAATTCTTGGTTATACATTTATTTCTATTTGCATTACCAACCCTAAAAGCTTCCTGAATAAAGTATTATGTTTAAAAATGCTGTGTTGATAAAATCGTCTATCTGTTAAACAACACTTTGGGAGTTATTTGAAAAATAATGAAATATTTTATAAGGGGCTAATAATTTTGTCTTCAACTGTAGGTGTGTAACTGTGTGAAAGTGAACAGGACAAATTTGTGATGAATACAGGTGGTCTTTCAAATAAATAATAAATGAGGGACATAAGTTGTTTAAAAATGTCAAGGCTAATTTTACCTTAAATTATGTAGTATAAAGCCTTTGAATGGCTTCTTTTCACCCCTCATATTGAATTTTGCCATCAAGGCATTTGAAATGATTTTGTGAAAGAAATTCATCATGATTACTTCACTTAAGAAAAATTTCAATGTAAAGTCAGTATTACAAATGAACAGTACTGTGCAGCATGGGAACTACATCCTTATCAATATCCACAATTCCTGTGACAAGTAATGACTGTCATTCATTGCTTACACTGATTAGGTCTTGATATCTTGCTTTCAGTCTGGCAGACAGTCAGAGTCAGTACGAACATCATAAAACTTAACACAAAAACAGGCATTTAATTAAGGATATATATTGTGGCAGTCATATATATTTTCACTGAAATATTATGCAGCAATACACACAAAATATGCAAGGTGAATACATACCTGCTCATGACTTTTTTTCACACAGTCTCTCTGACAGAAGATCCACCAACTCTAGACAGTTGCTGAACCTAAAAGTGACAGTACAATCGAAAAAAAATTTAATACATTTTAAATAACACAGTTCTCTCTCTCTGTGTGTGTCTGCGTGTGTATTGTAACCTATTGTGCGTCACTGAAGAAACACACGAAGCAGGTCACCATCAACTAACATATATTTATTAAAGGAAAGAGCAACAGAACAATATGAAAACTCATATCCGCAGGAGTGCAGAGACATAATAAAGGGAAAACCCCTAGTCTTAAAGGGGCAGACACCTAGACCATTACAGTATGCATGCATGTATATACACAAATATATACACAAATTTCACACGTCATCATTACGGCAAAAAAAATATTGCGGCATCAAACCTGAGGACGCACCTGACAGTTCATACAAAGGAGAAGCCAAATTCATGTTTTGTGTGTGGAAAGAGTTTTTCACTGCTGCAAAGTTTAAAAGGACATCAGAAAATACACACTGGTGTAAAAGCTTATATATTCTTTGAGTGTGGGAAAACGTTTACATTTGAAAGATCTTTAGAACTGCAAAAAACATACAAGTGTTCACACTGTGACATGAGATTCAATGATTAAAGTCAGAAAAAACACGAGAGGATCCACAGCAGAGAAAACCCGCACGTGTGATCAGTGCGGAAAGAGTTTGGCTTTTACTAGTCACCTGAGAGCATACATGAAGATCCGTGTTGCTACCATTATGAGCAAGCATACCGAGTGACTACATTTGAAATGAACTTGAGCACGAAAAAGACACGACAAGTGAACGGCCCTTAATGACGGGCGATTGCATTAGTATAGACCATCACAATAAAGAGCTAGCAGATATTAAGCAGACAGTACTCATACAATAAAGATATGTTACATTTGCTATTCACTAGGGTATTTAAAGAGGTTTTATAAAATGTTGTGTTCCATTGTTATTATGTTTTAATTACTTTTTTATATACTTACTTACAATTTGTAAACTATTTTATTAACAACATTGTGAATGACAGAGAATGTAGCAACAACAACAAAAAAAACATGTCTCAAACATAATGGAAAAAACAAACAAATGTCTAATGCTGTACAGTTTGTAATATAAAAAGTCCAAAGTCCAATGTTCAGTGTTATGTACAGATCAAAACTACCAAGAAAAACATGAACAGATTTAATCTGTAAATATTGCATCAGTCTGTAAAACATTAAGGTAGTACAACAGTATTTTTTTTTTCTCAGAAACATAGTCTTTTGCCTGTCATTGGCTAACTGTCCATCACGTGTGAATTACTATAAAAGCATCCTATTTGTAACATTCTGATAAAAGCATCCACATACAGCACACACATCTCTAACTCGCTTTAGCTAAAGCATTAAGAATGAGGTTAACAATAGCAGCTCTTCTGCTTCTGTGCGAATATCTTATATTCGCTTCGGCTACCACTGGAAAAGACTCTGAATTGACTTGTCCTTTGAAAATTTGCACAGATGTACTGAAGGAACTTGGAGCCACAGAGAAGCAACTAAAAGCTCTAGAAATCAGACTTGCTAACAGTGAAGCTCAGATTGAGGAAATCAAAAAGGAAAACCAAGGTGAGACTGTAGTGTTTTTGAAGATGTGCTGTAATGTCATATACACTCAAAATAATTGGTGTAGGATTTACTTTGTAATTATGTGTGAACTTTCCTGGCAATGTCTGATTAAAAACACATTGAATTAAATGTGAAATAATGAAGTAGAAAGACTGAATTAGTATTTTATCTTTAAAACACACTGCAATCTTTTTTTTATATAATTTAAAAATAATGTGTTTTAGAAAGCTTTATATATCTATTGGCTGCATTTCTACTGAGCCAACTTTCAACATTTTAAAAAGGTATATGTTCTCTTCAGACAAACCAAAGGTGGCATTTTCAGCTGCACTAGGATCAGATGGTTTCATTGGACCTTTCGATGTAGATTCAACACTGGTTTACAAGAAGGTCGTCATTAATGTTGGTGACGCCTACAACCAGGACACAGGTATTGTTAATTTACGCTGCTGAAAACAATATCAACACACTTGTATAACCCTCTGGTTGTGTTTGGGTTAAATTGACCAGAAGAAGATTTTCTCTTTTTTTCCCCCCAAAAAATACTAGATAACAATATCTCAAAAACCAAATATGGGCAGACGGGAGAAACCAAATGAGAGTTACTGAAACAGACAGTTCACGGGGGTGTGACAGACAAAAATAATGAATCCAATGTTTGGTGCAAATAGAGCAGAATGAGAGATTTATAAGGGAACATCAAAGGAAATCTGAACACAACCAGAGGGATAATTCATGTCTACAGCTGTTGAAGAACTGTTTCATTCTTTAACAGGGATTTTCGCAGCACCTGTACGGGGAGTTTACTACTTCAGTTTCTTCTACCATTGTGGAACTGATCATAAAACACAGTTGGTCTTGTATAGGAATGGAAAGCCTGAAGCTTTTACACAACATAACAAGAGTAATGATTCTCCAGAGAATGGAGGCAATGGCTTAACACTGCTGTTGGAAAAAGGGGATCAAGTCTATATTATACTCCAAAAGAACAGCTGGGTCTGGGATTACTCATTGAGTCTCACAGTGTTCAGCGGTTTTCTAATCAATGCCATGTAAATAAAATATGCCTTGGGAGCAAACATAACAGTTAAGCAACATGTTATGGGTTTACAGGTTAAGGTGAAATAAAACATCCTCAATCAGCATCAAGTTACTTGTATTATTTGTCACATGTCTGGACTGTTTTTGTGTTTTCACCCCTGAAAGTTCATATGAATGAGAAGCCACATTCATGTTCTGTGTGTGAAAAGAGTTTTTCACTGCTGCAAAGTTTAAATCAGAAAATACACACTGGTGTAAAAGCTTATATGTGCTTTAAGTGTCAAATTCACATTATGATTATTTATTAATAATAATAATAATAATAATGATGATAATAATAATAAAAATGTGAGTCTCTAGAGTAAAAAAAACAAAAAACACATTCTTTTTGGTTTCATTTTTTTTGGATCCCTTTAACACACTGCATTGCACCTTCGAGTTTGCTAGCTCTCATGAGAGTGTTAGTAGGGTATTAGTAGACAGGCACTTTGTACTTTGGTTATTTTCAGATCAAAATGAAGCTCTACACTTAAAACCATTTTTTGCTTTGAATGATTACAAATGTTTAATGATTACTTTACTGATAATACACCCAAACTCATATTCAGCAATCTTATTTCATGCTTAACAGATGATTTTTCAACTTACATTTTAAGCAGTAATGATTCATTATGTCACTTGTTGATTTAGACTTGTTGAAATTTGTGAGGCATATCAGTTCAAAATTGATATGTATAACTTACAGATCATGTTACAAAAAGGCATTTCTGGATCTAGAACAGCATTATTTTTACAGTTGTTTATTTTGCATTCATGAATTGATCACATGCCACATAGCCTACTGTTCCACACATAGCCAGATCTATATAGTCTATAGTCTCAAATATACTTTATATTCAAGTATATAATCATTATATAGTTTCACTTTAATGACTTCATCTGTTGGCATGTGCTGGTACAAACATATCAACATCGCTGTGATCAGATGCTTTTTGTTGTGTTTGTTTTGTTATCAAGACTAAAATGTGCAGTACATACACTGTAAAATATCTGTAACGTTTACAGTAAAAAATGGCAGCTGTGGTTGCCAGAATTGTACAGTAAATATGCGGTAGCAGAATTTCAAGTTTTACATTTTAGTTTTCACTTCAATTTACAGGTAAACACTGTAATTACATTAACTCATATAATGGTAATATACCATTGTAATACACTGGTAACCACCAAAAGCAGGTGTTGATGAGAAAGTCACATGATGAACCAAAGCCCATCACAAGCAGCTTTTAAAAGTTGTATGGTTGTATGTACTAACTTTCTTCAAATTTTTTTTTTTCTTAGCTGTTTTGTACTTTAGGGTTGTATGTTACATCTAATCTTGTTAAATTAATGTTTATTGCATTATTTCAGATTCATGTGTGTCACCATGATGGTGTTTAGTGTGAATTACACTGTGCACCTTCTATATGTTAACACACATGAAACTGAAATAATGCAATAAACATTCATTTAACAAGATTAGATGTAACATACAACCATAAAGTACAAAACTGCAAAGAAAAAAAAAAAGAAGAAGAAAGTTATTTCAACAACAACAACAAAAAAAAAAAAAAACATAAAATAAACTAACAAAATAACAAAGGGAATTCTGGGAATGCCAGTTTATGGTTATTCACTTCTTTCAAGCTTTTTACTTTCAAGCAAAAATAGATAAGAGAATAAGAGAAAACCTGAATAATTAGTGATGCGCACTTGACTCAAAAGATGGCTGACTAGCATGTTTACATTGGCAGAAGCTGTCTGTGTTGTGCAAATTCTCTACATGATTGCGTGGGGGGATTTAGAAGGGGGATATATTGCGATTATATTATATAATATATATATATATATATATATTAGATAATATTAGTACAAAATTCTTGTATACTTCCAGCTGCATTCAGCACATCCATGAAGGAATTCAGTATGCAGTGTATCTGGTTGCCCAGGCAACATCATGCACTTTTTGCTGCTCAAGAATGCAGTTACAATAATTTTTAGTTTTCATCATGAATATTCAATAGTCAATGTAACATGAAATATTTCTACAATAATACTTATATATTAGCTTATATATTATATACCAGCAGCTGAACCAACAACTAGACCAATACCTACACCAACAGGACCACCACATACTCCAGCAGCTGCACCAAGAACTCCACCAGAAACGTCTCCTGTGTTACGTATGTAACCATGGTTCCCTGAGAAGGGAACGAGACACTGCGTCCTCTAGAGGTCGCTTTGGGGAATGACTCCTTCGTGACCCGTGTCTGAAGCTTATATGCAAAAACTACAACAGTATCGGCCGGCGACATCCTATGACTTCACCGCCGGCACGACTCATCGGTTTTTAGAAAGAACACAAACTAGTGTGCATCCTTACCACCTTGTGGATTTTAAAATGTGCCTGGAAGGCCAGGACACCAAATACCATTCATGGAAGGAGGCTCTGGGAGCAGAGAACTCAAACCCAATCAGAGGGAGCTTCTATCTTTCAGGGAGCATAATTGTGCTCAAAATCACCTTTTAATAAGGGGAACACTGAAAAGCTCAAACTGGCAGTTCTTGGTGGAATACCCTGGAGCAGAGGGGTTCCATCTCTGGATAGGAGGAAGTACAGTTGCTTGACAGGGGACAGCATGCTCACAGAGGACCCTCACCTCGTGAGGGGAGCAAAATAGGCTGATTTAACAATATTCCACCAGGGATACAACCTGGAATATCCAGAGCCATACAGAGCAGAACCTCTACTCTGAGACCTGGGAGTGGCAAGCTCACAGAAAAACCCTCAGTGAGGGGAGCATCGCCAGGCTCATGGAATGTCAAAAGAGGTATTACAAGCAGAGGGTAGTCTAATGGCCTGGACTGCCATTTAGGGGCTGCAGGAGACCGAGCGTTCAATACCTGAAAGGTCAGCAGCCTCCACACAAATCAGTGTAGCGGGAGGCAAAACACATTGGGTGGCAGCAAGCAGCCAACTCATCCAATGAGGTTGTATCAGAAGAGGTTGTATGAAAACTCAATATAATAGCTGGCGCAGGCAGCAGCTATGGGGAAGGTGTCTGATCATTCAAGAGAGGATGATCTGCCCTTTTCACCCAGACATAGCATGCTCAAGCAATCCTGCCTTAGCGAGGGGAGCACTGCCAAGCCTCTCCAAGACTGGAGAGACATAATAAGGGCATAGAGAAGTGGTCTAACGACCTAAGCTGCTGAATTCAATGGAGCCCAGGAGCGAAAGGCCTGAAAAACCCCGCAAAGGGGCAAAGCAGCCCTTGCATCAGCTTGTGTGGTGGAGGGATAACTCATCAGGCAGCAGCAGCGGCCGGCTTCTCTGATAAGGATGCTTTTTTAGAGTAGATTCACAACTCACACCACTTATACTGAATTATAGGTAGGAAGGATCCACCCATACCTCCCAAAGGTGGCGTGCTTCAAGTGACCCTGCTTACACAAGGGGAGCACTGCAATTCTCTTTCCAAGCCGGGAAAGGTATCACAGGGAAGGCATAAAGGTCTAGGCCACCGTACCCAAGGGGCTTATAAGGCCCTTTAAAACTTCAAAAGGGTGACAACTGACCTCCGCCTAAGGCTTTAGCATGGCGGGGGAGAAAGCACATCGGGAGATTATCCAATGCGGCTGGTATTGGTATCTTGTGGCCATGGTGCTGGTACCAAACCTTCAATGGGGAGGAGGATCTCCACAGCCTTGTAAAAGACTGCGTGCTACAATAACCTCGCTTTTGTGAGGGGAGCACTGCCATGTTCATCTGGTGTAAGAGGAACATACAAGGGTAGGAAAACCAATCTAATGACCCAAGCTGCTAGTCTAAAGGCTCCAGAAGGCCAAGGGCCTTTAATACCCGCAACAGAGTAGCCTCACTACCGTACCATACAAAGGGGCGGAGAGAGTAACCCATCAGATGACAGCAAGCAGTCGATATCTGATGAGGTTATGTGGAGTAACTGGGAGCCATAGGGCAGGTGCTCAACTCTCCACAGAGAGGAGGACCAACCCTAATCGACCAGCGCTAGATGACACCAGCAGGGGGCATCAGGGCGAGATCCTGCTTGAGGGGGATTTCAAATGCCCACATAGTCAATTACCTGAAGTGGTATGGACATGCATTACTACCCTCAGCTAGAGTTGAAGAGGCACTCAGCCAACCTTCTCGAGAGGGGTAACCAATGGTAGCAGAAGTCCAAGATAGATTTCTCAGACTTCTTGTAGAAACCAGAAGGAGCACCTGATCCATCAGGGGGGCCAGCTCCTTCAAACATCCTCACGCAGAGGGGAGCGGCGCCACACCCTGAGGCATTTAACCATAACAAACCCAAAGATCTGTGCCTTCTATCTTGATAGAAGCACAGGCTTTACTGTAGCAGATCCGCAGATCATGGAAGAGTATAAGGCTCAATCACAGCTGGAGAGCTATTGCTTCTCAGAGTCAATGCTCAGAAAGGGTTTCCGCAGAAACACCTAAATCCAGCTTTCAGTGGAAAGGGTGAAATCAAGCTCAGTACGCAGAAGAGCGATTCACCGGACCACTGGCGTGAGAGACTGGGTTGTATAGCCAGGTGTCTAGCCAGGGATGTCCAGGGGCCTCCAGTGAAGTGAAAACCTCAGAGAGTTTGCCTGGAGAAGGGACTAAAGAGTCCAAAGACCTGGAGAAAAACAGGTTACCTGCATAAGGGGACCAACAGGCCCTGGGACTGCAGTCATGTACGGGAAGCCCAACGTCAGGAAATACTCCCGTAGTGCCGCTTGATCTGGTTGCAGAGACTGGCAACCGAATCCACGAGCTGTAATCATCCAGCAGCAACCGGGGGCCCGACACTAAAAGAGGGTCCCACCTGAAACATAGGCAGAACACACAAACCAACCGTACATACTGCGACCCAGCCAATGGCTGGGTTAACTTCAGATATCCATATATATACATATTTTTATAAATATAAAGAATCGTATTCACCCAGAGCCTCCAGTCAGTTGAACCATTCCCACAGATCGCGGTAGCAGTCTTTGGTAGTAAGTAGAACTAAAGTCAGACCATCAGTTGGGTTGTTCTAACATAACAGAACATAACCCATGCAGTTCCAGAAGAGAGACTGCGAGTGAGAAGGCGCAGGGGAATTAGGGAGGAAAGGTGGGGGCAGATGTAAAAAATCCCCCAGAGGGAGGCGAGTAGATGTTAATTATTGCTCTGGCCCGGACGAGAGCATTGGGAACGCCTTGTCTGGATCACCTCCCTCAGATCTTGACGACCTTGACCCGCGCCGCTTCCCAGAACCACCAGCAGGTGGGGGAGGGGTACGGGCCGTGACACTAGCCTTCTGTGCCCGTCTTCGATCCTCAGATCAGGACGGGCCAGGACCCCTTTGCTGTTCGGGCTCAGACCTGGTCCTGGAGAATGATGGAGTATTTTAACACCTCCTCACCAAACATCACCTCAATCTGCTGAGGAATCTCTTCCTCCTGCTGAGTGAATCTGCCCACAGAAAACACAATGAGAAAAGCATGAGGTCCAGGACTGGATAAATAAACACTTCTCACTATCTCTTTCAGTAAATCTTCATGTTTCATCTCAGTGTCAAAGAATCCAGGAGTATCAACTATAGACACAGATCTGTCTGAAACAGTGGTGTGACCCTCAGAACATTCACTAGTAACTGATCCCATACTCATGTCAGATATGAACATATTCTGTTCCAGTATTGTATTTCCAGCTGCACTTTTCCCAACACCAGTTTTACCCAGAAGAACAATCCTTCTGGATGAAGAACTGTCAGCATATGTCCGTTGTCTGGTTAGTCTTCCTCCTTCTGATGCTGCATAAAATACAAAACAGATGTAAGCAGGTAGTCATTTTGAAATGACTCAACTGAAGTCAATACAATGTGTTGATGGTGTTACATCGTCCCCCTGCTTATTCAGTACAATAAACATTACAAAATATATGCACATTTAACAATGTAGCTGGTCATTTACATTTGAAACCCAAGACAGAGTTTCAAAACTGAAACTATATGAAGCACAATTCAGTATCTGATTTTAAGACTCACCCTTCAGCTTCAAAGATTTCTGGATCATTGGTACAAATAGCATTTTAACTTGCATTTTAGTAGGTCTTCTCTTGTTGTTGAACACATGGTATCTCTGATCATATTTCTGCATAAGTTTATTCAGTGGTTCATTCTCATTGATGAATTCTTGTATTGTCATGTTTCTGTTTTCCAGTTCATCTCCTCTGGTGAAGATAATCCAGGTTTTCTTCAAGCACTCTTCTCCTAACATCTTCTCTGCCTTCTCCACAGTTTCTCTGTCTTCTTCAGTGAATCTGTCAGCTCTGAGGACCAGGATAAATGCACATGGACCTAAGTTACATTCCTTTTCATTTATCACATGCTTCATCTCCTCTTCACTCATGTTTGTGTCACAGAATCCTGGTGTGTCATAAACAATGACTAAAAGCTCATCCACAGTTCCAGATTGAACAGCAATATCTTGTGTGGCTGAAGTGGAACATCTCTCTGTTTTAAAAGATTCTCTTCCCAGTATTGTGTTTCCTGTTGAACTCTTCCCAGCACCTTTTGTTCCCAGTAAGACCAGGGTAAAACATCCACTTCTCGGTTTTTCATCTGTTATTTTCGATGTGTGGCCTAACCTAAATAATAAAAATAATAATAAAAGAAAAACAATAAAACAGGTATTGCTTCTTCTTGACAAACATATACAAATGTATATTGTCATTATTTTACTGCAAAGATATTAAACATTAAAGTTTGCTTATGTGTAATAATAATAATAGTAGTAGCAATAATAATAATAATAATAATAATAATAATAATAATAATAATAATAAAAGTGAAGCAACAACATTTTCTATTAAAGATTGAGGTTTTCCTTGGCAAGTGTTTAAATCAGCCCCAAAAGGATAGTAAAACTAGTACATTTTGAGCTTGGGGGGACATTTGATGTCCCCATGAGGAAACTGGCTTATAAATCATAGAGAATGATTCTTTTTTTTTTTTTTTTTTTGTCTCAAGCAAAAAAAAAAAAATAAAATCTCAAGCAGTATATCATAATATATCAAGTCTATTTGAAGCCTGTCAAAATGTTTGCATTGAAATATTCAAACATTAATCAATGAATAAATAATTAAAATTGTAACAGAATGTAGTGATACAATTAATTATAATAAGCAAGTAAAGTCAAACCTCAGTGCTGATCTCTCTCTCTCTCTCTCTCTCTCTCTCTCTCTCTCTCTCTCACACTTCCGGTGTGGTTGTGGGGCGTGAGTGGACGGAGTGTTGTGAGCGTGGGTGAGTGGATCTCTTTCTTCCTTTCCTTTCTTTTTGCTGGGTTATTTTGCTGTTTTTGACTGTGCATCTGTAGCCGGGCCGTGTGCTACCGGTTTAATCGGGAAAGCATGACGGCCCCGTGTGCGCAAGGTTTGAGCTCGTTAACGCGGCGCCATGCTATTAAAGTTGTGTCCACCGCAAATGTTGAGGATTGTTGCATGGCTGTTGGTGAAGTAGTGGGACACGAATGTATTTTATCGGCCTCCAGGATGAACAATGCCATGGTAATTTTCCTCAACAGTATTGAGAAAGTGAATGAGTTAGTTGAGCATGGAGTAGTGATTGGTGGTGAGTTTGTTTCTGTTTTACCCCTCTCGCTACCATCAAAAAGAGTCACTCTTTCCAACGTTCCCCCGTTTTTTAGTGACAATATATTAACCAATGCGTTGTCACGTTATGGTAAATTAGTGTCTTCTATCAAAAAAATTCCGATTAGTAGTGTTTCTCCTCTATTGAAACATATTGTTTCTTTTAGGCGTTTCACATATATGATAACCAACGATGATGCTGAGCTAGACCTGTCTCTCAGTTTTAAAGTTGATGGCTTTGAGTATGTAATTTTTGTTACAACTGCGAAGACTAAATGCTTTGGCTGTGGGAATATAGGGCACTTAATTCGGAATTGTCCTGACAAATTAAAAGAGAACGAAGTCACTGGGGTAGGGGATGTTGATTCCGCTCCCAGTACGCGTAACGTAATTGAAGCCGGGCCGTCGGGCTTGAGTCGGGCTGAGACAGGGTCAGTTACAGGGAATCTTCCCGCGGCTAAGAGACCAGATGCCGAAGTTGGCTCTTCTGCGGTGAATCGTGAGGGTTTAAGTGCGACAGACGCTGCAATATCTGTTAATGATTCAGTGAATATTGTACAAGTGTCCGAGAACCCCGAAAAAAGACAGTCATGTGACTTTATAAAAAATACTGACATATCGATGTTGCGGAATAGTTGTGAGGTGGATTGTGCAGATATAGAGACAGAGCAAAACATGTTCAAAGTACCTAAAAAAAAGAAAAAGAGGAATCACTCTTATGATGCAAATATCCCTGAAAAACCTGACTTGCAAGTTAGTGATGATCATGAGACAGAGAGTGACAGTGAGCTGTCAGACTCTAGTGTGGTGCTTTCTCAGAGTGACATTTCTAGTCGAAGTTACAATGTTGATGATATCAAGCTGTTTCTTAGATCAACTAAAAATAAGAGAGGGGTTTGTGTTTAGGAATATTTTCCTGATATCAAGCAATTCGTTGAGAAAACTCGGAATCTAATGGCAGAGGGTTGTTTCATGAATAAAGAAGTTTATCGTTTGAAGAAAATTGTGAGGAACCTAACAAAGGATTGAACAATGATGTTTAGGAATCCAAACGATGTTTTGGGGTTGTTGTGTGTTCGTTTTTTTTTCTTCTTTGCTATGAGTGAGGTACGCATAGCTACCCTGAATATGAATGGTGCTAGGGATATGAAGAAAAGAGCCATGTTAAATGAATTTATTAAACAAAAGAAGCTTGATGTTATTATGTTGCAAGAAACGCACAGTGATGATGGAAATGCTGTTAGCTGGGCAAAGGAGTTTGAAGGAATTTCTGTACTGAGTCACCATACTTCAATAAGTGCTGGTGTTGCTATTTTGTTTGAAAAAAGTTTTAGTCCAGTTTCTTATGAATTTGAAGAAATTGTTAAAGGCAGACTTTTAAAAGTGAGAGCCTGTTTTGAAAGTTATGTATTTGTTTTTATCTGTGTTTATGCTCCTACTGCTGCATTTGAAAGAATGTTTTTTTTAGATTTATTGTGCTCTACTTTACAAAGTTGTTCATCTGAAGAATTTTTATTTTTGGGTGGGGATTTTAATTGTACCGAGTGTATTCTTGATAGGAATCATTTAGAGCCTCATCTGCCTTCACAAAAACGACTTATCCAAATAATTAACAAGCATGAATTGTGTGATATTTGGAGACAATTGAATGGGAAGGAGAGACAATACACATGGGTTCATACAAGGAATAATGTAATATCTTTTGCCAGATTAGATAGGTTTTATGGGTTTAAACACCAACTTAATTTTTTTAATAGGTGTTTAATTTCTCCAGTATGTTTTTCAGATCATGCGATGGAGCAATGTAATTTTGTTTTGAAATCTGTTAAACTCAGAAGTGCCTATTGGCATTTTAATGTTTCCTTGCTCAGTGATACATACTTTAGGGATTCTTTTAAGTTTTTTTGGGAGAATTACAGGAATACTAAGTCTGAATTTCAAACCTTACAACAGTGGTGGGACTTTGGTAAGGTTCAAATCAGACAGTTTTGTCAGCAGTATACTTTCAATGTAACTAGAGAGCTACAGCGATCTTTAGAGAATCTGGAAACTGATATAACTAAATGTCAACAGTTAGCTGACTCTACTGGAGATAATTATTTTTTAGAAGTTTGTTCAAGGAAAAAAGCTCAGTTAGTTGATCTACTTGGTTACAAAACACAAGGGGCACTGGTCCGGTCGAGGTTTTTAAATTTAGCTCAGATGGATGTGCCATCCAAATATTTTTTTAGCCTTGAAAAAAAGAATGGGCAGAGACGTTTAATTCAGGCTTTACGCTCTGAAGATGGCCAGGTGTTGCTGGATCCTGCTTTTATTCGTAGGAGAGCAGTTAGTTTTTATCAGAATCTTTACAAGAGCGAGTTTGTGTCGGGGTGTGATGAAGAAAGTCCTTTTTATGCTTCCTTGCCCCAGATGTCTGAAGAGGGTAATGCAGCCCTCTCAGGGGTTCTGAGTCTGGGAGAGCTGCATAAGGCCCTGCAAGGCATGGAGTCAGGGAGGGCTCCTGGAATTGATGGGCTTCCAGTTGATTTTTATAAATCTTTCTGGACGGAGCTGGGATTGGACTTGTTGCAGGTGCTGAATGACAGTTTGTCTAAAGGTATGATGCCGTTGAGTTGCCGTAGAGCAGTTATCACCCTCATACCTAAAAAAGGTGACCTGACTGATATAAAGAGCTGGCGCCCCGTCTCGCTTTTGTGTAGTGATTACAAGCTGCTCTCCAAGGCTCTAGCAAACAGGTTATCTGGAGTGTTGGATCAGGTCATACACCCGGACCAGTCCTATTGTGTTCCTCGTAGATCTATTTTTGATAATATTTCCCTAATTAGGGATGTTTTAGAAGTTTCCAAGCTGTTAAATTTAGATGTTGGCCTGATTTCTCTGGATCAGGAAAAAGCTTTTGATAGAGTTGAGCACATTTATCTATGGGAAACTCTAAAAGCCTTTGGTTTCTGTCATGAATTTATAGAAATGGTCAAGGTACTCTATAGTGAAGTTGAAAGTATACTGAAGATTAATGGTGGTTTATGTGCTCCATTCCAGGTTAAAAGGGGCATAAGACAGGGGTGCTCCTTATCTGGGATGCTATATTCTTTGGCTATTGAACCACTGTTACAGCAAATCAGACTAAAGGTGTGTGGTATATGTCTACCTAATTGTAAAAATAATATTTGTTTGTCTGCTTATGCGGATGATGTTATGGTTCTTATTAGTGGGGAAAATGATGTACATATTTTACTCAAACTAATTGATGATTTTATGCTACTGTCTTCTGCTAGAGTGAATTGGAGTAAATGTGAGACACTTTTGGTTGGTCGGTGGGCTGATGGCAAACCAAACCTTCCTGATGGATTAACATGGGGGAAGGATGGTATAAAATATTTAGGAGTTTTTTTGGGGGATGATATGACTCTACAGAAGAACTGGGAAGGGGTTGTTGAGAAAATTAAGGGACGTCTAGGGAAATGGAAATGGTTGATCCCTAATTTGTCTTACAGAGGACGGACTCTTATTGTAAACAATCTGGTTGCTTCCTCTCTGTGGCACAGGTCGGCCTGTGTGGATCCTTCTTGTGAATTATTAAAGAAGATTCAAGCTTCTGGGATAAACTACACTGGGTTCAGCAGAGTGTCTTGTACCTGCCAAAGGAAGAAGGGGGGCAAGGACTGGTACATCTACAGAGCAGAATTGCTGCTTTTCGTCTGCAGTTTTTACAGAGACTTTTGGATGGCGCATCTGATGTTAGTTGGAGAATGGTTGCCTGTGCCATTTTGCGAAAAGTTGGGACTTTTGGACTAGACAAACATCTTTTTTTGTTGAACTCTTCAAGAATGGACTTGTCAGAGCTACCATCTTTTTATAAAAACCTTTTTAAAGTGTGGAGCCTGTTCCAAATTCAGAAAGCTGAAAGCCCATACTCTCTTTTTTGGCTTTTAGAGGAACCTTTGATACTCGGAGCTCGTTTGGATGTAACTGACAATAGCAGCCTTTCAGGATGTGGTTCTGCACTTATAAGATCAAAGACTGTCACTTTAGGACAAATGCTGACTGTGGCTGGCCCAAATTTGGAGAATGTGGAAATGGTATCCCAGCATTTGGGCATTAGGTCTCTACGTCTTGTTTCTTGTTATTTGTCTAAACTGAGGTCTGCTCTTACAGCTGAAGAGAATCAAATGTTAAAAGACTATTATTCTGGGGTGAATTCTCCTGATGTACATGACTTGTTTCCATGTCTTATGATTTCACCAATTTTTGATGGGCAGACAGGTTCCTTTTTTAAGATCCTGGAGTCCTGGTGGTTGGATTTATTGTCAACAAAAGGGAACACTTTGTATAGAACCTGTGTTATGGTTTTTAATTGTAAAAAATTTGAAGGAAGGGTTGATACACCATGGAGGCCTTTTTTTGAGTTAGGAGAAAATGTAAAACCTGAGTGGAGATCCTTGTATAAACCGCCATTATCTAAAAGGGGTGGGGATATGCAGTGGAGGGTTCTTCATGGTATTATTGCTGTTAATTCTTTTGTTTCTGTATTAAATCCAGAAGTTAGTCCTGATTGTTCTTTTTGTGCTCAAAGAGAGACAATATTCCATGCTTTCTTGCAATCTCTCTCTCTCTCTCTCTCTCTCTCTCTCTCTCTCTCCTCTCTCTCTCTCTCTCTCTCTCTCTCTCTCTCTCTCTCTCTCTCTCTCTCTCTCTCTCTCTCTCTCTCTCTCTCTCTCTCTCTCTCTCTCTCTCTCTCTCTCTCTCTGTGTGTGTGTGTGTTCTGTCCACCTCCAGAGGTCCATATAGCAAATGAAAGCTCTCTGCTATTTATAGATAAACTACCCTGAAATGCCATGATATAGCAGTTCCTTGAAGCCACATGACAAAGAAAGTGTGTGTGTGTGTGTGGTATTCTTAACCCTTTAACATTCACCCCTAAAAGGAGCTTAAAAAAAACAAATAAAAAAAAATACTCATGAGTAGAGATCTAATAAATAGCCTCAATCTCTTTTTTATTGTATTATATAAAACCAGTCAATGGTATATCCTGATTTAAATTCAGAAAACTATTTTATGAGTTATTTTCCATAATATAATAAACAGTCCTTTAACTTTAATAGTCTCTTGGATACATTTAATAAAGTTATGTATAATATATATAGTTGTATGCTATATGCTATATGATATGTCTGTATGGTCACACATGATTTTGGAAAATTATGGTAAACAAATATTTCTGCATTTCTCATATATTTTGCTAGATTTTTGTTCTTTACCCTCTACCCTATTCACAACAACCTTATGGTTTCACCATACTTACTTGATTGCTAGTTTGACCCTATTATCTGATGAATGACCAGCACCGTTTTTCCTTTTGTATGACTGGCTTTAAGGGGGCATAACAAACACAGTTTCACCCAATCTCATGTTAATCATGAGTACCTAAGAGTAGTGCTGCATTCTTTATATCTCCAAAAAAGTCTTTAGTTTTATCATAGTTATAAAAGAAATTTACAGCGTTATGATTCTCTCAGAAAAAAAAAAAGCCAAGCTCCTGGAGGTGAGCCGTGGGCAATAAATCGCACTCGATTGCCAATAAAACACAGACATTTGATGCCGTGTCACTTACCATCTGCAGTCCTGAGTCATGACCAGGATCTTTAATAGCTGCAAAGTCATTGGTTAATAAAATGGGATTTAATACATAAAGGAACCCAAAAGTAACTGGTGTTACCTTTTTGAAAAAAAAAAAATAACTCAGATATTTTCTTGGAATTTAAAAAATAATGTGTTACATTACTAGTTACTTGAAAAAATATTATTACATAGCTTGCGTTACTTGTAATGCATTACCCCCAACAGTGACATGTCTTTCTTTAATAAAAGCTTGTATATGGATTCGCCTCAGGCTATTAAAGTTAAAGGGGGGTACAATGGTGTTTCGTATATTCAGAGTTGTTTACAGTGTTAAAGAGTTATAAAATATAAAATTCATTCATTTATACATTTATCAATATGCCATAACCTATCATATGTCTTTGTTAAAGAGCATAATACTAAGTCTTAGCATGAAAGCACATATTTTTCAATGTGTGACAGTGACTGTATCATAATTAAATCTGTAACAAACCAAACTGTGTGAAAATCCGGTAAAAATTCGGGGAGTTACTGATTATTTTAGTTGGGGATACACCTTCCTCAGTAGAAATAAATGCAGGGGGGTGCATTGGGGACCCATCCAAGATGGCGGCCGTGCAATACGTCAGCTCTAATAGGCAGCGTCAGCAAAGAGTATAGAATCCCAAGAGGTGAAACTCAATAGAACGCTCCATAGCAACAGTTGCGGCCAGCAGCAGTCCTACGCTTCCGCCATTTTGGACTGAAAGCGACTCGCCAGTCCACTAGCTTCTTGCTGTCGCTATGGCAAATATCAGCTGCTTTGTTTAAAAAAAAAAGTACATTAAAACTAAAATACACAACCAGAATGGTGACTCGTTTCAATTTGTTTCTTAAGAATAATACTTTATTACTTCTGTTAATTAACTAACCATAACTTGTTTATTATTGAAAGTACTTCTGTATGTTTTGTACGTACTGTAATGTTATTTGTTATTATTGCGATAAAAATATAAGAACAGAATAATGCACAATCACTAGACTAGTGATTGTCAAAAACAGACTTTCTTCCATTTATTTTTCACAAAATCTTTGCTCTCTAGAAATCAGTTTCAATATTCTTTGTCAGTTTCGGGTGAAATTCCTATTTTAAATTCAAGTATTAGCATTATAAACGCTGATTTAACGGCAACAAAATTAAGGACATCCATCAGAAAATTGGGAATGTTAGACAATAAATATATAACATAATATATCGGCTTCAAGTTGTTTTTGCAGCATTGTCTTTTAATGTCCGTTAAAGTATGACAGTAAACAAACAAAAAAAAAAGTCTCCAAAATTACTGGATTATTCAGTTATGATGGACACAGCAATCCATTATTTCTGTAAGATCATCAAGTTTGTAGTGTGTTCCAGGGGTTAAAACATACAATATAATGTATAATTACAATATTCATTTCAGACCTATAATAGTAACTAATAATAGTAATAGTAAATGTAAATGAAATAAAATCATAAAATGAAATCATAAAATGATCATAAAAAATCATAAAATGAAAATACTGGGCCAAAACTGATTCAAATAATTAATGGTTGGATTCCACAATTGATAACGTAAAACATATAATAATACAATACAGATATGTAGTAGTCATAAAATTTACTGATTATTTAATTTGAGAATTGTTCCATTGCACTTCTGATTTGGCTGAGATTCGCCAATTTTGGGTGAGTAAAATGTGATGGATTTGTAAAAAAAAAAAAAAAAAAAAAGTATAAATTTAGTATAGACCATATAGAATGACTTTTTGCAATTTTTCGTCTCATACACTACTTCCGTGCAGTGATTGCATTATTTTATTTGCTCTTTGACTTCTCTTTCGTTGTCATTCTGTCTGCTTCTGTGCTGTTCGGTTGGCATTTTCACCCCAGAATGGCGGCTGCGCTACCGAAGCGCCATCTAGTGGCTGTTACCAGAAAAGCATCAGAGTTTCGCCTCTTGGCATTCTATGCTCTTTGGCGTCAGTCTATAAGGCGTCTACGTATATACAGGTCCTTCTCAAAAAATTAGCATATTGTGATAAAATTCAATATTTTCTGTAATGTACTGATAAACATTAGACTTTCATATATTTTAGATTCATTACACACAACTGAAGTAGTTCAAGCCTTTTATTGTTTTAATATTGATGATTTTGGCATACAGCTCATGAAAACCCAAAATTCCTATCTCAAAAAATTAGCATATTTCATCCGACCAATAAAAGAAAAGTGTTTTTAATACAAAAAAAGTCAACCTTCAAATAAATATGTTCAGTTATGCACTCAATACTTGGTCGGGAATCCTTTTGCAGAAATGACTGCTTCAATGCGGCGTGGCATGGAGGCAATCAGCCTGTGGCACTGCTGAGGTGTTATGGAGGCCCAGGATGCTTCGATAGCGGCCTTAAGCTCATCCAGAGTGTTGGGTCTTGCGTCTCTCAACTTTCTCTTCACAATATCCCACAGATTCTCTATGGGGTTCAGGTCAGGAGAGTTGGCAGGCCAATTGAGCACAGTAATACCATGGTCAGTAAACCATTTACCAGTGGTTTTGGCACTGTGAGCAGGTGCCAGGTCGTGCTGAAAGATGAAATCTTCATCTCCATAAAGCTTTTCAGCAGATGGAAGCATGAAGTGCTCCAAAATCTCCTGATAGCTAGCTGCATTGACCCTGCCCTTGATAAAACACAGTGGACCAACACCAGCACCTGACATGGCACCCCAGACCATCACTGACTGTGGGTACTTGACACTGGACTTCAGGCATTTTGGCATTTCCCTCTCCCCAGTCTTCCTCCAGACTCTGGCACCTTGATTTCCGAATGACATGCAAAATTTGCTTTCATCCGAAAAAAGTACTTTGGTTTCTGGTTCAAAAGTGGCTTGACCTGGGGAATGCGGCACCTGTAGCCCATTTCCTGCACACGCCTGTACACGGTGGCTCTGGATGTTTCTACTCCAGACTCAGTCCACTGCTTCCGCAGGTCCCCCAAGGTCTGGAATCGGTCCTTCTCCACAATCTTCCTCAGGGTCCGGTCACCTCTTCTCGTTGTGCAGCGTTATCTGCCACACTTTTTCCTTCCCACAGACTTCCCACTGAGGTGCCTTGATACAGCACTCTGGGAACAGCCTATTCGTTCAGAAATTTCTTTCTGTGTCTTACCCTCTTGCTTGAGGGTGTCAATGATGGCCTTCTGGACAGCAGTCAGGTCGGCAGTCTTACCCATGATTGCGGTTTTGAGTAATGAACCAGGCTGGGAGTTTTTAAAAGCCTCAGGAATCTTTTGCAGGTGTTTAGAGTTAATTAGTTGATTCAGATGATTAGGTTAATAGCTCTTTTAGAGAACCTTTTCATGATATGCTAATTTTTTGAGATAGGAATTTTGGGTTTTCATGAGCTGTATGCCAAAATCATCAATATTAAAACAATAAAAGGCTTGAACTACTTCAGTTGTGTGTAATGAATCTAAAATATATGAAAGTCTAATGTTTATCAGTACATTACAGAAAATATTGAACTTTATCACAATATGCTAATTTTTTGAGAAGGACCTGTATGTCTATGGGTGGAACTCCTTACATGAGCATTTCTCCCAGAAAAGCACGTCTGCGGCGCCCGCGATGACGTCGGCCAGACCGTGAGAAAGAGAGAGCGCCTATCAACGCGCTTCATTCGGCTGCGAGAAGAATGTCTCTAAAGAAGTGTGGTTATGGTTGTAAGGCAAAGATAACTTTGCTTATGCAGTTCCTTTTTCCGGTGCAGCAATGGAGTTTTGCAAGTGTGTGTTTGTTGATGAATGTTTCATATACGAGGACAAGTTCGACGCTGGATTTGCACATTGTTTGATACTGAAAGATGGAGTGGTCCCAGCTATAAAAGATCCCGGTAATGATTCAGAACTGCAGATGGTAAGTGAAACAACATCAGATGTCTGTTTTATTGGCAAACCTAATGCAAGTGATCGTCGAACTTAGCTCCGCCCATGGCGCCTCCAGAAGTTCGGCTTTTTCCGGAGAAAATCGGAAAGCTGTATTTTCTTTTATAAATAAAATAAAACTAAATACTTTTTTGAGATATTAAGGATATATTACTACTCTGTAGGTACCCAGGATTAACATGAGATTAGGTGAAACTGTGTATGTTATGTACCCTTTAAAGGAATGTTTATTATTGGAAAAATAACTCATGAAATAGTTCTCTGAATTTAAATCAAGATTAACCATGGACTGATATCTAAACCATACGGTGGATTTTTATATAAAACATGCATTTAAAAAGTGCTTTAGGCTTTTTATTAGATGACTAATAATAAGCTTTTTTTCATTAGCTCCTTTTAGGGGTGAAAATTAAATGGGCAAAAAAAAAAAAAAAAAAAAGGCCCTCACTTTATATCACCAGCTAAAAATTATTTCACCATCCTCACAAAGTGAGAGCAAAACATAATTTACACAACATTTAAACTCAAAATCATGCAAGTTACCAGTCATTTGAGAGAATCTATGTTCCACTCTTATCCTGAACTCCATCAAGGCAGTGAAATATCGAAGAACATTTATATTTCGCCCTTCAGCAGCCAAACTACGAGACTTCCAAATGGCTAGTTTGGCTTGTCCCATTATAACATTGGCTTGGGTACACTGTTGACTGTGTGCTCTCGAATATTTACATCCAGAATCAAACAAAGTCTTGCTAAAAATAGAGCCCAAACCTCCAATTAATCTTTCAAGCAGTGAGAACATCGGAACCAGTCTAAAACACTCTGTGAAAGCATGGAAAACAGTTTCAGATAAAGTACAGAAAAAACAGGATGAAGAAACATTCAAATTAAATTTGGAAACATGAGAGTTAGTAGGCAGAGAACAATGTAACAGCCTCCACTGTAGATCTCCAGAACGTTTAGGAAGAGGGCCCTTGTACAAAATCCTCCAGGAAGGAGAAATCTCAGCAGAAGCTGTTAAAAACTCTCTCCATTTTGTGTCACTTCTATCCTTAATTTGTTCAGAATAAACTGCTTTAACACATAGATGATAGAGAACTCTTTTTCCAGCCATCTGAAAATCGAGCTTTCAGCCCACCTATGAGCCATTCTATCACTCTAACTGACCTGAAATCAGCCTAAATACAGATGTCTACCACTGACCGCCAAGCCTTTGAGGAAGTGTCAACAAGATCTGAGAGTTTAGTCAATCCTTTATCCATAAAGGATTTCACAAATGCATTGGAAGAGCAAATATTATAGTCTAATAATGCTGAATCAGCATTTCCTGGGCTCTTTCCTCCAAGAGGTTATGCAATAAAAGTTTGCTTTGTTCAAAAACCTCTGTGGTAGTCACAATATCCCATCAGTGTTTAGCCGAAGTATTTCCTATTCGAGCTGTGCCTAAGCTTTTATTGCAAGCAGAATAATTCTGGCAAAAAAAGTCTAATTTGTACTTTGCCAATGTCCCACCACTGGCTCAGGGACTTAAGTTGAACTTCTCTCTCCAGATCTCCCAGAAAGCAGTAAAAGAGTGAACAAAGTTGTGATCTAGTAATATTTTATTGTTAAATTTCCAGTATGAAAGCTTCAAGGTGTTCAAAGAGGTTGTGAAATCAATAGAAAGAAAGTGGTGATCAGACAAAGCAGTAGGAAAGATGGAGTTGTTATAACATTTATCTCTGGTTTTTCCTTACATAAATCCTGTCTAGTCTAGCCCCAGAAATCATGTTTGAATTTACTTTCAACCAAGTATATTGACTAACTTGAGGAAAAGATTCTCTCCAAGCATCTACAAGATAAATAAATAAATAATCAAGGATCGAAGCGTGTCTGCTGAGTGACTATGTGGTTCTTCATGGATTCTATCCAAAGTGTGATCTAGAGTGCAGTTAAAATCTCCGGCCACAACAATAGTCCTATCTTGAGGAACAACACTCAATGCAGCTTCAAGTTTTTTGAAAAAAGTGACACGATCAGCCCCAATATTGGGAGCATACACATTAACAAAAGAAAATTGATTACCACGAATGGTTATGTCAACCCTCAGTAAACAGCCAGGCACCAGCTCAAACACACTTACAGGTTGTTCTTTGTATTCAGGTCCAAACAACATAGCAACCCCTGCACTAACACTGGAGCCATGGCTCAAAACATCCTGACCCTTCCATTCGCTCAACCACTGTGTCTGATTAGTCAAATCCGTGTGTGTTTCCTGCAGAAACGCCACGCTTGAACTCTTTACTGTGATGTAGTCAAAAAGCCGAGCCCTTTTTACAGCATCACGACACCCATTAATGTTAAGTGAGCTGAATCTCAAATGTGCCATAGAAGTAAATATTTAAAAAATACTCAATAAAAGTGAGCCACAGGGCCGGGGATGCCTATAACCAGTCCAGTCCATACTCATTTTTTACCTTGTAGATGCACTACATTTCTAACATTACTGAGAAGCTTCTTGAGTCTGTACCGCTTGGGTTTGTCTAGTTCATCAAAAGAAGCTTTTCTCATAGCCAAAGTACAAGACATCAAAAACAATTCCAAATCGGGGAAATAAGACTCAATTTTGGGCTTACGAAGTCCTTTTGTAACAGGAGAATAGGAAAATAAGAGAATAAGGTTTAACCTTACCTCCAGAGGCAGGTTCTGAGTCCATCCCATCATTTTCCATTAACTCAATGTCCTCATAGTCATTGTCAGAATCTTCCATTTGCCCCTTTGAATACAACAGATCCTGAGAAGAAATGTCATCTAGTGTGGAGTCATCAGTTAAAGTGTTTTTGTTTTTGGACGGATCATCCAGCGCAGAAGGCCCCCATGGCCGGCTGCAGTTCTAACGCTACAACGCCTCTGCGCTGCTCTCCGCCTCAGCGAACGGAGCCGTTTCCTCACTCGCTGCTGGCCTGTCGCGATTCGGGCAGGTTTGCCTGACGTCCAAAACCACCACAAACAAAACATCTCATTGACTCTGAACTGATAAAAATGGTGTAATCTTTGCCATCGATACTTGGATCACATTGATAAAGGATCACATTGAGAGGATACGTTGGATAAAACAACTTTTTTGGATGGGCTTGACAAAGGCAAAACAGGTACAAACGTGTCGTTGATAACCAAGCCAGACTCAATTAAATCATCCACCATTTGGCCTTCGCTAAGAAAAAACACACGGGCCTTATTCATACGAGAGGCAGATCTGATGTTAGCGCCCCCGACTGCCGCGCTCACAGTGATCAGACAGTCCTCTACCGACAGGCATACATTTAAACACGTGCTTGAGTGTTAACCGTGAGAAATCTCCCGCATCCAACGCCATTATCACCACTCACTGACCAAAGTCAGTGGGAAAACTTTCAACTACACCTATATACTGTGTTCAATACAAGAAGCTGATTAAAAGTGAAAAAAGGATAGGAAAGTCTCACTCAACCAAGTAGACACTCTTGCTCACGCCAACCGGCTCCGTCCACCCGCTCCCAGCATGCACTCCGACTCAGAGAGAGAGAGACAGAGTAAACTAAGAGAAAAACCTTGCAGGAAGTAAAAATTTAAACAGACTGATATTTTATGGCTCTCGATGTGATTTTGCTTTGAGGAAAACACAAAGAGACTTTTTGGACTTAATTCAGTTGATTGTTTACATTCTAAACCAACCATGGCCAGTGCAGCATCTCGGCCCCGCCCCTTCATCTACCCTCAGAAGAGTTCCGAGAAATCCAGGCAACTTCTCAGACAGAAACAGATGAAGGAAACACCTGAAACATTGTTTGCTGACCAAGACCACAGTGTCCTGACTAACCTGCTCTTCTACACTGAACACAGCCCTTTATGGCACACTGCTTTCTGTCAGCATTTTTTCCTTCAATTCCCTTCCCTTCAGCAAGTCTTCATTGAAGAATTTGAAGTAATAAAAACACTTGCACTGTCTGAGGATGAAGATGATTATCCCATACAACCCAGCAAGCAGTAGACGTCATTTCACCATCTCGGTTAACTATAGACCAGAATTAGTCCAGCTATGTGTAACCCCAAATAACACTGAATTTGATTTAATGTCATTTTTTTTGCCAAAATAACTTGCTAAATATATTATATTCCATAATGTAATCAAAGTCAGCACTGATTAAAAGGTTTGAATAATTTTTTTTTTTTTTAAATCTGCAATGCATAGCCTGTGTGTAGCCACAATTTAGCTCTAAACTGGACGGGCTACCAGTCTGCTTTTAGCCCACCCGGCAAAATCGAGGCAATTTTTGGTCTAATTTTAATGGCTTGGCTATAGTCCTGTATTAGCCCAGCAATGAACATTGAAAATTTGATCTTACAATTTGTTACACAGACTTTTCACTCACTGTTGTAAGGGACACGACATACCCAAAGTTGGTTAAAGTGTGATTAACGTTTTACTGAAATGTTCTATCTGTAGCCACAATTTAGCTCTAAATTGGAAGTTTTACTGGACACCAGTGTAGAGTATGCCATGCTTAAGATTCCAAAATAAACTTTTATTAATAACTAGAATCTAAAATAATATTGTGACTTTAATACTTATTTACTTATATTATCACAAACTTTGGAAAAAGAACATTTATGGCACCCAGACTGGTATATTCAATGCAGTTTTACTGTCACACAAAAAACAAGGTTTATATAGTTGTAGCATTATTTATTTTTAAGACATTCCTCTTTAAAAGAGAAGCATTTCATTTTTTCAAACTGACTGACATTTTGGTTTTTGATCACTGAAAATGCTTAAAGTTTAATAATGTACTCCTAGAGCCATTTTGAAATTCCAATATCTCTGGAACCAAATCTCATAGGGGCATTCGAATTAAAGATGCTAAATGGAAAGTTTAAGACACAATATCTAAAAGGGCATTAAAATATATGTAATACTTCTTTACAGGTATGCAAACTTTAGAGAAAAACTTAAATTCACTATTCATGTCTAACTTCCTTCAGATTAAATCCACGACCCTATACAGCTGTAAACCACACAGCAAAAAAATTGAAATGTAACCTATAATACTTTATTGATCCAGTAAAATGTTCTCGATGCAAATTATATGTCCATCAATATTTTTTACTGCCAAATCGCTAACATCCCAGCCTCAGCCCAATCAGAAGTACCAGTACTTGGGTAGAAATATATATGTTGGAGCCTGAAAAAATGCATTTTTAAAGAAAGATGTAAGATGGATGTGGACTTGTTTGTCCTGAACGTTCATCTGCCTGATGCTCTTCATAAAAATCCTCCAGGTCCTGCACATTCTTTAGTTTTCCAGCACCATCTGCACATTTAAACCATTTCCAAAAGTGTACGTTTGATTTTGAGGTCCATCTTTCACACTGAGGAGAATTGAAGGACTCATTACTGTTACAAAAAGGGTAAAAAATTTACTGATGCTCAAGAAGGCAACACAACACTTTGAGAGCAGGGGAGTGTAAACTTCTTGAATTGGATGATCAGGGTAAATTGTACTGTCTTCATAATTGGGGAAAAACGAAAATAACTTTACACATTATCATCCCATTCAAAAGCTTACACCCCCTGACTCTTTATGCATTGTGCTGTTTTAATTTTCAGTAAATGTTTTCACGTTTTGTAATAGTTATGAGTTCCTCAGTTGTTCTCAGTGTGAACAGTTGGATCTCAAAATCATACAGTCACTTTTGGAAAGTGTTCAAATATGCAAAAAGACGCAGGAAAAAAAAACCCCAAAAAACAGGAATTTGTCTGATGAACAGTAGGCCAATGAACTATTCAGGACAAACAAGGGACTCAAGAAAAACTATCACAACTGATAGAAAAGGCATGGATCATCCAGGAAACAACACAGTATTATAATTCAGGGGTGTGTACACTTCTGAACATGGTAATTTATCTAAATTTAGTTATTTTGTCTTGTGGAGTGTATGTATAATCATCTGTTATGAGAAATAGTTAGTACTAAATGAAAATGTCATCTTTTCATAATCCCCTTTATTTTTAGCTTTTTCCACAATGGATATATACATTTATAAGCACAACTGTATGCATAAAAATACTAAAACATTCTGCAGCCCAAGAACATTTTATTTCAGTTCAGCTTTTCATCTCATTCTAATGCACTATTGGCTATAAAATTATTTGTGCGTGTTTACATGTCTTTGTCTGTTGATTTTAGAGATTACTATTAAACAAAAATTAGTGTATAAGTGGAAATAAAATCAGATTGTAACATGATTAGAATGACAATTACAAATGTACTGAAGATTTGAGTGTCAAATCATATAATAGTTGGCAGACATGCCCTATGGGATAAGTCATACATACTGTGTTATAATGTTATTTTTATTATAATATTTAACAGTTATGGATCCCAAATACCTAAGAGAATGGCGTCAACTAAGAGACAGAGTTGATGCTCTTGCTGTATCAGGTAGCAGTCTGGATGATTTCCCAGATTTGGATGTACAGTCACAAGGAGATGTATCTGGGGAGGGTCCATCCATGCAAGGACATGGTCCTGTAGAGGGTTCATCCACACAAGGACTTTGTATGTGGAGGGTCTGTCTTCAGGAGTAGAAGCAGAGGAGGGTTCATCAACTGGGGATGGTTCGGCTGTTGATGATTCAGACTATGGATACAAGGAAACTGCAGATTCCAGTGACTCTAATACAGAGCTTTGAGTCTTCAGATTCTGATGACACCCCATCTTTATGCAAAGATTTGGCTGAATGGGCAACAGCAACAGGACAAACACATGCAGCACTAAATAAGCTGCTTGGACTCTTGCGAACACATAGACATACACTTCCAAAAGACAGTAGGACACTGCTAGCAACCACGTCAGGGTTTGAAATTAAGAATAAATGTGGTGGACAGTACAGTCATGGCCAAAAGTTTTGAGAATTACATAAATATTGGAAATTGGAAAAGTTGCTGCTTAAGTTTTTATAATAGCAATTTGCATATAGTCCAGAATGTTATGAAGAGTGATCAGATGAATTGCATAGTCCTTCTTTGCCATGAAAATGAACTTAATCCCAAAAAAACCTTTCCACTGCATTTCATTGCTGTCATTAAAGGACCTGCTGAGATCATTTCAGTAATCATCTTGTTAACTCAGGTGAGAATGTTGACGAGCACAAGGCTGGACATCATTATGTCAGGCTGATTGGGTTAGAGTGGCAGACTTGACATGTTAAAAGGAGGGTGATGCTTGAAATCATTGTTCTTCCATTGTTAACCATGGTGACTATGGCTTGGAGCCAGGAATTCGACAGTACCTCTCCCTAAAACCATCATTCACAGGCAGTATAGACCTTATTGTCAATATAGATGGTCTGCCAATATTCAAGTCCAGTAAAACCCACTTTTGGCCTATTCTTGCCAAATTTGATGATTCTGCACCCTTTTTGGTTGCTCTGTATTATGGCAATAGCAAGCCGGACCCTGTTCATGACTATCTGTGTGATTTAATTGGAGAATTGCAGGTCCTTATGGAAAATGGTGTCACACACAAAAACACAGTGCACAAAGTAACACTGCGTGCATTTGGTTGCTTCAACATTATGGCATAAATTATCATGTGTGGATCTGCCTGTTGGATTATTGTCTAGGTTACAGACGATTCTAGTGAATTTTTTTTGGGATAGTCTACACTGGGTTCCTCAAAGTGTTCTGTTTCTTCCAAAAGAAGATGGGGGACAAGGTTTGGTACACCTTCCAAGGAGGCATGCAACATTTAGTTTGCAGTTCATTCAGAAACTCCTTACTGGCCCTATGGATCTGGTGTGGAGAAACATGGCAAAAGTAATTTTACATACAGTGGATGGACTTGGACTGGATGCGGGACTGTTCCTAATGGATGTTAAGCAACTACGTCTGGCTGGGCTGCCTCAATTTTATTGTGGACTTTTTAAAGTGTGGGGACTTTTAAATGTTTGCAGGTTGGAGGGAACTAACTCTTTGCACTGGTTACTAGAGGAGCCCCTCATCAAAGGAGCATGGATGGATATTGCTGGTGGGAGTTTTCCAAGACTTACGCAGATACTGTGTACTTCAAAGTTGGTGACGCTGAAGCATCTAGTTGATGTGGCCGGACCTGAGCTAAGCGATAAAGATGCAGTTGCTGCCTTCTTGGGTCAGAGGTCAGCTCATCACACGCAGCTTATGTTGAATATGTGGAAAACAAGGTTGACAAATGAGGAATTGTTATTATTAAAGGACTTCAAGAATGGAGGAATAACTATGGATATAGCAGATCCTTTTCCAAGACTGGGGATTACACCGGACTTAAAAGAAATGTCAGGTTCTTTGTTGGATCTCAATGAATTGGAAAATTTTGAGTTGGGTGAAGTGAAAGGGAAAAGGATGTATAAATGTTTTGTGAAGGTTTTAAACAAAGTTTTTTTAAATGGGAGGGTTGATACAGTATGAAGGGATAAACTTGGGCTGAATGAGGAAATGAAGCCAGTGTGGAGAGTGCTGTACAGACCACCATTGATAAAGCGATCTGGCGATTTACAATGGAGAATATTACATGGGGCTGTGGCTGTTAATGCATTTGTTTCAGTTATTAATCCAGATGTTGATGATAAATGTGTGTTTTGTGGTTCTATAGAAACTATTTTTCAGAGTGTGTAATGTCTATGTTTTTTAGAGTGTGTAAGGCTTCAAGTGCTTTTTAACTTATTGGATTTGTTATGTGGTAAACATAACAAATCCAACTAGGATTTACACCGACTAGGTTTATTCTGGGGGCAGGGTACAATCAAAAACAAAAGTTGAAATGGCAGTTGCTCAATTTTCTGTTTGGGCAGGCAAAGCTTGTAATTTATAAAACAAGGAAAAACAGAATTGAAAATAGGTATGGTCAAGAGATTACATCTTTATTTAAGGCATTTGTTAAGTCAAGGATTGTTGTGGAATTTAAGTATTACAAAGCAATGAGAGATATAGAAACTTTTAAGCTACAGTGGTGTTATAATTCTATTTTCTGTACAGTGGTGGAGGACGAATTAATTTTTGATCTTGTGTGGACCTGAAATGTGTTTGTCTTCGTTATGATTGAATAAAGATTATTATTAAAAATCAAATCTCTCTCTCTCTCTCTCTCTGCTAAAGTTTTTTTTTTTTCTTCTTTTTTTTTTCTGTCACAATGCTCAGATTTAAGAAAACCATGAAATGTTGAGAAAAATGAATGAATCCAATATTTGGTGATAATGTAGCATAATGAGAGATGCAAACCTTCTTCTGGTCAATTTAACCCAAACACAACCAGAGGGTTATACAAGTGTGTTGATATTGTTTTCAGCAGTGTAAATTAACAATACCTGGTTGTAGGCGTCACCAACATTAATGAGACTTCTTGTAAACCAGTGTTGAATCTGCATTAAATGGTCCAATGAAACCATTTGATCCTAGTGCAGCTGAAAATGCCACCTTTGGTCTGTCTGATGAGAATATATACCTTTTTAAAGTGTTGAAAGTTGTCTCAGTAGAAATGCAGACAAATAATATATAAAGCTTTCTGAAACACTATTTTAAAAATATATAATTATAATAATTATATAAGCAAAAGAGCTGATGTTGTTAATCTCATTCTTAAGCATGTTAGAGATGTGTGTGCTGTATATGGATGTTTTTATCAGAATGTTACAAATAGGATGCTTTTTCAGTAATCCACACATAGTTTATTTTAGCCAATGACAGGCAAAGACTATGACTGGACAAAAGAAAAATACTGTTTTAATGTTTTACAAACTGATGCAATATTTACAAATTAAAGCTATTCATGTTTTTTCTTTGCAGCTTGGATCTGTACAAAACACTGAACTTCGGAGTTAGTAACTGTACAGTATTAGACATGTTTGTTTGTTCCATTATGTTTGACACATGCTTTTTGCTGCATTCTCTGTACTTTACAGTTTTGGTAATAACATAGTTTACAATTAATAAAAAGTATATAAAAAAGTAAATAAAACATAATAACAAAATAAGTGAAAAGTACATGTATTTTTATGTGAATGTGTAGGTTGCCAGACAGACAACATCAACAGGAACGAGCGTAACCTGAACATGGAAAGCGTCGAGCCTTACACTAAGTTTATCAGCTTATGTATACGTTTGCAATATTTGTATTGTTTGCAAATTATAAACCAACTCAGGTAGATTTTTATAAATCTGAATCGGAGGCTACTGCTAGTTTAAAAGAACTTCTTTTGTGTTCCTCAGAAGAAAAAAAAATCGGATGTTACGGATGATTATGTGCTCTGGATCCCATCATAAAACCTACTGAAAATGTGAAATTGCTGTTAGCAAAATTGCTATACTTGAAGTAAATAAAATCAAACTCACCAGACCTGAAATATATTGTCAAGAGGAAAATGAGAAACAAAAAACCAAAAAATGTAGATGAGCTGAAAGGCCACTGTCAAAGAATCCTGGGCTTCCATACCACCTCAGCAGTGCCACAGACTGATCACCTCCATGCCACACCGAATTGAGGCACTGAACCCCCAAATTATCCCTATAGGCATCACAGCAAATTGGCTGCTCACTGCACCAGGTGTGTGTCCATGGTGTGTGTGTTCACTAGTCACTGCTCTATGTGTGCACTTGTGATGTCTTAAATGCAGAACGCAAATTCCAAGAATGAGACACCATACTTGGCCACATGTCACGTCAAAAACTGCTTTAAATTAACTATTAAAAAATGAGAATAACATCATAAAAGCTGCAATCCATTTCTTATTGGTTAAAATGAATTGACTGAAATTAAATGACTGTTGGGTTCTCACACTTTTTTTCACACATCCCAGCTTATCTGCCGTCTTTTCACACAAAACAAAACTACTGCATGCTGTGCGCAAATGAGACTGTTACTTAAAACTGTGTTTTACCCAGTCAACAATTTAATTTCAAACAATTTAATCTCAAAATGATGTCACCATGAGCTCACGTAATACTCATGATGTGGTCACAATGTGTGGGTCACAGTATGAGGATCATTTTAACTCACAATGAGCTCACATTCTACTCGCACTGTGAGGATCACAGTATGAGAATAGTATGATGTCACCGTGATCATTGCATGATCTCACGTGTTAACTGGGTATGCTGTACAGTATTTATTTATCATCAGTTGTTCAAATCGTGGTAATCGAATACGGTTTTAATGATAATTACAATATGAAACGTAATACTAATCGTGGAGAATTTTAGCATGATTCCTCTTTAAACCGGTTATCGTTACATCCCTACTCCTTTCACATCTCGAATTAGAGCTGCACGATTTTGGATAAACCATGATTTTAAATCATAAATGTAAATCATGATTCTGAACTAAACAAAATATTGTTTCTGTAGTCTATTTACAAATAATTAATTTGAATGAATTATAAACATTTTAATATACATGTATTTCAAATATAATGCATCTAATACACCAATTTTTAATATAAAAATTATAAAAAAGTGGTTTGAATGAATGATTTAATGACTCACTTATAAATATTTAAAGGGATAGTCCCCCCCAAAAAAATAAAATTAATTCTGTCATTAATTATTCACCCTCATGTCGTTTCAAACCTGTAACACCTTCGTTCACCTTCGGAACACAATTAAAGATTTTTTTTTTATGAAATTAGAAAGGGTCCTCAAATGATCAAGACACAAAAAAAGTACCAAAATGATTGACAAAGTAGTCCATGTGACATCAATGGTTCAACTGTAATGTTACAAAGAAGCTACAAAATACTTTTTTGCACAAAAATATTTCTTTATAAAAAAAGAAAAATTTATTCCACATTTTCCTCTCTACTTCCGCTCTACCCTCTACTATTCAAGGCAGTAGGAAAACATGCCGTTTCAAATGCACCAAACCCTGCAGGACAAGTTTGTTTTGCTTATGTTTAATTAGTAGCACCCATTATTTAAATTTGAACAACTTGAACAAACTGAGTATGTCAATTCAAAACCACTAACCTTCTACACCCAGCTCCTCACCTATTTTTTTAACCCAGATAAACAACTTTCTTGTGAGTCCATAAAACACCTAAAACAAATTTGTATTTTTTTTAGTAGGGATAGTTTATTCTCTGTATTGTATTCAGACCTAGAGGTTTAATAGACTTGTAAGGTTCAGATAACTCCTGCTAGTAGATGGTATAACTTCACTTTAAAGATGCAACAAGCATACTTCACCTTGATGACCATACAAAAATACCTGTGAATATGACAGACCTAAAGTAAAACATGTATTAGTTATTATTAGATATCATTTTTATAGTACTGGTATTAGTAGTGTAGCTATGTTTCAGGCATCTTTCATCTCCCTACTGCAAATACTAACCACATGCAAAAAAAAAAAAAAAAGGGTGGGATAGAGTGAAGAGATCTCCTGATGAAGGCAGCAGTATTTATTGTACATGTCATTAGAGGCTATGCAGTAGAAGAAACAGCTCTCAGAACACATAACTATGAAGTTTAACACAGTCTTATTTGTTGCTGGAGCCATATTTCTCATCATACCAGGTAAATTTAAAAATGTTTAAGATAATTGAATATTACTTATTTGGTGTGTAACTGTTAAAATAAAAAAAGTGATATTTGGAATAGTATTTTTAACAACCTATATTTCAATAGTAAATAAAGTGATAATACATATACATATATAAATTATTTACTAAACACACACAAATCTTTCAAATAGTATGTTAGTGAAGCATAATTATGTCAGGTGAATTTTTAATAAACACTACGTTGCCAAAAGTATTGGAAATACTTCTAATAAATAGGTGTTGTAATTTCCGAGTACAATCTTTGTTTAATCAATGTTTAAGCATATAAAGCTATTCTATGGAATCATGTGCTTCTAATTTTATAGCAACAGTTTGGACACAACCCTTTCTATTCTAAAATGACAATGCTGCTGTATATAAGGAAAGGTTAAAAAATAAATAACTGATTCAGTGAGTGTGGAAGAACCTGACTGGTCTGCAGAAAGCAAAGTGTTAATCTCAGCTGAACATCTCTGGTGTGACTTTAAATGCAGACCTTAAGCCAAAACTCATCACCAAACACCAATGACTTATGCCAATAAGTATGCCAATGACTCACCAATGGCATATGCACTATATGGACAAAAGTATTGGGACACACCCTTTTTTAGAATAGAAAAAAATAATAAATAAAATGTAATTCATGTATTTACAAATTGTATAAAACAACTGTACCCATATGAACAAGTCACTGGTGTTTGAATCATCAATTCATTTCTTTCTTTCTAAGTAAAATGTTACTCAGAATGTTAGCAATGTAAAATATAATAAATATGGTGAAAGCAAATTCAAAACATATTGATATCACATTTATTTGTTTTGCAGGAGCTCGCTTGTCTGTCACTTGGTTGTTAGTGTAGCAATATGTATATGAATCACTGTATCATTGCAAGCCTCATTTTCAGCTCTGTACATGCCAGCATTATTTGGTCATTTTTTTGTCAGTTTATCTATATTGCTTGGCCAGTTTTGGCTAAGCTAATAAATTTTTTGTTCAATTGCCAACATACTTTTGTCCGATCTGTAGTTACATTTTCAAAACCCTAAACAAATTTAGCACAAAATCTGTCTGTTGTGACCATATCATTAACACAATTTGTGTTGTTTTCACACAATATGCAGTCAATTACAATTATATTTCTAAAATGCAAACATTTTCTTTTCATACAAGCTCACCCAAAACCAAAATCATGGGTCTTTTTAGTCTTATTTGCAAATGCTTACCTCTTTGAATTGGTTTTGTGGATGCAGAACAACACAAAGTAAGAGAGAGAGAGAGAAAAAGCCTGGGAGAGGAAGAGAAATATTTGTAGGAGGTAGAGGAGTAGTCGGATTAGAAAAAGGGAGAAGAAGAGGTAGGGGAGAGGAGTAAGAATGTGTGTTGGACTGTGCATTTTTATGTTTATTTTTTTCCCCTTACACATGTGGAACCTATGAAAGCTTATTTCTGCCACAGAATATAAAGGGTAAAGGGTAACTGTGACTTTTTATCTCACAATTCTGATAAAGTCTGAATTGCAAGATGTAAACTCACAATTCCAAGAATAGAAGTCTGAATTGTGAGATAAAAAAAGTCACAGTTACCCTTATATTCTGTGGCAAAATTGTAACCAAAAAACCATGCATGTTGGAATTTTTGTTGATCACTGGCATCAGCTGCTATGGGAGCACCATCCATATCCAACCCCATACCCACTGGAAAGCAATTTCAATCAAGGTTCCAAATGAATTTCTGCATATGTTACCTTATCTTTTTCTATAGTACATTCTGTAATGTCATGAGTCAATTCAGTTTTAGATAGTCTGTTGCCAAGAAAGAACACATTCAACACTTTAAATGTAAAATGGGTTTCAGTTGAAGGCAATCTGAAGGCTAAATTAACAAATAAAAACAATGGATTTTATATTAGCTATTATATGCAGGTAGAACTGTGTGTTGCTGTGTGAGATATATTCTCACACAAAATTAATATTAACTTTAATTAGAAACTGTGTTTTTTTTTTTGTTTTTTTTTCTCCTATAGACCATCTCTGTCAGATAGATGGTAAGTTGTTACAGTACAGGCCTATGAATGTAAGGTTTTGAATTGTTTCATTTTTTTTTATTTAATGGTGAATTTAAATGTCATAATTTCTCCCAATAGTATGTGGCAGAGCCCCTCTTAACACTGAGAGAGGTGTTGTTGAGAGGAAGAATGCAACAGCAGGGGCTTGGCCATGGCAAGTCAGCATACAGGCTAATTTCTATCAAGGGCATTTCTGCAGTGGGAGTCTAATTGCTAAAGACTGGGTTTTGTCCTTAGCTCTGTGCTTCCAAAAGTATGTGGAACCTTTAAATGGCTTGGATTTTAAAATGTTCAATCATCACATAGTATATACAGCTGTGGATTTATAACAGTAAATGTAAGGCTGAATTGTATTTACAGTGTCTCTCCATCTGACATTATAATATACTTGGGTCGTCTGACCCAAAATGGCTCAAACCCATATGAGACATCCAGGAGAGTGAAACAAATCATCACCTATTCTGATACAAATTCAAGCGGTTACAACTTCATAGCACTGCTCCAGCTCTCCTCCTCTGTGACTTTCTCTGATTACATTAGGCCAGTCTGTCTGGCTGCTGCCAATAGTACATTTGCTTCAGGTACAGAGAGCTGGGTCACTGGATGGGGCATGCTTGGTTTTGAAAGTGAGTAACCACTGCTTCAAAGTCTAAAGCAACAAGTCAGCAATAAGCCAGAATAAGTATTTTGTGACATTAACGCTGGCATATATCTGTTTACATGACAGGGTTTAGGGTTGATGACATATTGCAGGAAATGCTGACACAAATTGTGGACAATGTCAACTGTGGTAAAGCCTTGTCATTCAACATTACAAACAGCCTGATGTGTGCTGGCCATTTAATAGTGGGAGGGAAAGACCAATGCATGGTAAGACAACAATCTTATTTTTTTACTCCAAAGCACATGTATTGCAGTCTGCACAAGCATCCTGGGGTCTTGTTGTGCCAATAATTACAGTAGTGATAGACCTGAACAGTGATATCAATCCTGTGTCAACTTCTGTTGTTGACTATAACTGCAGACATCTAATTGTAAAAATGTTTGTCTACACAGAATGACTCTGGATGCCCATTGGTCATTAAACAAGGCTCCCAGTGGATTCAGTCTGGCATTTTGTTTTATGATAGAAGCTGTTCTGGTGACTTTCCTGGTTTGTACATCAGAGTGTCTGAATATCAAGCCTGGATCAACTCTCGCATAAGTACCGACCAGCCTGGATTTGTCTTATTTACCATAATCAATTTACTCTCCAGTAAAGGCTCACTCAACTTCTTCTCAAGTTCCCTTGCTCTCATGCTCCCAATAATCCCTTGTCTTTTTTATTAAAGACTGAGCCATTGTAATGTGATGGTTCTTTAATGAAGATGACAGGTTCTTTTTTTATACATTTTTCTTACAGTAAATTTCATATTAGTGGATTAGTGGTTGACAAAAATGTAATGTATTTCTGAAGTGAATGTTTGTTATTAGTGATCACAAAACCAAGCTGTTCTCTGCAATGTAATATTTTTTTTCTTCCCCCTGGAAAATATAATCTTTTACTATGCAATTTTACAATTACTTAATATAAACAAAATAAAAAATAAAGTTTGCAAGCGTGTTTGTTGATGAATGTTTCATATACAAGGCCCAGTTCGACGCTGGATTTGCACATTGTTTGATACTGAAAGATGGAGCGGTCCCAGCAATAAAAGATCCTGCTCATGTTTCAGAACTGCAGATGGTAAGTGAAACAAATAAATGTCTGCTTTTATTGCCAATCCGTGCGTGAATGATTGTCGAACTTAGCTCCACCCACGGTGCGCCTTCAGAAGCTTGGCTTTTTCCGGAGAGAATCAGAAAGCTGTATTTTTCTTTTATAAATATGATAAAACTATAGACTTTTTTGAGATATTAAGGATGCAGTACTACTCTATAAGTACTCATGATTAACATGAGATTAGGTGAAATTGTGTATGTTATGTACCCTTTAAAATATATTCACATAGAAAACAGTTATTTTAAATTGAAATAATATTTCACAATATTATTTTTTTTTCTGCATTTTTGATCAAATACATGCAGCCTTGATGAGCATAAGAAGTTTCTTTAAAAACCATTAAAAATCTTACTGATCCCAAACTTTTGAGCAGCAGTGTGTGTATATATACCATATATTGCGCACAGAAAACCATCATGGGGGCCCAAAAGGGCACACCCGCTGTGGGCCCGCATGGGCTAACCCATATGGGGCCCATTTGTGTTTAGTGTGGGTTTGCTCTGCCCACACTGTCCCACAGTAAACCCGCAGTGGGCCTGCATGGACATGTTTGCTGGGTGGGCTCTTAATTTTAGCCATGTAAACCGCAGTAAGTTTTAGGTTCAATATTTGTTGGATATTCTTTCCCCTACCCTTGTTCCATAGAGTTAACAGTCTAAGGAAGATATCAATACCACAATTGGTATTAACTATATGCAGCTATTTTGTAAGGACATGAAACATTCAACCAAAACTGTCAAGGGGCATTATAGCTGAATGCTTATACCTCAGAATGCTTTGATTGGACACAGTCTACTTTTTAAACTGTGGCTGGAATTTGTAGATGGTCCCTTAAACAACATAAAGCATTATCCAGCGGATATCAAACCTAAAGCTAAATTTAACGCACTATAAAAGTGACTACAACACATTTGAAATGCTGAAGATACACCTCAAATGTGAAAGAAAAAAAAAAAAAAAAAAAAAAATAGCAAATAGCAGTGGCAATAATAACATTATCCTTCCAAAGAATGAAACAATCATTTACACGAACACACAAAAGCTCTCAGGTCTTACCTCACATGACTGTTGTCTGATGTTATACGTGTTTAAATCAGCAAACACCAACAAACAAATTGTACTGGATGAAAACAAGGCAGAAACTTTGTAAAATGTGTTTCATGTTTATTTAATATACGAAATACAGTGAATTGCGCGAGTACTCGGTTGCGTTTTTCCGCATCTTGTGTTTGAATGCTTTAAACGGTTTTGAATGTTGAAACTGACAAGGCTTAAAACATGAGCAAATAATACGATTTTGTGACGAAATAACAGTGGCCAGTCAGCTGTCCTGTGCGTCTTTTTAGGCTAACCTCAGCCTGTCAGTTGAGATTGCCGTATATCGCCGCCCTAGAATGGTTACCACATTTCACCCCACTAGCGACGGCCCTGCCTCTCTTCATTAGACTCAACTTTGCGGCAAGTGCATTTGCCGTCTGGATGCTTGCCAACCATTGCCAGACTGTAATTTAGTGCACAGTGCCCCAGTCTTAATCTAGTGATCACCACACTATCCCTCCTCTGTAAATTTATATTTGATGTGCGCTTTAGGGTTGGCTAAATTGTACAATAATGTCTACCTTTATTTCCCTTTTCCCATTCTTTCTGTTATACTTGCATTATTTTTTTTCCTGAATAATACTTTATCACTCGACTCTCTCGTAGCCTACATAACACTCAACTCAACTTCATTCTTGTGTCCATCTCATCAGCCTCTTCATTCCCTTGTATCCCTATATGTATTGGAATCAGTATTTGAATTGTGTCAAAGCTCTTGAGGGTTAATTGAGAAACCTAATTCTAAGATCAGTGACCAATGCCTTTTATTGGCATTTTCCCCTTTCCCCTTTTGTGTCAAATTCTTATATTTAATTAATAAAGTCACTTAGAAGAATAAAACATTTTTAGGCTGTAACTACACAAATAAAATCATTATCAACAAAATTCATCTTTTCAACGGAGAGGAAACACAGACACTGCATCTGAATTGGCATTTAGATGTTTTACCCACTGTTTAATGCAGTACATAATTCATTTAACCTGCAGTTGCAAATGCATAAATCATGTTTTGATATTTTGATCCTAAAACGTTGAATGCTGATATTTGATATTGTTAAAAAAAAAAAAATTAAAGGTATTATCAATTTGAAATTAAAACCACCAGTAGGTGGCAGCGAGTCACTGATTGAACCAAATCATTTAAATGGTTTATTAATTCAGGAACGAAACACTATAAATTTATTTTGAGTTTTTGAACTGTTGTATAAAATCAATATCATATTTGTGTGAAAAAAAGGCACTCTTCGTATGATATTGATTAACTATATGAAATGATATAAATATAAATTTTCTGCCCCCATATCCTGAATTTTGGAAAAATGCATTTTATTAGAAAATCACGCAGTGAAAGAATGCACTTTAACTGAGCACAGTCACTCTAGTTAGTGTTTAAGCACTCACTCCACATATAAGCTGTCATGCACTGTATGATGAATTAATCTCTCACTTAAATAGTGTGGTGTTAAATCAGCAGTCGGTGGATCCATGAGCAAACGGTTTATTCACAGACAACAAACAAGGTTAAACTGGCAAGGGTCGACAACGGCAATCGGGTGTGACAGAGGCAGGGCAGAGAATGGTCAGGTCCAGGCAAAGAGGTCGGGGCAACTAGCAATCCAAACAACAATCCAAAAAGGCAGGCGAGGGGTCAGAAAGGCAGGCAGAAATAGTCACACGAGAGTCAAACAGTCCGAGTCGATAACCGAGAATACAATCCAGAGAAACGCTTGGTGATGATGGCCGGAGCAAATCAAAACTTCGCGAAAAGCTCGCGGCTCGGCGTCCCATTTAAAACCGGAAGAAAGCGCGCCGGCGGGAAGCACCCCGGAACAGGAAGCGAGTCCCAGGTACGGGATTATGGGTAGTGGAGTTCGTTAAAAGTCCGGAGATAACTCCCGCTGACGGCGATCGGAGGGAGCCACAGAGACCGCGCTCATGACAAATAGATTGTACATCTGCACTTTATTGCTCAAGATGAGGACATTTGCAAGTTTCAGTCTGAACAAAACTCCTTAATGCTTAATTTTCTAGTACACAATTATATTTTTCCCAATCACACTACTATATGTAGAAAAAGCCATATCTTTTGTTAAAAAAATTATGTTCATATCACATAAAACCCTGGTATTAGGCTGTCCGATTTTATAAAGTTGCTCATTCTACTCTGCATTTAAGCATGAACATTACTTTCATAGTTCTGTCTTTGACTATCGATCGTTTCAAAGCAGCTATGTAAGATCATGTTTGGGTTTTTGGGATAATGGAAAACTTTTCCTCACATTGTCAAATGCTAAATGTACCCCTATGACCTGACTATTCTGAACGCCTCTGATTGGTCACTGCATTCTAGCAGAGTCTTGTTTGATTGGTTATAGTGAGCAACGCTGTACAAAGGCATAAAAATAAACTGATTTAACGTGAGCAGGTCTAAATTTAACACAACAATCAAATCTTTTCATTTAATTTTCATTTTCACTAGTTTCATGTAGTTTTATTGAAAAACCAGGGGACTTACCGCTGAGTGCGTCAACATTTCCGTCTCTGTCTGGGGGATTTTCACGTTTGTGAGCGGATTGGAAAACAGTCTGTGTCAAGAAATCAGAAATGCCAAGGGGACATAGACAGAAACTGCCAGAAACGTGCTGTTTACAGGTTCGTGCGCTGACATGAACAGGTCCGGAAATGCACCTTTTTTGTGCTTTTGTGTTTCTTTTCGAATTGAATCAGACATTATGAGTGAATCATTTCATTTGAATGAATAAATATTATTTATTTATTTATTTTAGGGCTGGTAATTTAACGCGTTAATTAGAATAATTAATTACGGTAAAAAATAACGCGTTAAAATTATTAACGCATTAAACGCACTGGCCCTGCCCCAAACCTATGTGGGTCATCTGACATTTCATACAGTTAATTGATGACAAATATGAGGCAGTGCAACAACTCACTGCTTGATGGAGCTTAGATAACGTAGTTAGAATGTCCTTAAAATTTAAGCAAAAAAGTTTTTGTCTCATACTTGCATCATATAGTTAAACAATATCACAGAATAGTCTAAGTGCAATCGACTACAACACGAGTGCAAATGTGAGCAGAACTGTTCGTCTCCAAGCAACACACAGACAGTGTATGAAATCAAAGTACCACGAAAGCTATTTCAAAAGCATTAAGAGGCTTTCATTTTAAATTTTGAGCGCGGGTGTGTGGCTTATGCGCCAGTTCGCTCCGATGCGCGTGCGTTTTGGTCGACGCAGCAACCAACTGTCCTCGTGCCGCGCAAGCCATTGGAATGAATGAGTATCATAGCGCAGCGCGAGGACGGCCAAAGCGTCGACCAAAGCGCACGAGCGTCGGAGCGCACCACTGATGCGCAAGTCGCGCTTAGAGTTCAAGGTTTGCTTTGTATCTGAAGGGCTACACTGAACCCAGCGGCCAGCGTTTGGTGTTAAAGCCGCTCTCTATAGCTATTGCAGTACTTTGATGTTACACTCCGATCGATCTAATGCTGATGATGAATCAGCCATTTGAATGAATCAAATGAATTTACCACCACCAACTGGCAGTTTTATTTTATTATTAGAGTATCATTTCATTAAGAAATAATTTCATATTTTCAAAGTAATATTAATAATCAGTTATTTACCAAAATATCTCCACATCAGTCCCCAGAAGGAAAACAGCATATAAATAATAGTTATTTTAAGATAATTTCTCAAAAATAAAAATCTGTTTAAAATGAGACAAATGTTGCAGGGCCCCTCTGCCCCACCAGCAAAAAAAAACATGGACCACACCCCCCAACCCCCCACCTATATATATATATATATATATATATATATATATATATATATATATATATATATATTTTACAATTCGACTTCGGCCTACAGGAGTAACGTTTACTGAATATTGAACGGTAAGATCCTCAGAGAGTCAAAACAATAGAAGAATGGAAAGAGCGTCTGAGTGAAGGTGGTTGTGATTGTTTGTAGACATGTGTTAGTTACAGGATCAGAGAATGACACCTTTCCTCTGTCATAGTCCAGATTCACTCTCAAACGATCAAGCTTCCGTTTCACATGAAAGCCAGAACCTATATACCGTCCTGACAGATGATACTCCACACTCCAGACACAAGAGTTGAAGAAATCATTTCCCTTCCTCTGGTTTGATGCTGTAGTCAGTCCAAGACACCAGCGTTGACTTTCCTTAACCTCCACATCCCAGCAGTGCTTTCCTGAATTAAAACCCTCTGAACCAAGAATACAGGGATAGAAGTCAAATCTCTCTGGATTATCAGGAAGAGGTTGTTTGTTTCTTCTGTTTGTCATACTGGTCAGATCATCAGACAGGACAAGCCATGGATTTGCAGTGTTTGGATCCAGAATCACAGGAGCTGATGAGACACAATCAACAGATGCTTTTATTTTGATGTTCATATAATGATAAAGGGTGAAGAGAACACAGGTTATTATAAATTATGACACTCGTTCTGTTGATCAAACACATCAGATATTTTCCACTAAACCTCTGTTATTAGTTTCATGTTTAACAGCATCAACTGTAAACATTAAATACTGCATGTGATCAACTCAATGTGTTGGCTCATGTCATCTGTGTATTGGTTTACCATAGTTTATTATTAATGTCTCTTGTGTTTGACTTATCTTAGCTTAATAAATTATTCTTTTTTATTCTTTTTAGCTTGTTCTGACTCCAGAATGTTCTGACTCAGACCCATCTATCTGTGTGAAGCACCTCATTAATAATTTTCAGTGTGTGTGTATAGACTCACTGTTCTGGACGATGTGCTGCATCTTCTTCCAGACTCTGAAAGGCAGGTTGCCCAAGTATCGTGGCACATGAATCAAAGCTCCAGAAGGCGTCTGTGGATCCGGCTGTGAGATCTGGACTCTGGAAGAACATTCAGGAGTCAGAACTGCAGTGGCTTTGGATCAGAAGCAGAGAGACCAGAGACACCAGCAGATCACTCACCTTTCCATTGAGACTGGAAACTCCTGCAGAACAAACACACCATTGATCATCAACAACTCAATCAATCAGCAATCCATAAAAACAATGATCTGAAATCAGACCTTTAGGAAGCAGACGTCACTGGCTTTCATCATCTCCTCCGTGTCTTTGATTGTGTGTGAAAGAGCTGAGATGTGTCTGTTGATCTCCTCCAGCTTCTCCTTCATCATCTGCTTCTTCTGCTCCTCTTCCTCTCTCAGTGCAGTGATTGTAGCTTCTTCTTCATCTCTGAGAAACTGATGAAGCTTCTCAAACTGCTGTTTAATCTGATGCTCTGTGTGCTCAGCTTGAGACTGAAATCAAACCACAATCACTACAATCATATCAGTCAACACACATCAACACAATCACATCATTCAGATCTGAGATAATCTCAGATACAGACATCCAGAAGCAGACTGATGATAATTATTTATAAAAATAAGCATCTGCATTCCATTATATTAAATATATCAGATCATCTGCATTTAGTGATCCTACAGCTGTGTGGTGAATTTGACTTGTTTCTTTCTTTTATTTTTCTATTTTCTTTTTCTTTGTACTACGTCTCCCACAATTCCTACTACACTAAATTACCCAATATTCCCCTGGTTAAGGTCCATGAATAGACCCTAGTCGATTTTGCATTGGTGAGGTATGGGTGTTTGAATGGGCACCCAAACCATGTCCTTTGAGTTCTTCCCTTAGGATGCATTAAGTAAGTTTGTTGGCCAATTGTATAGTTTAGATTTGTTTATTTGAATTGTTTAGATATTTAATCCTTATTTGGATTGAGTACAATATTGACATTTATTGTTAAATATGAGTTGTTTGTATGAGTTTGATTCTTATATTGTTTGTAGTAACCTAAAACCATCCTATTTATCAAGTGAAACCTGTTCATCATGTCCATTATTGTGAATTAGTGAACTGCATGTCATGTCAATTGCTAAAGATTTATGATTCTTCACTTCAGTGGAATAAAAGAGAGCAAAGGACTGGTGTTTCTTCCAGTGTTTTAATCAAACATGCCACCAAGTTTCTACATTTGTAACAAACTTTGGATATTCTAACATCCTCACCTTGATGTGTTGAACTGTTTTATCAAACTCTCCTTTAATTTTTTCATTGTGTTGAAGATTCTCCTGTAATGATTTCAGTGCTGTATTGAGCTCCTCCTTGAATTAAATAAAATACAATTTATAAAACTTCAAGTTATAGTGAAAAAAGAAGAGAAGATGTTACAGTGGTGATCATATAATCCAGTGCAAAAGTATTTGCCCTATCCTGATTCTGTTTTTAGCTGCATCTCAAACTAAATTAAGTTAACATCTGCCATAAGGCAATCTCAGTGCACACTGAGTGAATGGCAATGTAATTTGTAAAGAATAATTTTCCCCCATAGTTACTAATTCCCCAAATCTGTGGAACTGGTTAACAGGGTTTGTTTGTGTACGCGTAGTAGACAGCTTCATCCATGTCCATTGTCTGCTTTATTTTTAACGTTAAGTAATAATTGATCTGTTATTTTTGAACTCTTTTAAACCAAAGCTTAATGCGCTTAATGTGTGCGTATGTTGTTGTTCCGTCTCTTTAGATTAGTTTTCTACTATGAAACATTTGGCCGGGACAGTGTTGCCTCCTGGTGGAACAACTATTTACTGCAAGATAACTTCAATGCGCAAGTGCGATCTGCGCATACTATAAGCTACGTGTAAAAAGTATAGCCTACTTTAGGCTACATTCAGTTAAATCAACACTTAAATAGGACTTTTTATCAGCATGAAGTTGGAAAACTCATTTGTTTTACCTTATATGATGAAACCACTTCACTGATGGGTCTGAATTTGTGATTGTCATGTTTTTGTGAATTCATACACACTACACACACCGGCTGTTTGTCCTCCAGACAGAAGAGTTTGAATTGCTCAGTGTGTAAAATGCAGATCTCCTCAGATCCTGATGAACAACTCTTATTTCTCTGCTTCAGGAACGACTCACACAAGTTTTTTAACACGAGATTACACGGAGGTTTTTCTCTTGAGGATCTTCTCCTGCAGACAGGACACTCCTGAGTTTGCTTGGTTCTCCAAAACTGTTGAAGACACTCTTTACAGAAACTGTGACTACATGATAAAAGAACAGGATCCTTGAAGATTTCACAACAGACGGGACAAGAAAGCTCTTCTATAGACAGTGACTCCATTTCCACTGTTCGAGCTCCAGCGATATAAATTTGACTTTCACTTTCAGAACTATGCAACAACAAAAAAGAAAAAAAAGAAAAGAAAAGAAAACAATAACCATGAGAATCACAAATATCTGCTGTCTGTTCATAAACGAACGGTTCACATTCCCCTTTGTTTCTCACTGATTCTTTGTTTTCTTTAGTAAAGATTGAAGAGAACGACAGAAAGGAAAAATAACGAGTCTTCTTCGTCTACTAAGGTTTATTGGTGGTTGGCAAACAACTTTTTTGTGCATTACCGACACCATCTGGTATGGAGTGTGGACCAGCATGTCGTAAATGCATTGTTTAAAACAACAACAACAACAACAACAACAAAACTATCATTCCACTTAAATTGGTTTCTCTAAGAAGATGTTATAACATATCTTTTGACTCTTTCCACAAATATCTAATAAATCAAATCATATTTTTTTTTTCTCTCCTAATTTTTAGATTAAATGTCTTTGTTCTGTTTCGTATTTCTGACATTACATCATAATACTGTCTCTATCTGTCTCAACAGGGAAATGTGATTTCTCTGGGCAGATCTGCTATGTTTACCCATCTTGATTGAACAGTGTTTCATTTAGCCCAGTAGGCCTATGTCCAAACCTTAGTCTCGATATTATAATTTCTTCTTTCCTATTCCTCCCTGTATACCTCATTTTTCCCACTTTTCTTTGAATCTCATGAAACCATTGACCTTTTCTTGTTTCTTCCCACTGACATTCTTTCAATCTCTTTATAATGGTGCTCTTTATTTCTGCCCTGCTGATACTGACTGTAAAATCAATGTGATTACTTTTAGTAACTTTCATTTAATTTAATTCCATTATGTGCTGAAAAACAAAACAAAAACAAAAACAAAAAAACACCATGTTGTTTCTACCATTTAAAATGGTCAGAATGCATGACAAAGGGTTCTAAAAACGATGGATTCTAAAAAAAAGTGTTCCCATGGCTCAATTTGCCCTGAGTTAGGGGTAAGTTGACTCGAGTTAGTGTGTAAAATGCACCATCTGGGTGTAAAATGACACCTGACTGTAAAGGATTCCAATATGAAATTAATTATCTTTTAAAAACTAAAACATTTCCTAAAACTAAAACATATTTCTCCTCTTAAAGTTAACATTATCAACATAAAACCAACCAAATGAAGTTTAATATGTTGAGCACCAAAGTTGTAACCTTCAGGCTAAACAGGGAGTTTTTTTTTTTTTTTTTGGCAATTAGTGACTACCGGTGGAAAGATTTGATTGTCTGATTAATAATCTGATTATAATGTGATGAAAAGCATTTTCTGTTTCTTATCAGAAACAGATTTGGTGCACTTGTACTCTGTCCCCATCAAATAAACTACAAATAATATGTATACATAATAAACTAAACCAGAAATATCACATTAAAATGTCAGTTTATTAAAAATACCTATTAATTAAATATCTAATTCAGAGATTTAATTAACAGGCTAATATGTAGCTTAATGATTTGCATGGTTTTGTATGTTGCTAAATCACCTATATGTATCATAAATGTTTTAGACCTAGACAAATTTGCAGGCGGGAAAAAAAAAAAAAAAAAAAAGATGAGCTTACCCTCTCTGTTTGTTAAACTAGCATACGTTTCATTTTCGTGAGTAAAATGTAAGCTAGTAGTTTTTGGTCCCCACAGAAGCTGCTGAACAGGTAACAGAAGTATAATGATATGTCGACGTTTCTGCGCTTGTTATTCACGGTTCATCTGGATTATACAATGACGCCGGCATAATTGAAAAGCGAAAGTAAAAGCGTTTCTTTACACATCCTTGTACAAAAGACAGCGGACAAAACACTGATCGTCATGATGAAGTTACGAATTTATTATAGCTCTGTTTAATTTGTATACATTATGGACATTAAGTGTATTTATGTATCAGTACTCCTGGTGGTCGCTGATGGTGCGTATTATCACTTTACATTGACAAAGCGAAAATCGCCTTCTTTCTCATTTGTAATGCAAAATATATATGCAGTAGCAACTGTAATATTATGAAGTGTGTTTATGGCTGCTAGTGGATTGACATCATTGTACAGGTTTCCTGTACACATGGCAATAAACTCTCAATTGATTGATTGATTGATTGATTTCTCTGTTTATTTCTAGGGTTGGATGTGCGTGGTCCCTCTGGACCTCTGGTTGTTCCTCTGGGATCTTCAGTGGTTTTGCCATGTTACGTTGATGAACTCTTACTAACGGAGGGTCTGGAGGTGGAATGGAGAAGAACTGGTTCAGAGAGTCTGGTTCATCTGTTTCTGGATGGTAAGAGTCAAGCACAGAAACAGCAGCAGGATTATCAGGATAGAGCTCATTTCTTTACTGATCAGATTCACCATGGAAACTTCTCCCTCCGTCTGGACAATTTGAGAGCTGAAGATGAGGGACAATACACATGTGCAGTTTACAGTCAGCAGGATTCTGGAGAAACAGTGGTAGAAATAAAAATTGGTGAGTAAAAAACTAATTAAAAAATAAATAAATAAATACTTATTTCAATTTTATTAGTATTATTATTATTATTTTTTTTTTAAGAGCGTTTACTAGTATCAGGCTCAGATGCATCTGTATCTGCATCGGTGGGTGAAGACGTCACTCTGAACTGCTTTGTAGACTCTCACATTGCACCTGAACACATTGAACAGATTTTATGGAAGAAAACAGATGGAAATATTCAGGTTCTGCTGTACCAAAACAATCAGGCTTTACCAAATTCATCAGATGAGCGATACAGAGACAGAGTTGGGTTCTTCACTGCTGAAATCCCAAAAGGAAACTTCTCTCTCAGACTGAAGAGTGTCAGAACTGAAGACAAAGGAGTTTACGTGTGTCAAGTGTTCGCTGGAGGACTTTCAGCCAGTGCAACTGTAGAACTGGAGCGACTGGGTAAGTCGAGAAATAGCAAATAAAAAAAGACAGTCTCTATTTACACTATAAGTGCAAATAAGTCAACCTTCCTGGTAAAGTATCCTGGTATCAGTAACTTTGCCTGCCATTGCTTTTTTTTTTTTTGCTAATGAACAAAAATAGTATACTTTTTTGTATAAAGCTGCTTACAAAAATAGTTGTAGGCAAGGGTTAAATTGGGATTTGTATTGGGGGTTGCACAAAATCTTATATCAATTGACAAACTGTAAAATATAACAAGTTGGGGGAGATTCATTTTCACACATTGTATGATACTTCGATTAATAAAGCCTAATTTTCAGACAATTACTACTGCAGAATATTATATTATGGCTTTAAAACAATGTCAACATCCTGCACATCACATATATACAGCTTCATATGCATGAGTTTTCTAGTGCAGTCAGTTTTCTCATGTGATACAGCTTTGAACTTGATTGATGAAGAGCTCTTGTTCGAACCCTGTTCGAAACTATGCCTCGACAAAACAGCTCAAATCTGCATGATGAAGTGAAAATAGCATGGCTGCATCACCAAATGCATTTTTAAAGCACTTTTGCATTTGTTAACCTTGGGTTAAGTTTGGGTTTGGTGTAGGGCAGGGGTCACCAAACTTAATCCTGGAAGGCTGGTGTCCTGCAGAGTCTTTAGCTCCAACTTGTCTAACACACCTGCCTGAACACAGTTGGTTCCCTTCATAGATTCATTTATTTAAAAACACCTGCTCTGCATCATTGCTTGGAATAGTAAGAAAAAGTAGAAAAATAAATCTGAAACTTATATGAACCCAGAAGGACTCTTTAACATTGTAAATACCAGCACCCCTTAAAATAGCAAATGCCTTCAACTACAATAAGTAAGAAACAATTATCATGTAATAATGAGTCAGTGCAGATATAAATGTTCTACAGTTACTAATCTTTGTATTTCCCAGGTTTGTCTTCTTTGCACATAGCTGTGTTGATTTTCTGTTTTGTTGCTGGATCTGGAGCTGTTCTTCTCCTCTGCTGTTTGATTTACTACAGATCAAAAAACACAGGTCTGTTTGGAAGAAAGATCTTTTTATGATAAACTATGTTTGTTACTGTAAGTGTTTTGCTTATTTAACTGTGATTATACTGCATGTTCTCTCCAGTGACTAGCAGCACAATCTGGAATCTTCAGCTTTCTCTCATCTTTTTTCCAAATTTCTGTCTGTTCTTCGCCTTTGTCTTTTGGGGTCTTACTGAAGGTGAGTTCAGTATTGTCCAATACAATATTCATAAAATGAAGAAAGAAAAGAAAAAACAATATTAAGAATGTGGTTGAATTTATTTGTTTATTTTGATGTACAGAATTATCTTGTTCCTGACTCAAGCTAACTGTTCTGATGTATACTGCCATGATGCGATTGTATTTTATGTATTTTATTTAATTAGTATCATCTAATGTATACCAATGAATATTCTGTTCCAGGATTTCTACATGAGACCATCACTTGCTGTGCTCTTTATATTCTGAGACCTGTTATGTTGATTACTGCTTTGCCCTGTTTAAAGTACCTTCAAGGTAGGTAAATTGTTTTAAGCAGTAAATAAATGCATTAAATCATTTTTGTTTTTTATTCCACAAACTCAGCCTCGGGCTGTATTCTTGGCGTGTGTTAAATGTATCAATAAATTTGTAGTGTTTAAGCAACATTACAGATATAATATAATGGCACTGCGTCAGTGCTTTACAGCATATTCATTTGATGTAACTCTTTCTGTCAACAGGAAACGTTAAAACATGGATCAGGTTTTTCAAAATAACAAGAGAATTTTCAGTTTTTACAATCATTCTTCACTCAGGTGGGTAAATCCAGATTTATCACAACAAAAATTATGTTCATTATTCTGACAATTAAACTAAATCTCTCTGTAAAATCTTGTCATCTAAACCTGAAGTGAGCAACCCTGAATGCACAAAATGATACATTTTAGTTTATACTTTACTGCATGCATACTGTTGCCTAAACTAATGCCTTTTCTAAAATATCATAGTGTACATGAAGTGACCTTCACGTTCAATGATACAAATTCAGTTAGCTTGACATCATTTAATTCAAACAACATTGTTGGACAAACACTGTTCAGTTCACAGCATCTAGATATGTCTGATATTGTACACAACGCCATTTATCTTGTGTGACATTTATATATATATATTTTTATCTCTTCTCCTAGTTATATTTACAAATGTCTGGAGAAGGCATGGACATGCAAACTTTGCTCTTTGCATAATTTCTGGAATATTCTTTGGGTTTGTTGTTCTGGTGTGTGTCTTCTTGAATGGAGGTAAGAGTTTCATGGTTAAATTCCTGAGTGACAAGTATATATCAGCACAGACTTATTAGGTTAAAGGGTTAGTTCACCCAAAAATTAAATTAGCCCATGATTTACTCACCCTCACGACATCCTAGGTGTATATGACTTAATTATTTCAGATGAATCCAATCAGAGTTATAAAAAAAAATCTTCCCAGCTCTTCCCTGATTTTGCTTAACAGTCCAAAAGAAGTCCAATAAAGCAGGCTGAGGTTTCGAGAGACCAGCATATTCTCCATGGCGCATGCACAATGCATACGTCCTACGTCATCCAAACAGAACTGCTTCCACATACGACAGTTGGTGCAAGCTAGAGAAAACTTTTTCTAACATTTTAAATATGTACATTTTGCTTACAAAAATGCATCAGTTCACTACAGGAGGCCTTTAGTCACCCTCCGGGAGCCATGTGGAGCACTTTTTATTATAGATGGATGTGTTTTATTGGACTTCTTTTGGACTGTTCAACAAAAACACCCACCATTATGTCATTATAAACTATGGAAGAGCCAGGACATTTTTTTAATATAGCTAATTGGATTTGTCTGACAGAAGAAAGTCATAAACACCTAGGGTGACATGAGGGTTTTATTTTTTGGGTGAACTAACACTTTAACTAGTTTATTTCCAATTATATTTTTCATATATTAAAACCAAAAATGTTAATTAGGTGAATATGAGCCTGACTATGTGAAAATGTTTTAGTTAACTTCATAAGGCTACCCTTTCAAGAGCGGGCAAGATGTGGTTTCCCATACAAGCAAACTCAAGGTGAACTCATTGTTATTGTTTTACCCCAATGTGAGTTATACTGTTTTGCATAGACCATATAAAGTTTAATATATACCATGTGTTACTGAATATTAATACATCACAAAATTGTGAAAAAACAAACAAACAAAAAAAACTTATACTTATACTATACTTAAAGGGTTAGTTCACCCTCACGTCATTAAAAAAAAAAAAAAAAGTTTTCATAGAGATTCTACAAAAGTTACATATTCAATGGCCAGAATGAATGAAGTATTAAATTACCCAAGACACTGTGGTGGGTTCTTGTGACCCTATATCAGGGCCAAAATATAACCAGAATTATCCTGAACAAATAATGGTCTGTCACATCATACAGTGCTCTGGTAACAAAGATACAGTGAGGGAAAAAATTATTCGATCCCCTGCTTATTTTGTCAGTGACGACTACTGTGTTCATTATTACATTCAACAAAAACAATCGCTTAGGAGCTATTCTTGTCTACATCCCGTTCCTGCATCGAAACAAGAAACTGAGAATGACTTGATTTGAAAAAGGGGAAATTATTTTTTCAGAGTAAATAAAAACCACTGGGTGGATTTTTATCATTATATTGTAGATGTGTACACACACTAACAACACACATTTATGTTCAAACAACATGCAAACGTGAAAGCCTTGAGATAATTGACAAGATCCTCCTGTGTAATTCTGGGCTGATTCCTTATCATTCTCATGATCATTGAAACTCCACGAGACATTGACCCCCAGACCGAGGGAGAGAGTGTGCTTATGGTGCTTCTAGAGAGTGCTCCTAATATCAGCTTGTAACTTGTATAAAAGACTAAGATTTGAGGGGAAAAATAAATAAATAACTAAATAAATAAAAATAATATTAATAAAAAAAATAAAAATAAAATAATTTGATCCTTAACTGGACGAGTGTTGTGTCTACTGTGATAAGATCATGAGAATAGAAAAAGGCACTTGACATCAATGCGACAAATTTGCACCAAAATATATAGCGTTTAGAGACATTTAGGTTTACCAGTCAGCTTCAATTCACTGTTTGTTATTTAACCATACCAATTATTATACTCAGTGCTCACTTTGTGGTTAGGAAAGCTTTCCCAAAAGCATAAAAAAAAATCATAGTTAGAAGCTGTAATCCATTCCTCTATTCATGTTTTTTTTTTCTCTCTCTCTCTCTCTCTCTCTTTTTTTTTAGGTCTTTTTCCTCTGTATAGTTTTCTTTTGTCTTTTTTTCAATTGTTCCATTTGCTGTTCTCATTAGAACTCCCCTCTCCAGGTAAGACATAAATACTGATTCCTTAATAATAAAAATTCCATAATTTAAGTGAAATGCAACAAGTAGTTTGTAAAGTGTAAAAAAGTGGATGATCATAATTCAGCCAATATCATCTTATCGTAGATTATAGTTGCAATCAAAATTATTCAACCTGCAGTAATTTACAAATACAAGCTTTTCTGAAGATCCAGGATTTTATATGAAATGCATCTGGGACAGTTTACTGGTATATTAAAAGTCATAATGTCAATATATAATGTAATATTTTTGAGCTATGTCATAATTATTCAATTCAGTATTGCTGTTTTTAAGGCACTTATTTTTATGGTAAAGTCAAGAACAAAATATTCTTAAAACACAATTAATCCTTTTGAAATTCTATTACAAACAGAATTAGCTTGGGCTGTTACACCTACATGCATGTGCTAAAGTTGAGTAGCAAATATGGTAAAGTCAACAGAGCTCTCACAAAAGCTATAGAGAAGAAAAACTTTTAATATATTAGAAAGTCTAGGCTAAATTAACATTTCCAAGACATTAAAAGTTCCTAGAGACACAGCTGACAGCCTTATTCCTTAGTTTAAAATATGCTGTACCAGAAAACCTTTAAGGGTGTTGAAAAAAAACAAAAAAACAATGACAATAGGAGGAAAACATAATGCAGTATATAAAGAACATTAGACAAATATGGGTTACATGTTGAGACATTGTGCAGAATACTACTCTTGACCAAAAAAAACAGAAAGGCAGACTTGAACATGCAAAAATTCATTTGGATAGACCAGTGGAGTTCTGGAAGAATGTTTATGGAGTGATGTGAACAAACTGGAACTTTTTGGACCCATGGATCAGTGGTATGTCTAGTGCAAAAAAAGGCAAAACATATGAGCAGACAAACATCGTCAAACTTGGATGTGGATCAGTCCTGTTATGGGGTTGTTTTTCCCAAAGTATACATCCAAATCTACTTATGCTTGGTTCAGGGATCATAGAATGTTCTTAAGTGGCCTGTTCAGATGAGGAATGGGTCAAGGCTGTAGTAGAGAGGTGAATTGTTTTCAGAAAATGTTCTCCGCCGCAAAATATCTTGTAGGTCATGGGGGATAAATAATTATAATTGCAACTGAACTTGTAGAATGACGTCCACATGGAAACCACTTTCACACTCTCATTTCAGATCTGGCATGTTTTAATATTATATTATTAACTTTTGTTTGAATGGGAAAATAATGGACATTTTGTTTTATTTTAGCATTTTTAATTGTGGCATTTGTTCAACAAATACTGCTCATCTATATACCTTTTTTACCTCTTGTGGAAGCAAAAGTCAAATGTAAGTACTTGCTAAAAATATTCTTATTGTGTTTGTGTTAATGTGGAAAGAGTAAATGCCATAATAATAGCATTACATAACAATTTGCTATTCACTGCACCTAAAATGTATAATTGCAGAACAAATATATAAGTTGTATTGAACATTAATGGAGCAACAGATTTTGTGTTGAAAAAAAAATAAAAAATAAAAAATAAAGTTGTTATTTTATTAAAAATCTTATAAATGTATGAGGTGGCAAGGGGGCTTTTATCCCACACACAGGGTAAAGACGCACCAGCATGGGGTAAAAGGCACATGGTATTGATAAAAATACTTCAGCTAAAAAAATGATATATATATAATGTTTAAGTTAATACTTGTTCAAAACAATCACTTTAGCAAAGTCTGTACTATTGTTCTGCTTATTTTGAAAAAGAAAATCTTAATTTTTTTGTTCAATAAATATACTGTCGCCATGGTGAGACCCAGTTGGAGGATTGAAAACCCACTTAATTCCTTGTTGGCTGAGATGGTCCTGAATCTTCTGGTTGTTCCATTTTTCAATGGATTGTCTTAACTCATGGTCAACAGCTACAGAATTGGTTCCATTGTCCGACCTGAGAATTTTCATGTGTTTCCTTCTAGTTACAAACCGTCGTATAGCATTTAAGCAAGAATCGGTGTCCAATGAAGAAGCAACCTTGATGTGCACTGCACGGATTGCCAAGCAATATACTTGCTCCATATTTCTTGACAAGGCTTCTTCCGTGTTTAACCATGAAAGGTCCAAAGTAATCTAAACCTATGTTTGTAAAAGGTGGATCATCTTGTGTCACCCTGTCTGATGGTAAATCTGCTATCATTTGTTTTCTTGTAGAGGTATGTAAGCAACAATGAAGTAACACATCTTGCAAGCTGTTGCAGTGTAGAAATTATGTGATTTCTGTCACCTTGATAAGTTTTCTCATGAACATTCTGGAAAATCAAGTTGGTGACATGAAGATCCTTTGGAATAATCATAGGCCACTTGACTTCTTCCGGCACAGCAGCATTGCTAAGTCTTCCACTGACATGTAAAACTTCATTGTGAAACTGAGGGTTTAATCTGTAGATCGAACTTCCTTTTTTTATGGCTCGTCCACTTTGCAAAAATGATATCTCTTCGACAAACTTCTCTCTTTGACAGTACTTCACTATTTCAAGCTCAGCCTTCTTTAAATCATCAACTGAAATGTGACTTTCTTTCCATTTAGCTTTGATATCTGTCATCCTTTTACCCACTCTAGTTGAGTTAGCTGGAGTCTCTGCAGTAAAAATCTTTCTCTTTTGCACACATTCTAACAGCATAGATTTAAACTTTAGAATCCACGCTACAATGCACTGAAGCTTTATCCAAGAGGAGAAACGATTCATCAGTTGTCTGTAGATATCATCATTTAGTCCATATTCTTTGGTCACTTGTCTGGGGATTGGTAAAGAAATTTGGGTCTTGTGATCCATTTTTCATTTTGCAGGAAAGTGTTGACTTTCTGTCTTCTTGAGGCACAATCCACTGGATTCGACGCAGTATCAACGCGTTTCCACTGTTCAATGGCCGAGCCCTTTAGAATTGTTGTGACTTTGTTCGCCACGAATCTTCTAAATCTTGTACTTTCTTTTCTGAGGTATTTAAGCACAGCTGTGCTGTCTGTCCAGTAGACTGAAAGTTTAAGTTCCAGCTGTAGTTCTCTTCTTAACATCAGATCCATTTTTGTGGCCACTGTCGCAGCTGTCAGTTCCATTCATGGAACTGTAGGCTTTTTTAGAGGGACAACTCAGGCCTTCCCCATAATCAATGCACAGTGCACCTGATCCTGTTGATTTCTTAGAAGAAGAGCTGTACCATACGTATCTTCACTCACATCTGCGAAGTGATGTAGCTGTGCCACCACAACTACTCTGAAATCTGCTGGTTTAACGCATCTGCTCACCTTAAACTCTTCAAGGTGGTGAAGTCCATTGAGCCAGTCAGATCATCATGCCATCCTATTTTTAGTCTACATAAATCTTGCAAGATCATCTTTTCTGGTTAAAACTACAGGTGCAAGAAACCCCAAGATGTCATAAAACAAGCTGACGATCGAGAGCAGACCTCTTTGAGTGAGTGGACGATCTTTAATGACTATTTTGAATTGAAATGTGTCTGACTCAACATCCCAATGGATACCCAATGCTCTGTCCATTGGTAGTATTTCTTGATCAATATCCAAGTTTTTCACTCCATCAGCTTGTTCATTCTCAGGAATAGCTGCTAGCACAGCAAGACTGTTGCTAGTCCACTTGACCAGGCAAAAACCTCCTTTGGAACATATTGCTCGTAGACCCTGATGTGTCTCAGTGGCTGTGGACTTTAAACAGTCATCTACATAGAAATTGAGAAGCACAGCATCAGCAACATCAGGTTTGAATAATGTGCTGTGATCCTCAGCACACTTCATCAAAGCATAGCTGGTGCAACTGGGTGAAAAAGTAGTCCCAAATAAGTGGACAACCATTTTATGTTCCACAAGTCTCCATTATAATCTCTGTGAGTCCACCACAGGGACCTAAGGGGATTTGAATCATCTTCATGGATGTGAAGTTGGACAAATTGATCACCATCTAGACTACTAATCTCTAACCCAGACACTATGTGTGACTTGTCTTTCATCTTCCATTGTTCTCAGTCTTTCATTTCATTCACTTTCAGTTCGGACTTCAACGCTTCTGTACAGAAAGTGTCAAAACTACCTGGGTCAAGAAATGTGTATGTTTTGATCAGATGTGTACCCTTTGTAGCCTTAACTTGAACAGGAATGATTAACAAAGTACACTTATTCTCACAGGTATCCTTGTCTCCACTCGTACCCTTTTTGCACAGATTAGTGCACGTATAACAGATTGTCTGTCACAGCTATCCATTTTGTCTTCTGGAAGACATTCAGTTTCCTTTGGCTTCATATGCAGTATGGTTGGATGAGGCAATGAACATTCACTTCAGCTCATTCTATCCTTACATTGTTTGCTCATGTGGCCATGCTTTAAACAGCCAAAACACAAACCAAAAAAAACCAAAAAACATTTTACACGATTCCAGGTTGTGCTGCAGTCCTTTACAAAAGACACATTGTTTCTTCAGGCTGTTGGCATGTGTATTTTGCAATCTTTGGACTAAAATATCAACTTCAGCCCTTTTGTCAATCAGTACAGCACTAGTTATAAAAAAATATGTTCTGCATGTCTTGGGCAGAAACATGCCCAAATGGCAGTTGAAAATCCCAGCTCATGTGAGCATTGCCCTCATTTCACTATGAAGAGCCTCCGCCGCAGGTTAGCACGCCAAGCTAGCTTGTCTGGCCAGGACCCCCTCATGTCAGCTCTGGTTTCCGCCCCACAGGTAGCCATTCCTGTGGAGTTGCCCACCACGGCAGCTCTATCATGGGGCAAACACCTGGACGCATGTGCCCCTCTGCCTGCTGTCCTCAGCACGGACGAGGAGGAGGAGGGCACATTTGAATTTGAGGACGAGGGGCAATCAGATTTTCTCCTCTCTGAAGAGGAGGCCGAGAGCTAAACGGGCAGCGAGACAACTCCTTCCAATTTTTCCGGAGCTTCTGGAAGAGGTTTCGGTTACTTGGCAGGAAAAACCCTTCTCTAGTAAAATGCCCATGCAGGGGGGTTCTGCTCTGGATGTAGAGGGGATGGAGAAGGCAGGTCTCCTTCGCATGCCCCATGGAACCTTTAGTTGCCGCGCACTTGCAACCAAAGCGCACGGCGGCTGCAAACCCAACACTGCCTTCAAAAGTGGACCGCTTTCAGTCAAACATGATGGAGCGCACTTACAAAGCAGTTGCTCTCTCAGTCCGGTCTCTGAACGCTATCTCACTGTTAACCGCATACCAAGAGGAATTGCAAAATGAGGTGTCTGCCACACCAAGTCAGGCACAGTGGGAAGAAATCTGTGTCATCACAGACCTCTCACTTCGTCTTCAGAGGTGTGCTGTTCAGGCTGTGGGAAAAGCCTCTCTTCAAGAGAGAGGACACTAGTTTAATTTGGCAAATCTCTCTGATAGAGAGAAGAAAGCCATTCTAGATGCACAGGTCGTCGTAGAGGGCATTTTTGGCACAGCGCTGACATGGATGCAGAAAAGATGCAAGGAGAAGAAGAGAGATGATGAGGCTTTGCAGCTCTGTTTGCCAAGGAAAACGCAGACTGCGCCACCTCTACCTCCTCAGCAGACCTTCGCGCAGGTCACAGCTAGCCTACTCCTCCAGCTTTTGCATTCCTAGATGTCAGAGACCGCGCTTGAATGCAGCAGGTCAGAGCAGCGCAGAAGATCAGAAACCTGCCTGGCCCAGGAAGAATTAACTGCCTGCAGCGGCACAGATGTACCAACCATCTACTCATCCTAGCCTGGTGGTGAGGAGGAAGAAAAAGACTGTTTGAGGGGATCTTCCTGAGGCGAAGGGGGCTCCTCTATGGGTGGTGAGCCATGTAAACTCTGTCCAAGAGCTAAGTGTTCGTGCATGCACAGTACAGACCATAAACATGTGTTCGACTCAGCCACACGATAGCACCAGAACACTGCAAGTGAACAATTGGCAAGCATGCACACAGTCCCGTTGGGTACTGAGAACAGTACAGTAAGGTTACAGACTACAGTTTGCCACCACCCCACCACAATTCAAATAAATAATTTATTCTCAGGTGTGGGGAAAATTAGTACATGTTCTTCAGAAAGAACAAAAAGGCAATAAGGGTTGTTCCACCCGAGGAATGCCACAGTGGGTTCTACTTAAGATACTTCCTAGTCCCGAAGAAGGGGACTCGGGCACTTTATCCCATATTAGATCTTCGTGCACTGAACAAGTACCTAAGGAAGTACAAGTTCAGAATGCTTACCCACTCTACACTTCTAAAATTGGTATGTCCAGGTGATTGGTTTACCTCAATCGACCTGAAGGATGCATATTTTCACATAAGAATAAATCCACCCCATAGGAAATTTCTGAGGTTTGCATTCCTCGGCGTGGCGTACGAATATCTAGTTCTTCCCTTCGGCTTGTCCCTCAGCCCGAGAGTGTTAATAAAATTTACAGAGGCTGCCCTAGCTCCGCTCAGAGAGAAGGGCATTCGTCTCGCTACTTACATAGACGATTGGCTGGTGACAAATCAATCAGAACACAAAGCGAGAGACCATACAGCCATGCTCCTAGAACATCTGCAGAAACTGGGACTAAAATTAAACACCTAAAAGAGTGTGTTAGTCCCCAGACAGTCAATAACGTATCTAGGTCTGTTCCTGGATTCAGTGATGTTCAGAGCGCAACTGTCAGAGGAGAGAGTGATAAAATTCACGCAATGCCTGGCCGAATTTTGGAGAGGAAACATTGTCTCTTTTCTCACATGCCTCAGACTGTTAGGTCTGATGGCTTCAGCTCTGATGGTCATTCCTTTGGGCAGACTATGAGAGAATTTCAACATTGGGTAGCTTCTCTGAGACTGGATCCATTGCGGCACTCCCGAAGGAGAGTGAGAGTGACTTCAGCGTTCATTCTTGGCATTACATCACTGGCGGCGCCCGTCCTTTCTAGTGCAGGGGGTACCCATGGGAGTTGTCCAGGCCAGGAAGGTCATAACGACGGATGTGTCGTTGTCCGGCTGGGGGGAGCATTCACAAGGGCAGGGCAGTGAACGGAAGATGGGGTCACCATCTGATCCACTGTCACATAAACTACCTGGAAATGCTAGCCATTTTTCTAACATTTAAGCACATTCTCCCCTTTCTAAAAAGGCATCATGTCCTCGTGAGAATGGACAACACTACAGTTGTGGCTTATATAAACAGACAGGGAGGTCTCAGCTCACTCTCCTTACACATGTTGGCACGCAAACTGATTTTTTGGGGCAATGCCAATCTTTTATCCCGGAGGGCGACGCATGTACAGGGTATTATGAACTGGGGTGCAGATCTGCTGTCCAGGGGAATGGAAACTGAACATGCAGGTGGTCGGTCAAATCTGGAGCATATACAGCAAGGCGACAGTGGATCTGTTCGTGTCACAGGACAATGCTCAGTGCCCTCTGTTCTTCTCTCTGAACGATCAGAGCGCGCCTCTGGGAATAGATGCGCTGGCGCACGAGTGGCCTTGCACTCTCCTTTACGTGTTTTAGTGGACATGTGATTACCATTCTACCTAATAATAACGTGCCTTTGGCTATTCACCTTTCTTCCTGAAATTAAAAATTTAAATAAATCATAAACTGTTGAATTTTACTGTTGAAAAGTCAGCCATCTATTAATTATCATATTAATTACTGTGTACCTTTAGCCCCAACAGCAGGGGTGCTTTTTACCCCAAATAACATACTCTTTTGTTATATAAAAACTGTTGCTTTGATTATCTTAAACAAAACTGAAAATCATAAAGAAAACCTTTAATATTTAAAGATATTAAATTTAGTAATTCTCATTTGCTACTTAAATCTACAACATTTCAAATAAACACAGAATCGAATTTGTGCTGCTGCCCCCGATCACGTCAAGGATCAAACAAAAACACACGTGTATGTTGAAAAGTGGCCGTTTTTAGATAACACCAAAGACGCCTTTTACCCAGGGCTGTCCTTTAGCCCCATCGTACCCTACGTATAAATCTATGATAACACCAATAACTTTCATTAAGAACATAAGTAAGGTTTTAATTTCATGCAACTATTTTCAATTGATCTGTATCGGATTTGAGATCTGTTGTAGAATGTGACTTGTGAACATTTAAATTCAGAAGGTCATCTTTTCATTCACAGTTCTCTGCCAAAGATGGATAACATTATTGTGGATCACAACACTCCTGCATATCGTCCTACAGATATATTTTTATCTAGGCATATTTCAAAAAGAGAATGGTTTGCTACTTACATTATATTTTGTAATTTTCATTTACTAGAAAAAAAGCAGTCAATAACAAGTTTTACTAAGAGATATGCTAATCAAAAACACTTTTTTTTAATTAAAGAGAGTGTGGAATGGACTTGTGTCATCTCTTTTCTTGAAGTTCTGAGGATGATGGTGGTCTTTGAAAACAGCATGCCAGGTATTATCTATCACTGAATTATAATGCTTTGGATCGGCAGAGGGTAAATGTAATTACAAATACTTAATTTTTGGTATCTAATTACATTTACATTTCAGATGATTTTATCCAAAGTGACTTACAATTGAGGATTACAACAGGAAGTGCTCGTAATATAAAGTTTCAGACATCGTGTAGATTATTACAAGCTAGAATGGGGATGGATTAAGGAAAGTGAAAGTTGGGATGCAGTCACATGTTGACGAAAGAGATGAGTTTTCGGTTGTCAATTGAAAATGATCAGAGATTCAGCAATTTGTCTAAATCTTGCATGCTCTTTAAAACATTTTCTTCAATTCTTTGTCCTCCTTCTCCACCTCCTTCATCAACTTCACCAGCTGATGACTTTGCCACATTCTTAATTAATAAAATTACAACCATCAGTGCACACTTCTCCAAATCTCAAACTGTCAAGCACAACTTACCAACAAACATATACTTGATCACATCTTTCTCTCCACTCTCTGAGGCAGGAGTCTCAAAACTCATCCTTTTTTAATCATCCTACTACTTGTCTGCTTAATCCTATTCCATCTCATCTCCTTCAAGCCTTTTCTCCTGCAGTTGTACCTGCACTCACTCACATCATTAACACATCTCTTTACACAGGTGGTTTTCCTTCAGCATTTAAACAGGCTCGTAATACCCCACTATATCACTGCTATGCTGATGACACTCAGCTCTACCTCTCATTACATCCTGATGATCTGACGATAGCTGCTCACATCTCAGCATGTCTAATAAACATTTCTTGCTTGAACTCAACCTTGCCAAGCTAGAACTACTTGTGGTTTCAACAAACTCACAACAATGTCACTATCCAGTTAGGCACACAAGCCAGAAACCTTGGAGTTGTGATTGATGATCAGCTGAATTTCTCAGATTCTAGAGAAAACTGCTAAAACTGCTAAAACTGCCCGGTCCTGCAGATTTGCTTTATGCAACATCAGGAAGATCAGACCTTTTCTTTCAGGAACATGCTTCCATCCATGAACTCCTTGTTCAAGCTATTGTTCTGTCCAAACTGGACTATAGCAATGCTTTCTTGGCAGGTCTTCCAGCCAGTTCTATCAAACCTCTACAATTATTCCAGAGTGTGGCTGCAAGATTAATCTCTAACGAGCTGAAAAGAACAGATGTCACACATCTGTACATAAGTTTGCACTGGCTAGCAATAGCTGCTTGCATAAAATTCAGGGCATCAATGTTTGCTTACAAAACCATCCTTTTACATTAATTGCTTCAAACTTATGTGCCCTCTAGAAGCTTGCATTCTACAAACTTTTACATGTTCCCTCCAGGTGGAATTATCTGCCCAACTCAATCAAAGTCTTTAGTCATCTTCAAGAGACAACTAAAAACACATCTCCTCCATCTTTATTTGACTCTCTAACTCTATCACTCTCTGTTCTATGTATATTGTAACTATTTTTTTCCTTAAAAAAGAGCCTCTAACACCAGCATTCTCTGTTCTTTGTCTGTTATATCTACAGTACGTATTTTCTTTGGTTACACTTTATTAAGTGTCCTTGTTACAGTGTAAGTATACATATAAGGACTGAGTAATATTAATTGACTACATGTACTTATATTTTGGTTAGGGTTAGGATTAGGGTTTGTCTTAGGGTTAATGACTTTTGAATCAGATTTTTATTACAGTTTTGTATTAACAGAAGAAGTTTTATTTTCAGGTCAGAGACAACAGCATCAGACTGAGACGAATCAACAAGGGTCCAAAAAATGTAATTACTCATAATTATTTTTCATGATTTCCCAGCATATAAACTCTGCAAAAAGAAATATCCACTTACTTTCAGCTGCTTTTTGTTCAGAAAATTCCTTAAAGCATAAATATGTGTAAGTAAGTGAATATTTTTTGAACGCAAAATGATTGACTGAGACACAAACTGAACAGATTTCAGAGACGTGACAAAATAAATGGAATGAGTCCCTGAGCAGGTCAAAAGTAGTAATCAGCATTTTCTATGTCCAGCAGCTGCTTTTAGTGCTGAAGCACATCTCATCTTAATGTATTACATCTTACATTATGTGCCTGTAACTATTATTGTTTTAAGGATTGCTTCACACATGCATGTTCAAACATTGAACAAGCATGAAAAACATGGTTTAAACACTTTTCCAAAGAGATCTTACATTGTAACTTACATTGTCTAAAAAAAAAAAAAAAAAAAGTTGTATTAAGCAGATCTTTATGAACTTAGCATTAAACAAATAAATAAATCCCCATTCCAGGATATTGTCAAAATAAAATAAAATCAAAATGACAAATTTGTCTTTAATTGATTGATGTTTGTTTGTTTTGTGCTTGCAGTGCATCTCTGTCATGAAATCATGTACATGTTCGGAGCAGTTGTTCTTGTTTTGTTGAGCTCTGTTACACTGACAGCAGAATTGATCCTGAAAGCACGTGAGTGAACATTTACATTTGTGCTCAAAAGTTTACATACCCTTTTCAAAAATCTGCAAACAAATCAGAGGGATTAAAATAAATTGTATGTGCATTCATATTTAGTTCTGTCCTGAATAAGCTATTTCACATAAGAGCTGTTTACATATAGTCCACTAAACAAAATAATTGAATTTGTCCTGAAACAAAAGTCAAGTCAAGCTTTACAGTGTCAAACAGTAAAATAGTGTGACGATAATGCAATAGAATGATATAAACAATCAATTTTCAGTTAAGGTCAATTCATCGTCCAACTCAATTCAATTCACATAGTGTCTTCACAATCAATCAAATCGACAATATTTTCGGAAATTAAGTGTCCACATTTTTGCAGATTTTGCAAGGGTGTGTGATAATATATTATAGATATGTTTAAACATGTTTTATCTAACTGAGCAAAAAAAAAAAAAAAAAAGATCGCTTCCTATTCCTTTCTCTTCAGTGTATTTGTTTTACTTGAATTCTTAGGAAATGGTGAGCGTGTCTTGAAGGACCTGAGAGTCTGTGTCTTCCCCTCTGAAGGTGTTTTTGCCTTGTATTGGCTCATTTTACAAATGCATGATTTCTGTAAGTATATTTCAAAATCTCTCTCTCTCTCTCTCTCTCTCTCTCTCTCTCTCTCTCTCTCCTGTCAATGGACACTGAGTTGATTGACTTTCAAATGTTTCAGCAGTTCATATTATAAATAATGACTTAAGCTCAGGATTATTAGTATGATTCTTTGTGGAACCATCAATGATGATAAAGAACCTTTATTTTTAGGTGTGTAGTCTAAGCCCGTTCACACCAAGAACGATAACTATGAATACAACGATAACTATATTTGCGTCCACAGTGAACGATAACTGTTTGTTTTTGTTGCACTTACATGACTTCAACCAGTAGATGTCCTCAGCACGCACGTTTTGAGCGCATCTAAACAGTGAATCTAGCGTAAACAATCTGATTTATAACAAAGTCAATGTAGTGGAATAAAAACAATACAAACTCTTTTCTACTGCATCTTCAAAGGAGGTGAGACAATGTTGTCCAAACTAGCGCTGAATTCCTGAGGCAATTTTATGTTTTATGCTATTCTGTTTGCTGTGCAATGTCTGTTTGCTTCTCTACAATGTCGCCTACTATTTCAAATGTGCGAGCCCTTTAAATTTGAGTGAAGTCTGATTAGCTGTTTTGTCTTTCATCAGCTGTAGAAAAATCACTCTGAAAGTGATCCAACGATATCGTTCCCCTGTATCATTATCGTTATAGACCTAGTGTGAACTCTGCTATTCTCTTGATAGTTATAGCAATCGTTATTGTTCTTGGTGTGAGCAGACCTTAATTTAGCAGTAAAAAGAGACTTGCAGTTCACTAATTATTTATTAATATCTATAACACTGATTTGTAACAGATGCAAACAATTGTTAAATTGAAAGTGCAATGTAAAAAATTAAACATGGACATGTATTTGCATCTTACTTATGGTTTACTTGTTTTTTATTTGTTTGCTTAATTATTAATTTGATAATTGCTCAGTTATTAACAACTTTCTCTAATGTTTTCTGCCATTCAGGGAAGAGTGTTACAGCTAAGTAAGTTATTCAGCACTATTCTTGAGTGTATATAGTACATTCAACTATGTATATATCAGTGTTAAATCTGTAATTCTGTTTTCAAATACAGATGCATCCACACACAAAGGAGTCTGCATCAAAAATACCAACGCAAGGTAATGTAATAATTGTTTATAATGCATCAGCTGGCCTGGAGTAGAAGATTTGACTTTGTGTAAGCATAATGTTTCATACAACAATATTACTTTGATGCCATGTAACAATGTCTTGTTTTGAACACAGAACACACCCGAAACTGAAATGGAGAATCTGTCTGCACCATTTAACTGAAGCAAAAATACAAAACAAAATTAAAGCTGCAAGCAGCGATGAAAGGGCCCTCGCACCCAGGCTCACCGCTGACTGGTGTCTTTAGAAAAACAGCGAACGTTGGGCAGTATTATTTTAATACTGTAAATATAGGAGGGATATGTCATAATCATTTATATGTGCCAAAGTTTCTACTAGCAACTGGTGGTGCTATGCCTATAACTGAATAATAGCATGCAGATGTATTCAAGCCAGCACTGTCATCAGACATATGAAGTTTGGTGCAGATTGAACACTGTATGCATGAGTTCTCATGACATATCCAGCTGCCAAAAGGTGGTGCTATGATTATACCTGAATATTGGCCTTTATGTGTCTTTAGGCCAGGAGTCTTACCAAATATGTGAAGTTTGGGACATATCAGACATGTCATGATTAAGTTAGTGTAAAAAAAAAAGCATTCCCTATTGCCAGCAGGTGGCACTATGATTGTAACAGAGTATTGGCCTTTAGATGTGTTCTGGTCAGGACTCTTATCGAACAAGTGAAGTTTGGGGCAGATCGGACATTGCATGCTTAAGTTAGTGTGAAACAAGCTATTTCCTGTTGCCAGCAGGTGGCACTATGATTGTATCAGAGTATTGGCCTTTAGATGTGTTCTGGTCAGGACTCTTATCGAACAAGTGAAGTTTGGGGCAGATCGGACATTGCATGCTTAAGTTAGTGTGAAACAAGCTATTTCCTGTTGCCAGCAGGTGGCACTATGATTGTATCAGAGTATTGGCCTTTAGATGTGTTCAAGTCAGGACTCTTATCAAACATGTTAAGTTTGCGGCAGATCAGACACTGCCTGCCTGAGTTACAGCAACTTCCTGTTGAATTGCATTAATAGCATGCTTTAGCACTTAGCTAAGTGTTGCTAACATGTTTTAGCTTGTGTGTAACATGTTGCTAGCCTATTTAACACTTGCTGATGCTTTTTAATATGTTGCTAGGAGACCATAACAGTGTTAAACATGTTACTTCCTGTTGCCAGCAGGTGACACTATGATTGTAACAGAGTATTGGCCTTTAGATGTGTTCAAGTCAGGACTCTTATCAAACATGTTAAGTTTGGGGCAGATCAGACACTGCCTGCCCGAGTTACAGCAACTTCCTGTTGAATTGCATTAATAGCATGCTTTAGCACTTAGCTAAGTGTTGCTAATATGTTTTAGCTTGTGTGTAACATGTTGCTAGCCTATTTAACACTTGCTGATGCTTTTTAATATGTTGCTAGGAGACCATAACAGTGTTAAACATGTTACTTCCTGTTGCCAGCAGGTGGCGCTATGATTATAACTAAATATGGGCATGGACATGTGTACAGGACATGACTGTTATTAAACGTGTGAAGTTTGGGGCAGATCGGATATTCTTTGCCTGAGTTACAGCAACTTCCAATTTCATGGCGAAACATCAAAATTTGTTGGGCCGCCAGGGACACGCCCTTCGAAGAAAACTCAAGATCTGCGCAATTTAGCGTCACAAAGGCCTTATGATCACACTCACCAAATTTGAAAATGATTCGATAAAAACTGTAGGAGGAGTCAGTTAAAATACGAGGTCTGAAAATGGCAAAAACTGCACAAAAATCGTACAGGAAATTCAAAACTTCCGACTTCCTGCTGGGTTTGGGATGTTGTGCAAGGAGAGGGATTGTTTTTTGTAGGGATTGTAGGAATGTACCGAGTTTCGTACATGTACATGAAATGTAGCTTGAGGCACACTCTGTCAAAATTTTATAGGTGGCGCTACAGAGCCATTTTGCCACACCCACTTCTGAAACCCATATTAGATGTAAATTTTCGCCAGTTCTGACATGTGTGCAAAGTTTCATGACACAAATAATCCAACAAACAGAACATTAGTATTTGGTTCCTATTTGGTATTTTTAAACTAAAAATTAGTGTTACATTGTTTTAAAAGTTTTATTTTTGCAACCATAAAATAACATTTCCAGAACATTGCAGAGTTTTTATTTTAAATATACTTATACAAACCGTTTCCTAATAGTTATTTTTAGGTTATTATTTTATAACCTTATTTTAGTTTAAAATTGGTTTAATACAACATGTAATGTAATGTAAAAATAAGATCAAAATGATCAGATAAATCCAACTTTACAGCTAAAATATCAGTGTGAAGCAAAAAGAATCATAAATGCGTGGGTCTGCTTCTGTCTCCATTAGTTGTGTGCCTCTGAACTGCTCTTGCTTCAGCGCATGCTTTGTAAAACTTACTTACCTACTCTCTTCCACAGAAAGCCACAGGCTACTGAAACATTGCAAATAATTAATATAGATATGAGAGCAAATATGATTTTGGAGAGATTTAACACTCCTAGTTGAACATGATGTTAATTAAGAAGTGTTTATGGAACAAAAGAAGAATGTCCCGCTGAACTGTAGTGGTAATCAGTGTTGGGGGTAACACATTACAAGTAACGCACATAATAATATACCTTTTTTCAAGTAACTAGTAAAGTAACGCATTATTTTTTAATTTCCAAGAAAATATCTCTAGTTACTTTTTGTTTTATGTATTTAATCCTGTTTTATTAACCAATGACTTTGCTGCTGACAATTCAACCATATACCTCAAAAAAATACTTTTCTTACTTACATTTTTTGTCTTGTTTCCAGCCAAAATATATTAAAAAAACTTAAATCAAGAAGGATTTTCTAGACAAGTAAATAATTATTTTCCTGTTTTCAGAAAAAAAGGTGAAAATTAGGTGAGTTTTTGCTTAGAACAAGCAAAATAATCTGCCAATGGGGTAAGCAAAAAAATCTTATTTCAAACAGAAAACAAGGTTATTTTACTTACCCGGCTGAGAGATTATTTTCAAGCAAAAACACACTTAATTTTGACTTGTTTTCAGAAAAGAAAAAAAAAAAAAAGACAATGATTTTTACTTCTCTAGAAAATCCTTCTTGTTTTAAGAAATGTTAGATATTTTGGCTGGAAACAAGACAAAAAATCTAAGTAAGCATTTTTTGTAGTGTACTAATAAGCAAAACTTACTTTATATTAACTAGCATTTGTTCTTTTTCTTTCTCATTGCTGAAGAGTGTTGAACTTTCTTTTCCTACAGTTCTACTGTACAGATGTGAATTTGATTTAGGGAGTAACACAATATTGTAATGCATTACTTTTAAAAGTAACTTTCCCCAACACTGGTGGTAAGAAATTAATGTTCTAATATCCTAATTCATCAAATTATTGTTTATTATTTTTTATGTCTGTGGATTGATTTGATATTTAAAAAATGTTTTGAAGTTATGTTTGTGCTGAATACATGTAAAACAGGATATTTTGCCGCAGCAAAAATGGTGCTCTGCTGCTCTGGATGTGTTTGTACATTCTGGAAACCAAAAATTGTTAGTTGCATTGAACTGTATTATTTAAGCTCCTTATAAACAAACAAAAAGCATTCTGATTGAGGTACAGCTCTTAAGTAAATGTGGTGTTTTTGTGTTTGTTTTCCTCCCCATGTCCTCCCAGTGACCTATTTTCTCCCTTGCCTCATTAATCATTCCATTCATCTGTGTTTTCCCAATTATCCTGATTGAGATGTGTATTTATAGTGTGGTCTGTCTAACATCAAATGTTGTGTGACAAGGATGTTCCTGCTTGCCATGTGTTTTCCTCTTGGATTATTAAAGACTCTTGTGTTTACACCTGCATGTCCTTGTTTCTCTATAGACAAATTGTGTTATGAAAAATGTGAATATTTATCTTTGAGTTTTTGATAGTTAAATACGACATCTTTTGTTAATGTTTTTCTGACTACTGGATCATTTTTTTTTTTTCTCCACAGGCTATACTTCTCTCTTTAAATGCTGATGACTCTATATTTACACATTCACCCCTATTTATTCATATAACCCACAAAACAGTAAATATGTTAATCTGTAAATATGTCTATTCTGTTGTTTTTATCATATGACTTGTATTTTATCATATGTATGGTGTACATTTTAGGACATCCTCAGACTTCAGTCATAAAATGAAAAGGTGTCACTTTAACATGGTTCTGTAAGGTTCTACCTGTGAGCCAATCAGCACTTCGAATGCGCACAAGAGGACCAATCAAGATCAACATTCTTTGTCATGTCGCCGGACTGCTCCTTAACAGCAGGAAATATTAAATGTTATACAAAAATAATGACATGGCTGCAGTATCAATAAGTGCAATTCACCTTTATTCCTAAAGTGACATTATTTAAAACATGATGACTAGATTTTTCATTCATAATCGCCACAGGCATAATATAATTTGCAAAAATGTAACTGGTTTAAATGACTTTACTGCAGAGCCGTTATTGTACAATATAAGTGTCACTCTTATTTGATGGTGGATGTGGTGAATAGCGATCAAAATGTTGTTTTTGAAGATGTTGAAAACGATAGAAGGTTGAGATTGTGATGCCCTGTATAAATAAACTTGACTTGACTAGCATCTGATCTTGTAAAATGTGGGGTAAGTACTGCTGCTGTAGTAACGTATACACACAGCATCTGCGATCATAAATATCGAAAGTAAAAGTAAAAAGTGATTGTGAATTCAAAAGCAGTTTCAATGCCCAGCATATAACTAGCGGCTCCCTGGTGCCGGCAATTTTTATAGAGTATAATTACCCAACGATATAACTCTGAGAGAAGTACTGAAATATATTTTATTTTCTGTCTTGGGGAGAACAACTAAATTGGGGACAAACAATTTATTAATTTGGAACTATTGATTAATTTCCTCAAACTAAAATTGTTTAAAGTTTCTTTTTGAATTATTGATATATTACTTTCCCATTTGATACTGTAAAGTTGCTTTGACACAATTTGTATTGTAAAAAAAGCTATATAAATAAAGTTGACTTGACTTGACTTGACTTGTGTAACAATGACGAAGACGGGTGGATCCAAATGCTAGCTTTATTGAAGACGGAAATCGTAGTCGTACAATCAGGGGGTCAGACAGGAACAAACATGGACAACGAAGGACAAACCAAAGAAGCGTCAGTATCCGAGCGTGAAGGTCTGGGGCCGGCAGCGAGCAGGGTAATCCAAGGGACAGGCTAGGGGTCGATAGGCGGGCGGAGAACAGTCAGGGAACCAGGAACAAAGGAGCTCGGCAACGAAAGGGCAACCAGGAAATAACGCTTGGAATTGACAGTGAAAAACTATACAATACTTCGCAATCTGAACAGTGAACAAACCAGTCTATTTATACACAGAACAGCAAGATGGCCGACAGGGGTGAGAGGTGAAAGGTGACAGGAAGTTCACGAGAATGGGGTTATGGGTAATGTAGTGAAAAGTCCATAATACATTGAAGACTCCCTCTAAAGGCGGACAGAGGGAGCCATAGCAGCACAGTTCGTGACAACTTGACTGTGTTTCCTTCCTGCTGTATGAGCTACTAAAATGAGCCGCATTGGGAAACAACTAATGATAGCAGAGCTCCCAATAATTATTTATGCCCTTTCAAAATTAGATAATATCATACCATTTAATTAGGGACAAATCCTAGGGTTGTAAATGGACTTGTAGAACTGTTTCTAGAAAATGTTTACCCTTAAGCCACATACCTTTTATATAGATATCAGAGAACAATTTAAAATAGTGTAGCAATTAATTCTATGGTACCTTTAAATCTGTCCACTTATTTCCCTCGTATTATTTTCCAGAATTTGGGCTGAAGCATTAGGACATCCGGGAATTTCTCGCCTACTCTTTAGGTTTCGAAAGTACTTATTTCTTCATGTACTGTTTATATATATATATATATATATAAACAGTACGTGAATAAATAAGTACATAATATATATGTACTATATATATAGTAGGCAAGTAGGCATATTAGAATGCAAATTAAGTATACCTACGTCCGAATCTCGCTATTATTTTTCGCCTACTCTTTTATGAATACTGATTCAATATTGAATTAATACTATGATTACTTCAACCGTACTTATTTGCTCGCCTTCTGGTTTTTGCCCACTTTATAGTACTAGAGCAGAGGTCTTCAACCCTGTTCCTGGGGACCCACTATCCTGAAGAGTTTAGCTACAGCCCTAATCAAACACACCTGAAGCGGCCAATCAAGCTCCTCAAGACTGCTTGAAAATTGCAGGCAGGTGTGCTGAAGCTGGTTGCAAATAAACTTTCCAGGCAAGTGGGTCCCCAGGAGCAGGGTTGAAGACCTCTGTACTAGAGTATGCCATTTGATGCAGCCCATGTTACCTTTAATGATGATTTGTACTGTGTGCTTGTTCGAGTCTCAGATGTGAATGTGTTGCTGGTCTGCGCCACTAGAGGGAGCGCGAGTGTTCTTCAAATGAGAAGGACGAAAGTGAAAGTAGACGAAAATAAGCGATTCATAAAAATAACATATATCTGAACAATTTGCTTGAAATGATTTCGTTTAAAAGTAGATGTTAGCTGAAAATATTCTAGAAAATGCTTTAAAAGGAGAATTCTAGCTGCTTGCATCTGCTGTTCAGTTCAGTTTGAACTCGTACAATTAGCTATAATAGCCTAAAAGCACAGCAATTATCTACATTTGTACTTATATTATTGGGAAAGTCATTAAATTGCACTTATTTTAATAAGAAATGTGATTTACACTTGTATAATTTAGCTTAATGATATGTTGTAGCCTATATTTATATTTTCTACATTTCTTTGTAAACCACACGCGCGCGCATAACAGCGTCCGAGTTTGTAATATCACACATCACATATCCTACATGACTAACACAAATCAAACAAATTACTATAATATATTATTATTAACTGAAGTGAAGCAGGTGCATCATCTGGCAGATGATAGGCATTGACCAGTGCTCTCTTCTCACGTTCCTCCCTACAACATTTAGCAGCGTAATCTGTTCACGAATTCATAATCACCCAGTCTCTTTTAAAATAAGATAATAATAATACTGTCTTCTAGTTCCTCATAGTAACTGATGACGTTGGACGCGAACATCTTTAGGGTGGGGCTTCTTTAGGTAATGAGCGTTCAGACAGGTGTGTTTCTAAGAAAAGATACTTGCTTTAACAGAAGATTCAAAGACTTGCCTAGGCTAAATGTAAAACCGAACAAACATGCGACCCTCTGTGCTTCTACTCTTTGTGATTGAACTCGCATTTGCTGGTGAGTCGTTCATTTTGGGTTTACCGAACACTATTGTTTTTGAAACGCAGTTTTATTGCGATACCTCTATTAATGCTAACATCACCTTCTCAAATATAAAATCATGTTAGAGTGTTAGTGTGATTAATAGACACATTTTCTCTGAACGCTCTAAGATTCAAAGCCGTTTAGAAGTTTCACTTCATAGTTGAATGTGTGATTTCTGGAGATTTGACAGACTGTTTCAGTCACGACGAACATCAGGACTTCTATTTGAGAAATAATATTTCTTAAAGAAATAAAAGCTTTTATGAAAATTACAGACTTTTATTACGTTTACCTGCCATAACGATATGCGGAAAAAGGCAGCACTTGGACACAATAATTTGTTATGCCTGACTGCATTTGTTTCCAAGTTGTTTTAGGAAGTTGTAAAATCAACAGGTATGAAAATAGCGTCTAAATAAGTCTACTACAATAGATGTGCGTACAGAAAACTGTTTGATTTAAAAAAAATATATATTATATATATTTATTAATAATTTTCTTTGACTTTTACTTTCAGTTGTGTGTGTTTACAGTTGACATGTCAACATACCAGACAAATTAGAATAGGCTTTTAAACAAAGTGAAAAATGGTTTCATTTATTTATTTAAAACATTCTTCATCAAAAATGAACAATTATTCGGTTATTTGTACAATGTCACTGTAAAATTGTTTCAATGTTATTGCTGTGTAGCTACCTACTTTTGAACTTGCTACAAGGGTAGCTTGTAGCTTAACTAGTTTAACTTGATGAGTGGCTTTTCAAACCAGTTTCAAATTCCTCAAAACTGGTCAGGCATTGATTTAAAAGATAAATAGAAAAAAAAGAATTCTATTTAAAAAAACAACGACAACACACTGACAGTGAAAGAGTTATCAATCTATATATTATAGTTATATGTCTCTTTGTTTATTTGTTATTTGTTCTATTTTGGGTTTGTACATTTCTCCTTTGCAAATGCTACACATTCACTGTGACAGAGATTGACCATATACATCAAGTCCAGAGTGAATTCTCAGCCACAACTAAAACTATAACAATTTGTGGTACATAAGTGGAGTCCATTGGATGAACTAAATTATTTGGTGTGTCAGTTATATCCTGTTTTTTTCATTATGTTTTAAAAAAGTCTATTTACTCAACACACATATCAAACAGACATTCACAATTGAGAACATTTTGAGAAAAGAGTGTTTTTTTTAATAGTGAATTATTCTCAAACTTTATCTCCACTAATGTATTATCTAGAATAATAATAATAAAAAAAAAAAACATACTTTCTGGCAACAAATCACTTTTTAAATATCCTTTTCCCAGCCATCACATCCATGTGGGGCCCATAAGGGTTCCAACAGGGCTGATTTCTGGGGCCCACCCGGGCTACCCAACTGGGATCCAGCTAATTTTGTTTGCAGTTTCCATGGTGGCCCCAAATGTGTTAGGCCAGATAGGCTGATGATGGGCTCCATATAGGGCCCATATGGGTAACTGAGTAGCTCCCATTTAGTGCCTACATGGGTTAGTGATGGGACCCAGCTAGGTCTTAGGTATAAACATGGGCTAATATTTTTGTCTGTTTGCTTTACCTTATTTTACATTAAACCCCTAAACACAAACAATATGTTAAATTCACAATTCTAAAGGTATTCAATAAACAGAAATCAGTATTTCATGCTTTTAAACAAAGTTTATTTGAAATAATTGAAACATGACAACATATAACTTTACAACTTTATAAAACAAGTATCTAAAAAAGTTCATTTTAAGCTCCTGAAAAGTATTTATTTTTAAAACTTCGTAACTTGTATTCTTCATGCTTTAAGCAAGGTTTTGTTGGAATTATTTAAAATGACCATTAAAACTTGCATATTTACAACTTTATAAAACATAAGTAACTTAAAAAAAAATTAAAGCGAAACTCCTCACAAACATTATTTGGCATAACTTGTATGGTTTGTATATGCATATCTGAAAACTAAAAACAGGGACGCAAATGTCTTCTCCTGAAAATTACAGCACAACAGTCAATGAGTAATGGTGCCGGTTCGATGGGCATGCAGCATGGTGAGGGGATGAGAATTGCTGAATGAATCATTGCGGGATCCCTGCGTGCAGATCGAGGCAGGGCTGCACCTCACGGTAGTTTGATCTCATGCGGGATGGGATCTTGCGATGGGGTGAGATCTCACGGGAAATTTGTCAGCATTTTTTTTTTTTTGGCTAAATGTTAATGGAAATTTGGGTAGAAATGCATGAGTATTGGAATCATAGACTAAAAAGGAAGGGAATTTTTAGATTTTGAACAGTTGAAGTTAAGTAATCCAAGTGTCAAAACAACAATAAAATAATAATATGTGCACTATATAATCACCCTATATGGGATTAATTATGTTTGCACTAAAAGGATCCCATGTGTAGCCCATTTTGAGCCCATGCACACAATTCTCATTAATTACCCAAAGGGTAACCATATGGGTAGCCCTCCTGGGTTCACCCATGTGAGTCCTAGCTGGGTCACCCAACTGGGAACCACATGGGAAGTCTTCCTGGGTTCACCCAAGTGGGCCCCAGATAAGATGCCCATTTTGAGCCCATACCCCCTCTGTACCCCTGCAGCCCATTATAAACCCATGTGGCCTCACATTAACATATTCACTAGGTTTGATTCTGGTCTGATTTGATTTAGTAATCAAAAGGAACTTCTCATTTACTGTTTTTATTACAGTAAACTTATTCAGTAAGCTACTTATTCAGTAAGACTATATGATAGTTAACAGGTTCCTATTTAACTTGAAATCATGAATTACTATGTATTTCAAATATGCATGTTTAAATAAGAATTACTTTATGTTCCTGAAATGAAGTAGTTTTTCACTGCACACAAATTTCTCTAAAGCACAATCCAAATGGAGTTTTTCTCACTCAAACTGAAATAAGTTATGGACATATTTTCCCAAGGAAGATTAGTGAACTTCATTGAAGCATTAATCATGTTTCTCAATATTGCACTTTCATTAAATTTGAGCAGTCTTATGTGTGCTGCTTCATGTGTGCTCCTCCTTCTCCTGCAGAAGAAGCAGCATTATAAATAAAAGCAACATTAAAATAAATATTGTAATGAAGTCATATTGGTTTGGTTCAGACAATGTTGAGAAGACTTTTTTGTGGTTTGCTGGTTGACTTCCAACACATAAACCACAATGATGATTGACAGATTGGTCACAAAGTGCTTTCCTTTTTCACACACTATAGCGATTAGTAAAAAAGGATAGCACCACCAGTGCAATAACATAAACAGTAAAGCTGTAACTGATCAGCTCATTTATTTAGTTCTGCATAAAACAACAGTATATTCTGGATGACCATCATTAGTCAACCTGGGTGATGTTCACATATACTGTATAAACTAAATGTGTCGGGTTGTTTTTAAAATGACTGATTTTTGTTTTCCATGTTTACACCGCCTCTGTCCACAGGAAAACACACTCTGAAATATTTCTACACTTCTGTCTCTGGACACAAGAATTTCACTGCAGTTGGTCTGATCAATGATGTTCAATTTATGTACTTTGACATCAACACAAAGAAAGCTACACCAACAACAGAATGGATAAGACAGAATGAAAAATCTGATCACTGGGACAAACAGACAGGGTCATTGATTCAACAACATAACTGGATTCTAAACAACATCTGGACAGAGTCATCAGGTATGCTGGATGTGCTATCACAAGTACATTATTATGTTAATATGACCCAATTAAACATGAAATAATGGAGCTGAGAATACTTCACATTTATTCATAGCTATTTGTAGCTCTGATATTACAGTAAATACATTAATCAATTCAAGTTTGTTTGCATACTATTTGTGTGTGTGTAATGTTTATGTAATAATGGGTCAGCGAAGTGAGGATCCATTTGCAGCTCTTTATTAACAACAATCATGGTAATACAGGCAATGTCGAGAACCAACCAGGGTCGAACACAGTAATCCAATAGTAGAAAAAATGCTCAGAAATGTCAGCCGGGGCAAAACAAGATTGTGCAATGTGTGTGTAAAATGGCTTCTTAAATAGTTCTGGTAACAAGGTGCAGCTGACTCGTGATCAGTGCCAAGTACGGGGCTTATGGAAAATGGAGTTTGTGAATGAAAGTCAGTATTCCGGTGATGGCGTTCTCTATTTAAAATGTAAAAATAATTTCCCTTTTTTTTAAAACAAGCCATTCTCAAGCCATTTGCTTCATCGGAACAAAGGCATTCTGACTGTTGCAGCTCATTCATGGCAAGTCTGTGTAAGATGGCTGTGTCAATCAGTCTATCATGGGAGTGGCCTCTGTCTGTGTGATGTTACACCAACAAGAAGCTGAGAAAGTCTTGATTTGAAATGGAAGGTGAAGGGGAAATTATTTTTACATTTGAAATAAAAACCACTGGGTTGATTTGTATCATTATAGGGTAGATGTGTACACACAATGCCAACACACATTTATGTTTAAACAACATGTAAAAGTGAACTTTGCATCCGATGACCCCTTTAACACTGCTGTGTTGCTTGGAGATGCGCAACAATTCTGCTATGGCTTCAAAGGTAATACAGTATGTTCTCTGCAAAACTGAGCAAAACACATAATATAGGCATTAAATTTGTCAACAGTCAAAAATAAAAATATAAGATGACGTACAGGTCTAGGGTTGGGGCCAATGTGTTAACAGCGTAAAAAAAATTAATCACATTATTTTTCATAACTAATTAATTAACGCTCTGATGCATCATGCTCACTACAGTGGACAGCTATTTGGAAGCCATTTTTAACCATTTAAAATATAGCATCATGTCCCAACCATCAACTGGCGAACCCCCAAAGTGTTGTCTATGATTCAATTTAATTGTTGCCTTTGTACCTTTTTTGTTTGTTTGTTTGTTTTGAGATATTACATAATATAGTCAAAATAGTGGCGGCAAATTTTCTTCTCACAAAACCAGATAGTCTTTTTTTTTTTTTTTTTCAGCTAAATAGGATGCCAGAAATGCTTTCATTCAAATATTAATCTTGTACATTTTTTTTTTTTTTTTTTTTTTGTGACATAAAATATCTGTCCACTACAGTTTACGTTATGCACCAAAGGGTATAATTCTGCCTATGGTCCTATATATATAGATTATTTCTTATTTTGTATATTTTATTAAATCGTGATATAATTTACATTTAATGGTTTTATTGAACAGACATGTTAAATACTCTTTGATTGTTTATTTCAATGCTTGCAGTCTTTATGTACTAATTAGGCCACATAAAAATGTAAGCATGTATATACATGTATGTAGCCCAGCAGGATAACCGTTTGTGCTCCAGGTGATCAGACCGCCACTAAAAAAAAAAACAAAGAAAATGGTCTTGTCCCTCTGGCATTTGCCAGATGGCCAATCTGCCCATGATGTTGATGTTGGATACTCTTGTATCCTCAGGTATGCACACATACCAAATAACCTATGGCTGTGAGTGGAACGATAAGACTGGAAGAACAAATGGGTTCCGACAGTATGGGTATGATGGAGAGGATTTCCTGTTTCTGGATTTGAAGAGCGAGAAGTGGATATCTCCAATGAAGAAAGGCTTCAACACTCAACATAGGTGTAACAATGAAACCATCCGTCTTGTGCACTGGAAACACTACCTTGAAATTGATTGCATCAACACTTTGAAGGAGCTCCTGACGCTTGGAAAGTGCAGCCTGGAGAAAACAGGTACATGATTATTACCATTTAGTTCATAAAACAAATAAGTCATTGTATGAAATGTGTGTGTACATACTATAGAGTTGGTTCTGTATGCATAAATACATCTATCAGACAAAATAAAAAAAATAAAAAAACTCTCACTCAGAAAAAGTGATACAAAAGCTGTCAATGTGGTGGTTGTACACTAGATAGATGGATAGATGTATGGATGGATGAATGGTTAAACATCTCAACAGCTTTAAATATATACAGAAATATGTAAACATGAAAAGTTTTTAAACCTAAAATGATGTCCTAGTGTTTTATTTTTAGTTTATTATTATTAAAATACCATTTTAGATAGTCATCTGTCATTTGTTTGGATGTGTGCACCATCTGACATTTTGGGGGTTTAAGATACCATATTTAAATGTGCTGGGGAAACAATCCAGCTGTTTTGTGGCATAAAGTGATGCATTTTGTAAATTTATCAAGTTATTTGGACATAAAAATGCATGTCATATATGAATAAAAGTGAATGTGTGGTATTTTCAAAATAAAATAATTATCAATTCATTTGAATGGTCTGCCTACACCTGAGGCATGGCAAGGCCAAGGAGACACAATATCTTATTCCCCTTCTCAGGGAATCATGGTTACATGCATATCCCAGGACATTCCCTTTCAAATGGGAATCTGCACTGCATACAGTAGAGCAGTGGTTCCCAACCTTTTACCAGGGGACCCCTTTGTTAACATTCTAATGTTTCAATGACCCCCATTAAAACTTTTGACAAAAAAAGCTGTAAAAGGATATATCTCACGTTTCAGACTTAAACCCATTTTTAAGAAAAGAGATGAGTCATAATGATACATGATTATGGCCTATTTTATCTGAATTATAGAATGCACGTTACAGTATTTTCCATCTGTTGATTTAAGATTTACAACTGTGCATAAAAATATGGTCTGATTTGGTTGGTTATGAACAACAACAGGACGGCATACAGGCTAAAAGAAAATAGAAATCCATAGGACATAAGTTGAAAAGAAAATAACATGGAAATTTTACTAAAGACAGTCAGTTCCCTTAAGAGATTCATTCATATAATGAATTTGTATTTTAATTTATTTAATTTCCCTCAGTACATTTTTTTTAAACCAAACCTATGCTGTGACTGTGAAATTATTATTAACTTTGCTTAATGTTCACATTTACATTTAGTCATTTAGCAGACGCTTTTATCCAAAGTGACTTACAATAGAAGCAATCAGAGCAACAATAGAGTGACAGTGTACAAGCGCTGTGGCAAATTTCAGTTAGACAAATACAATATGTCTTGCAGCTTTTTTATTATAAATACAAGCTAAATAGAATAGGTAAGTCAGGGTTCCCAGCCCAAGCCAAACGTCAAATTCCCTGACTTTCACTGACTAATAAGCTGAATTTCCACGACTCCATCCATTTGCAAGCTTTATTTACTTAATCACAGATGTTTTTTAGTACAAAACACACTTATACACTACTTCTTTTGTTTGTTTGTTTGTTTTTTACGCATTAAATGAACTGTATTTTTCTGTACTATTTCTACAAAAATTAACTTATTTTAAATGTATTTTTATGCTTTCATAACCATAACAATAGGCAAAATGCGTGAAATACCACAATAAAACAAAATACGGTATACAAAATTTAAATTTTGATAAATGTAAACAAAAGTTGAAAGCAATAAACAAAAATCCCTGATATTCCATGACTTGGACAAAATAAATATAAAATTCCCTGATTTTCAATGTCTGGAATAGACTTTTTAAAATTCCATGATATTCCAGAAATTCCATGACCCGTGGGAACCCTGATAAGTGCTAGTGTCAACTGGTCAAGTTCTGGTGAAAAAGATGCGTTCTAGAAGAAGTAATGGCTGATTAATTTAACTGTATAGAGAAGTTGATGAAGTGATGAAGGGCTGGGTTGGCTGGGATCACAATCAGTTCTGTCTTAGCAAGGTTGATTTGAAAATGGTGGTCAGTCATCCAGTCATGTCTGTCAGACAGGCTGCAATGCGAACAGGAACCGTCGGATCATCTGGATGGAATGAGAAGTAGAGTTGTGTGTCATCAGCGTAGCAGTGATAGGAGAAGTCATGCTTCTGAATGACATGTAGATGGAGAATGTTGGATATAGTATCAAATCACGACAAACAAATATGGTTTTAATGACACTAAAATGTGATTAATGGTATTACTAACTGTTAGGAATTTTATCTTGGTTATGGTCAAACAGTTACCATTTCATCCCTGTTTGTAACCCCCAAACTAGAGTGAGCTTGGCAACCCCTTGTAAATCTTTAGTGCTTTTCAAACCTGTGCTGGAGGCACTCCTGCCCCGCACATTTTGCATGTCTCCCTCGTTTCACACACCTGCTTTAAATTCAGCTCATTAGTAGAGACTGCAGAGGTTTGAAAACCACTGCCTTAGAAGACACTTTGGGGAAAATGCCTCCAGCATGACCGATATCTTAAGCACTCTAAAGACAATTAACTTGACACAGGCAGGTGTCAGTCAATGACGTCACTACAGGTGAAAATAAGAATATATACGGACACCTGAGGAATAGGTCATCCTCTTTCATGTCTTCAGAAGACTGTTTGTCTGTCTGTCTCTTAAGCTTTTTGCACTCAAGCTCTCCATAATTCACCTTAAGGAAGTGTCAGTGTTTTCTAACCCCTGATGGCACACAAACATGCACACTCAATGTCTCTCCCTCTCTCTGTCTCTAGTCTCTCCTCAGGTGTCTCTATTGCAGAAGAATGCCTCGTCTCCAGTCTTGTGTCATGCCACAGGCTTTTATCCCAGTAGTATTACAATCACCTGGATCAAAAGTGGACAAGAGCTACTAGAACATAATGAGAATGTGAAAGTTGGTACACTTCTTCCTAATGAGGATGGAACCTTCCAGAAGACTGTCACCCTAAAGGCTGAACCTGATGAGTGGAGGAAGAATGAGTACAGCTGTGTGGTGAAGCACAAGAGCAAAACTATCATAAAGACACTGACAGATGGTAAGAGTCTTTGTACAGATAGAATGTAAGGCTAATGAATGTTCATGCAGACCACTGTCAGAGTGTCCAGAAGCTACCTATGAACTGCTGCCCACAGTAATAATTAGTTTTTTGTGACTTCAAAAATTTTCTTCAAGAAGGTGTCAAGCAGCTTAAACACCCTTTGGCTACATCCAAGAAATCTAAAAATCTAATTTAAGGCTTTTTCATTTACAAGAGTGCCATGGTCATTCTGAAGTTTTATTTGATGGACTGTGGTAAACCCTAGACCAGAGAGCACCTTGACCTTACAGCACATAGATCCAGAGACACACTCTCTACTATCAGACTTTGTTTAATCTGATGTGTCTTTTCTATAATCAGAAAGACCTTCTCCTGTTGGCATGACTGTTATTATTGTTTCTGGGGTGATTCTGTTGCTGTCGCTTATCATTGGGATTTTGGCGTATCTGAAGAAAAAAAAGTCAGGTGAGAGAAACATCCTCAGATACTCATCATGTTTCATGTGTATTACCTTATATATTATCTTATAGTGCTTTATTCATGAAACATCAGCAGAACCAATTTAATGCAACAACTTATGTAAACAACAGAAATTCTCTCTGCTTGTGTTTCATTTTCATGACAAGGCCTTTTGAGGATAAAATATTTAGTAACCACTTTTTTCAAGCAGACATTTGATTTGCTTCAACAAAAAGACAAATTTTCTTGATTATTGCACTTAGAGTCCATTTGATTGTTTTTCAGGTTATGTTCCTGCCAAACGTAAGTACCCTGTCATCTATATTTGGTGTAAAGCAGGAGTGCCCTGTTCCTGCAGATCTGCCATCCTACCCAAACCAGCTAATTAATCGCACTTGATAATTATAGACAGCTGTGTTGGAGCAGGGTTGGAACTGTCTGCAGGTAGGTAGATCTCCAGGAACAAGATTGGGCATCCCTGGTGTAAAGGTATCATTAGCGGGCGAGCTGTCACAATGAAGTGATGCAGATTAAGTAATTATATACAAATATTTGGTAATGTAAAATATTTTTTGTCAAAGTGAAAAAAGATGAAAGTTTAATTATTACAGAATTAAACATCATGCAATTAATATGTCTAGTAAAAGTGTATAAAATAAAGATATCTGCGAATCAAATATCGTCAATTTTGAATATTGTAAAAGTTAATTTTCTGTTGCAGTTGCTGAGAGTGGCTCTGAAAGCTCAAGTCAGTCATCAGTTGATGACAGTGGCTCTGAAAGAAAAGTTCAGTCATCAGTTGCTGCCAGTGGCTCTGAAAGAAAAGTTCAGTCATCAGTTGCTGAGAGTGGCTCTGAAAGCTCAAGTCAGTCATCAGTTGATGACAGTGGCTCTGAAAGAAAAGTTCAGTCATCAGTTGCTGCCAGTGGCTCTGAAAGAAAAGTTCAGTCATCAGTTGCTGACAGTGGCTCTGAAAGAAAAGTTCAGTCATCAGTTGCTGAGAGTGGCTCTGAAAGCTCAAGTCAGTCATCAGTTGCTGCCAGTGGCTCTGAAAGAAAAGTTCAGTCATCAGTTGCTGCCAGTGGCTCTGAAAGAAAAGTTCAGTCATCAGTTGCTGACAGTGGCTCTGAAAGAAAAAGTCAGTCATCAGTTGCTGACAGTGGCTTTGAAAGCTCAAGTCAGTCATCAATAGAGGCTTGAGACGTGAGTTACATTTTATTCATCATTCTAGCTGTCTCAGCCATGTGAGATGAAACTAACACAAAAACAGTGTGTATTGGCTTATAGCCTAAAAGTGGCAATTTCAACAAGCTATAAAAAAAAGGGCATATTAGGTCCCCTTTAAACTAAAGGTTACTGGATTCGATAGAGTGTTATTTACAATTTACCAAAGATCTAGAGGTCCATGGATATTGATATGTAGCCAGGAATCGTGTTTCCTGACATTTATTCCATTTATGTGCCTGATTTTGACACTAAAGAAATAAATAAAGCAAATTTGCCTGTGAACGCAATAAATAAATAAATAAATCAAAATAGGTTGGTCTAAACCCGGGTGATCACTTATATCAATGTTATATCGTCCAGCTCCAAAAACGTGTGTAGTTTTATATAGTGTTTATTAAAAAAAAAACAAAAAAAAAACATCCAGTTATACAGAATTTAAGATTTTTTTGGTCAATACGATATAGTGTAATATAATGTATATATGTATGTATATACTCTATGTATATCACTCTAGCTTACCCTCTATATTGGTGGAATATGTGGAACAAATATTTTTTTATTTTATTTTATTTTTTTTATTTTTTTTTTACATTTTAGGACTTTTTATTTAGAAAACAAAAAGGTTCTATATGCATAGCTGAACTCTAACTTGGTTCTACCTGTGAGCCAATCAGCACTTTGAATGTACACAAGAGGACCAATCAGGATCAATTTTCTTTGTCATGTTGAGTTTTATATATCTTTTTGTAATGTTCTTGCACCCTTTTTACTTGCTGTTTTACAAAAGATATCTTGTATAACACAAATAAATATATTTAAAAATCATTTTTTTCTATATTAAAAACAAACAAGCAAGCCCTGCCCAGATTTGAAAAGTAATGCAAAAGTAATGTAATGCATTACTTCCCATAAAAAGTAACTAAGTAATGTAATTAGTTACTTTTTTAGGGAGTAACACAATATTGTAATGCATTACTTTTAAAAGTAACTTTCCCCAACACTGCTTTTGACATACACAGAATTCCTTAAAAATGTAAAAATTCCTGTGAAACCAAAGACTATGCTGTTATTTTTGATGCAATTCCAAGTAAGGTTGTTTCGTTATTATGTAATGCACATTTTCATTAACACTGACCAACAACCATTGACATGTGATATATTTATTGGCAATATTAATATTGTTAAAGATAAATGCAGTAATAGATGTATTAAAAATGTGTTAAAGAAGAAGTATGTACCATGTTCAGCAGTCTTTTGGTCACCTAAATATGAAAGTTTTTATAAGTAATAAAATAAAAGGTGTCTTTTAAAATATTACACAGAATTTACCTTGTTAAAGAATTATTTGAACAGTTCAAACTGGATCTTGACAACTCTAGTGAATTTTGTGATGTTGTTAAAGAATCGGTGACTCATCTTTTTTTGTGTATGTGTATACTCTCAATTATTTTGGGTAGATGTCTGTAATAATACAGTACAATAATACAAATAGAAATGTATGATGTTATATTGTTTTGTACATAACATTGATTCTAAAAGTACAATTTATTTTCTTACGCAACTAATTGTTTTATGTGGAAAATGTCACATTCATGTAAAGAAATGGGTTAAACTATGTCAAATTGTGACCATTTTATTAAAGAGACTAAACAATGCAGTACTACTTTGCAAAATATTAAAAACAGAAAAGCTAAAAAGACTTATGAAGCACTGTGTCACTTTAATTTGGTTATTTAAATTGTTAAATGTATCTTTTATCCCTGGTATAAATGTTTTTTTACCGTTCTATTTCTTCTGTTGTGAGTAGTATATATTGCATAGAAATAATAATAATATAATAATAATAATAATAATAATTACTGTCTACAGAATCAGTAAATGCAATTCACCTTTATTCCTCAAAGTGGCACTGTTTAAAAACATACTAATGGCTTGATTTTTCATTCATAATTACCGCAGGCATAATATCATCTGCAAAAAAATGAAACTTAATAATGTTTAATTACCCACTATAAGCATACCTAAAATGAACTCTGCTCTGGACAAAATATTTAGCACTACATTTTATGCCTTAAACAAGGATATTCATTCTAAAATATGAAATAAATGTGATAAAGCATTAGATTTACCTATTCTCATGCTGACACATTGTTACAACACTAGTTTCATGTTTTAAAAACATGTTTATTTGTATAAGCATAGTTTTATTGCAAATACTAACTATGGTTAGTGTAGTAAGACCATGGTTAATTTGTAGTTACCATGATTTTTGGTTTTATTTGTAGTAAAATCATAGTTCATTTTTGTAAGGGCTCACACTCTGAAAAATGGGGTAAGTTGAGCCACCCCCTGTATCTTGGCAACTGTACACTTTTACTGTCATGTGAAACCACCCATCATTTCTTCCAGACTGTGAAAATGGGAACTCAGGAACCCACTTTGCAGTGTACACGAAAAAATAGAATTCAAAAAATAGAATTTCCCTGCCCCCATTCCAGTGTAGGCCACTGGGCTTCAGCCCCTTGAAGTCTGCGTGTTTATGCACCCCATCTATTATAAGTGTTTTATGATAAACGTGACTCAATATAACATTGCAACTATACAGTAAAAAAGCTTTTACTGTTCTGAAAAACACAGATTTGTGGCCGTTATTGGAATTGAAAAGGTTAGAATAAACCCAAAACACATAAAACACCCAAAACTGTATCATCAGTTGCCATAGACCTTCTCATGGTCAATATAAAAATGTGCTTTTTCTGCGATAGAAAGCTGAAAAGTGGAGATATGTCATGCAGACATTGATAAGGGATATTATTTAATATTTATAACATAATATAAAATGTCTATATTGACTATGGAACTTGGATAAAATTAAACTGAAATTTGGTATGGTAAATGCAGAAGATTTTTTCTAATTAAAGTCTGAAGTAAATAAGTATAATCAATGTGTGTAATCTACTATTATGATCATGTATCTCTTTTAATGTATGAACGGAGGGCCCGCTGGAGAGCGTAAGGAGGTCTGGAGAAGAGTGTAATTATGAAATTAAGTTAGTTTGCCATCATGAAAATGTATGTAAGGAGCAGGGCCGTGCACAGACATTATGAGGGGCAGTGTTCCAAAGAAAAAAAAGAAGCACTAAGGGGTGGGTTAATACAAATGATGCAGCTGTTGCAAATATACAATTAAAAGGCAACACAATATGTAATAATTCCAGACTTTATTGTAGATGTTTTGATAAGAGTGGTCTCTCCTTAAAATTAACCATGGTTTTATTAATAGTAATCATTCATGGAACATTGACTGGCATTTGTATAATCATAGTTTTACTACAAATACCATGGTTAAACTATGGTCAGTGTAGCAAGACCATGGATAATTTGTGGTTACCACAGTTTAACTACCATGTTTCTTGCTTTATTTGTAGAAAAACCATGGTTAATTTGTTTTTAAGTGCTCACTCTCTGAGCCTGCTTCTGCCTCATTTTCATTGAAAGTAGGGGAGAGTGGGGTAAGTTGAGCCAGTGGGTAAGTTGGACCACCCCTTTTATCTTGGCAACTGTACACTTTTCTGTCATGTGACCATGTATTTTGAAACCACCCATCATTTCTTCCAGACTGTGAAAAGGAAAAACACATGGAGTGTTTTGAAGGCACCCATTTACTTTAACAACTTTTTCTGGCTTGTCAAAGTAAAACAAAGTACAAATTTAGCATGACAGATTAGCCAAACAGTTGTTATATCAAAGCAAATTTATCCAGGTCTAACTATATTTCTGATACATTTAGGTGATTTAGCATATAACATATAAAACTATGGAAATCATGTAGCTAAATATTCACCTGAATTGGTAAGCTAGAAAATGCTTTTTAAATCGGGTCAATTTACCCCTTAAACCTAGCAAATTTTTAGAACCCTTTGTCATAGATACATTCTGGTCATTTACAATTATAGGGATACTTTCATTAGGATAGGATGAATAATTTTATTGTACTTCTGCATAATTTTCACCTATCTTGAGGACCACATATACAGTAAGTGAAAATGGGTAATCTTATCCCACTCTCCCCTATTAATATTATACATTTAATTTATTATTTCACAGCATAAATCTATATTATAGACTAATAAACAACTCATTTAGAACATTTATATTAACTATTTGTAGGCCTACTGGTAATACAGTTTTTATACAATATTCTAAATGTGATGTGCTATAATAGATTACTAATATCAAGACAAGTGATCATAATGGGAAATACACTTAATTGCAAGAATTAAAGTGTTAAGCACTGCTAACTAATCTATATGATATGCTTTGAATTCATGTTTGCAAAAGTCGACTGATGAAAATGAGAAGACTGGTGAAAAGAGTGAAGTTGAGGAAAAGAATCATATTAAAATGAGAGAAAAACCTCTGACTTGCTCTCAAACCAAACAGAAAAAAAGAAAGAAAGAAAGAAAAGAAGAGCCAAGACATCTTTTACCTGCACTCAGTGTGGAAAGTGTTTCACATGCAAATCAAGTCTTGAGCGTCACAAGAAAAGAAGAGCCAAGACATATTTTACATGCACTCAGTGTGGTAAGTGTTTCACATGCAAATCAAGTCTTGAGCGTCACAAGACTTGATTCATACCGGAGAGAAACCGTTCACATGTGTTTAGTGTGGAAGGAGTTTTTCACTCTCATCAAACCTTAAGGAACATATGAACATCCACACTAGGAAGAAACATTATCAGTGTCCACACTGTGGCAAGAGATTCAGTCGGTCAGCAGATCTGAAAACACACATAAATATCCACACTGGAGAGAAACCGTACACGTGATCAGTGCGGAAAGAGTTTCGCACATATAGGACACCTTACGACACATATGAATAATATTTAGTTTAACATTTAGTAATTTTTACGTGTTAAAATGTCTTTAAATGACCATTAAAAAAAGCTAGTGTTAGCTTTGTTAATTGTTAAAGAGAGAAAATAGTGTTATTTTGAGGCAGAAACTACATACAGCGATACAGCTTTAAGATTCTGCGCGCTCTCCTGCGGGCGGCAATCAGTTTTTGGCAGATGATCAATTTTGGCACGACATGCTCTCTCACGGAGAGAGCATGCACTTATAGGTGCCTACCATGGCATACTGACAGCGGCACTGCGCAAAAGACGGACTTGGTATAAAGCAAAAGTGAAACTTAACAAAAACAGCGCGCATAGGAAAGCGATTGCAGGCTTTCGCATTTGCCAGCTAAATGCGCGATTTTCACACCTTAAACGAGCCGTACCAGACCTCTTCAGCTGGGTCTCGGTTCGGTTGTTTGGTGCGCACCAGAGTGCTAATGCTGTATTCACACCTTCCCCAAAAGGTCCGCACCAAAGGGGGAAACGAACTTGAGTTCGTTTCAATCGAACTAAGCAAGACAGGTGTCAATACACCCTAAATTTTACTTGAGTAAAGTACAAATACTCCAAAAATAATACTTAAGTACACATAGACCAGACCACAAGGGCACTTTAGCTTCAGACCTCAAGTCTGAAAAACCTCTGTCTTGCTCTCAAACCAAAATGAAAAAAAAATAAATAAAGAAAGAAAAGAAGAGCCAAGAAATCTTTCACCTGCACTCACTGTGGAAAGACATTCATACAAAAAGCAAGTCTTGAGAGTCACATGAGAGTTCATACTGGAGAGAAACTGCTCACTTGTGATTAGTGTGGAGTTTTGCAATTCCATCAACCCTTAAGGAGCTCATGAACATCCACACTATAGAGAAGCTGTACACATGTTATCAATGTGGCAAAACATTTTTCTGGGCTTTAGGCCTGAAGAAACACCTGAAAGTTCATACACAAGAGAAGACACATCCATGCTGTTATTTGTGTGGAATGAGTTTAGCATGTCTAGGAAATTTGAAAGAACATCAGAAAATCCATAATGGTGTGAGAGACGACATGTGCTTTGAATGTGAAAAGACTTTTGCTTCAGCAAAGTGTTTAAAACTGCACCAGAGGATTCACACTGGAGAAAAACCTTACAAGTGTTCACACTGTGACAAGAGATTCATTACTTCAGGAAACCTGAAGTCTCATGAGAGGATCCACATTGGAGAGAAACCTTATATGTGTTCACACTGTGTTGAGAGATTCAGTCATTCAACACATCTAAGAAGACACAGGAGGAGGATCCACACTTGAGAGGAAGCATTTCACTGCACTGAATGTGGGAAGTGTTTCAAACGTTCTTCTGCTCTACGCAGACATACAAACAACATTCACAGTAAGTAGATCATCTTAAGATCTAGCACTTTCAGATCTGGTGTGAGACACAATAATGAATCAATCAATGAAATATCATCTGGATAAATCTGTCATTGCAAGTGACATGATATAGAAACATTATCTAAATTTTTCACACTGAATAAAGTTCACCTTCATCTTCAAAACCAGCAGATTCAACTGAGATTCAGATCAACTCAAAAATGAAGTTCCTCTGTACATGATTTTACTTCATGATATAAATGATATCATTGTGTTATCCTATGAGTGTCATATTATGTTTAATTGTCTTATAATGCATATGTCACTTGTAGTTTGCTTACTCTTTCATGAAGGAAAGTAGTAGTTTTACAAACTGTTCTTGTTCAGGAAGCTAAAAAAGTCTGTAACACTTTAACCATTTTCTTCACAGTTGTTTTAAAAAGTGACTATTATTCTTCCACTTGTGATATATTTATAAAAACAGATTCAAGACTGTATTTATCATGTAGCTTTGCAACTGATCTTTATTTGTTTCTCTTGTAAGAAAGGATGGGTACCAGAAAACAGTAATAAATGGGCCTTTTTTGGGCCCATTTATTACTGAAGAAAAGAAGAAAAAAGAACACCATTAAAGAACCAGACCAATATGCAGTATTGTGAGAATAGGAATATAATTTAAACCTTAACAATACTCATCTCCATTTATAGGTGAGTAGGAGAGAGACAGACCCAGCTCCATTAGTTTTCACATTTACTTTTGCTTTGAGTAATTATTGATTGAATGTTATGAATCTTTTAGTGATACATTATCATTTTTAATATTGTATCAACAACTTAATTGTCTGCTGGTTGTATTAGGGGAAAAGTCATTGTATAGTTTTAGTTTAATATTTTAAAGCCATATAGTGTTATGTTTGCTTTTGGGCTTTCTGTTTTAAATATTTCTCAATAAAGCTTTCTAATTGAATTCAAAGCCTGAACTTTTCTCTCTCTCTCTCTCTCTTGGTTCATTTACATCAATTTGGGACAGATATGATGTATTTAATGGCTGAATGTCACTAGCTATAAATATTCAACTTGCTGGCTAACAAATGCATTCATGTGATCAGCTGGATATAATCAAATGAAAACAGATTGTAACAATCGTGACATTAAACATTTGGGTTGGAGTTACTGTTTCGCTCACATTGTTTTAACCTCTTGAGGTGCGGCTAATGTTCGCTTCCTCTCAGCCTTAATAACACACATACTGCTGTCCTTTCTCTACTCATGCAGCATCTAGTCGACAAAGACATTTTTAAATGCATATAATGAGTTATTAATGCCATTTAATAACAAAATTACATTCTATCATTATGAGAACTTTCAATATGTGTTTTTGTATGTATTTTTATACTGAGCTTACAGTATTTTCTACCCCCTAACACAGAAAATGTTTTTACAGAAACATGAATGCACACTACATTATGCAGACATTTAGTCCCCACAAAGCAGGTAAAAATAGTTCACACTAAACCGAAGATCATGGATGTACTTGGCTGAAAACCATAACATAAATTAGAAATGCTTTATAAGAATTATTTACTATTTTAGTGAATAATATAAAATAATTTCATACGTTTTTTTTTTTTTTTTTTAACTTAGTGTTAATTATACTACATTTTAAAGGCACAAGCCAATAACATCCTTTTACTGAAAATAACACAACAAAAAATAAAGTTTAAAGAAAATGTAATTATATGAAACATCAATATATTATATTTATTCAGTTCTATGCAACAGAATCAGCTGCTACAGCATGTTACAGCACAGTTGCGCTACTGCAAATAGGAACAAGTTTATAGACATTTGCTATTGGCGCATTATTTGAGCGGACTCTGATTTCCGGTGTGCATGAGTGGAACGCTCATTCATAGAGCGGAAGATTAAGCGGAGAGAGTGGCACGTTCAGTGACAATGGCTAGAGGAGACGTTTCCAGCCGTTTTCTCTTTTGGACGAAAACCAAAAATACCATGTCTGATCATTTTCGGTGGCCGAAAATTCGGTACATATCAGGTTTAAGATATTATCTATGTCCTAACCTGATGCCTAACTCTCACAGAAGCCTATGCAAATCGTATTTAAAAATAAAAATAAATGTTCTCACAAGTCAGTTGTCATAATATTTCTATATATTAAATAAGAACACTGCAAAAGCCCAGTCATGCAATCATCAGCGTCTCAAGCTGATTAATGAGTGAATTTCTTGTACAAACCGATCAGGTTGTGGGTTAATTTAGAGGACTCATGAAAATGTTTGCGTGTAGTAAACTTCACCAAACCCACACTAAATCAAAGAATCATGTAAAACCCAATAAACCTTGAGATTATTATCTCATGAAATATGGATGTAATAAAACTGAACAACAATCTACAACAATCTTTTTTTTTTTTTTCATTTAGCGTGTTCATTTCATTGGCAATTTTAATAAAAATAGACCACACTACTTTCATTAAAAAGGCGTATTTCTGCAATTGCAAGCTAATTATTTAAATTTGCATTCAAGTGCAAATTGCCACATTTGCGATAGATTCTTATTTGCATAAGAATAAGGTTAATCACTGTGTGTCATGTCTAAATTAATTATAATTTTATTCAATCTAGGAATAATTGTCCTCTAAAACCATTGGGGATATAGTTTGCCGGCACAACACTTAAAATTGTATACATTATTATATATATAATAATCCAAATAATGTGCTATTCGTAAGGTTTACTGGCTTTATTATGAATCTTTCATTGTGTTGTGTTGCAATCAGTGAGTGCTCTTTGAAATTTTCTTTTTGAGCATTTTTATTAGGTTCCATGTGTAGGTTCAGTTATTTCACTTCATTGGCAAAGAAATTAGCCTATTCATTCACATTAATTTGAAATTACTGAACTTGCACATATGAGCCTAATAAAAATGCTAATTCTAGAAGACAATTTCGAGCACTTAAAGTGATTATTAGAAAATCAGATATTTAGATTTTTGTTGTCTAGTGTATTTATTTATCTGTAGTTTTTTTTTCTTTGTTTTTTTTTTTTTTCTTTTTTTGGCAAATCTGCTTTTCCACACAAAAATTCATGTTCAATGAAGCTCCTCCAACAACAATCACACATTCAACAATAAATGCAGGAATATTCCTGAGGCTGAGAATCTGTACCAATAATAAACATATAGCTGGTCCTGAAGTGGGCCAGAATAAGTTATTAACTGGCTGAAATTTGGCCCAGTTATGTCTTTAATTCAGATTAGAGCCACTATTCTTCACGTCATTCTATTTCCCTCCTCTTCACTTCATACTCCAGTCCAGCGGGTGGCGCTAAAACACATACGTTTGTTTGCCAAACACTATTAAACCTCAGAGGAAGAAGTTTAGTTTCACCGCGCTCCCTGGTGTTTTGTTGTGATGTTGGCTTAATACAAACGGTTAGAATTTTACTTTCTGTAAATATAAAAAAATACAGTTTTTGAATTAGGTCAGTAAATACCTGTAATATTCTCATCCTCATAGTCGTGATGTAAGTTTTAAAGCAAGCAGGAATATCTGGAGGAGTATCAGCTGAACTGAGATCTGCTGCTGTGAAGATGGTGTTTGTTAAAGAGGAGAGTGAAGAGCACATGAGTGAACCAGAAACCTGGAGAATAAACAGGAGGAAACATGAGGAACCAGAAACCTTGGAAATGAAACATGAGGAACCAGAAACCTTGGAAATAAAACATGAGGAACCAGAAACCTTGGAAATAAAACATGAGGAACCAGGAATCTTGGAAATAAAACAAGAGGAACCAGAAACCTTGGGGAAAAAACAAGAGGAACTAGAAGCCTGGAAAATAAAACAGGAGAACCAAGGAGGTTGGTGTTTATTCTTCATTCATCTTTAATGACTTAGTGGTACATTAGGTTTACAGCTTTTAACCCTCTGGGGTCTGAGGGGGTTTTGGCCCTGGAGAAGTTTTGACATGTTTTAAATCACTGAAATAGGCCATAAAACAGTGAGATCACATGTATATGAATGTATGAATAATTGTATTAATTTTAATTAATTGAGATTTGACCCCAAGAAAAACAACATTTAGAAGGATTTTATGCACAAAACATAATGGCTATAAAAACATCAGTAATGAACACTAAATGACATTGCCTTTTGTTACTGAAGATAGCAACATGCATTAAAAACATTAAATAAAACATTTTAAATTGTTATTTTTAAAACAGAACATTATCAGTACATCATAGGAACACATAATAGTTCATTAACAAGAAAGAAAGAAGAAAAATTTACAAAAACACCTATAAAAAGTACATTTTAGCATTGTGTTAGGAATTATTTTATGTGACAGTAAGTGTTTTTTATATGAATATGAGTTTGATAGAATACAAACAGCATACATCCCACCAGAAGATACATTCCCTTTGTCTGCATTACTTTGAACATGATGTGCAGAAAGTGTGTGCGTGCTCCTTGCACTAGTGTTGCTGGTCTTGGAGTCATTTCTGGTGGGACAGACCAGGCACTTGCCAGGTTTCCTGCCTGCAGTTTTAACCACTGGAGTGTGTCTCCATTTGAACGTCCTTCACAACAGTTGCAGCAGCCATTGATGCTCTTAAAAAGTCACTGTCTTCTGAGAGTTTTTACTAGTTTGTAACCCAGCTGCTCAGTTTCCCACTGTTTCAGTCCTTGTTATTCCCCCCTTGTTATTTTTTTTTTCTTTTCTTGGGGCAATATGAGATTTTTTTCCAAAGAAGGCAAACATTGAAGATGCTACCTTTCTGTTCTTCATCACAGAAAGCTCAGAGGGATGCTCAGGATTATAATTTTCTCACCGTCCACAACATGCTAAGCTTCCTTTGTAGCACTTCCTCAACTAGGAGTATGATGTGAAGAAGAAAAAAAAAACATTGAGTCCTTCAGCCATGTCTAGTTCCACCCAGTTGATTTTTTTTTTCAGGTGCTTCTCTGGGGAATTTACTGGTGTACACCTACATGTTCCAGGCATAACTAGACCACATTTTTATGCCAAAGAAATAAAAGCAATTGTAATAGTGATCTATTTCTATCAGTTCTTCGCCTCAGATCATTGCATCAGTAGCTGTTTCGTATGTATCTTTAATGTATTGTATCGTTGGCTCTGCATCAAGATGCGTTTCGTAGCTATGAGCTGCACGTCACTAGCATGTATCGTCTTAAAGGACAGTGGCCACGAAATGGAACAGACATTCATCCACAGTGATGTGGGGTGTGGCTGTTAAAGAAAGGGCAAATGCTGGACCCACTTGTCCCATACATCCCTTATTGCTGTGAGTTTTTCTTGTTTCTTTGTCATCAAAGTGAATGACATGGGGAAAAAACATGGCTGGACATATCGAACTTCCAGTGGCAGGCTTGCTTTTGTTTCTCTATTTGACTTGCACTAGCTCCTGCCAAAATGAGCAACCCAATGCAAGCTTGTTATATATATATATATATATATATATATATATATATATAATACTAAATATATGAAATTATAGTGAATATTTTAAAATTATAGCCTGTATTAGTTATTTTATGTTTAAAAAAAAGTCACTTGTATTTACAGATGTTCAACATTGAATGTTCACATTTCTCAGCTTTTAACAATTTACAGAGAATTAATCATTTTTATTTTTATTTCAGAGTTCATTGAAGAAAACGTGGAGAATGAAGAATTAAATGAGGCTGAGAAGAAAAATCCTGTCAAAACTGGAAGAAAATTTTTGAGTTGTTCTCAAAGTAAACAAAAAGGTTTTAAAAAAAGAAGAGCCAAGAATTCTTTAACTTGCACTCAGATTGGAAAGAGTTTCACACACAAAACAAGATTTGAGCATCACACGAGAGTTCATACTAAAGAGAGACCATTCACTTGTGATCACTGTGGAAAGAGTTACACAAAATCAGCAAACCTAAAGGTACACATGTCCATCCACACTGGAGAGAAACCGCACTCATGTGATCAATGTGGTAAAAAGTTTATATGGGCTTTACTTCTGAAGAAACATTTGAATGTGCATGCAAAGGTGAAGCCACATTTATGTCATTTGTGTGGTAAGAGATTTTTGTCTCTACGAAATTTGAAAGAACATCAAAAATTACATGCTGGTGTGAGAGAGCACAAGTGCTTGGAGTGTGAGAAGACTTTTAGTTCAGTATACAGTTTAAAAGAGCATAAGATGATTCACACTGGAGAGAAACCTTACAAGTGTTCACACTGTGACAAGAGATTCAGACAATCAGGATATCTGAAAGCACATGAGAGGATCCACACTGGAGAGAAACCTTATAAGTGTTCACACTGTGACAAGAGATTCAATATTTCAACACATCTGAAAAGACACGAAAGGATCCACACTGGAGAAGAACCTTATAAGTGTTCACACTGTGACAAGAGATTCAAAAATTCAGGAGACCTGAAAACTCATGTGAGGATTCACACTGGAGAGAAACCTTACAAGTGTTCACACTGTGACAAGAGATTCACTCAGTCATCATATCTGAAAACACATGAGAGGTTCCACACTGGAGAGAAACCTTACAGGTGTTCACACTGTGACAAGGGATTCACTCAGTCATCATATCTGAAAAGACATGAGATGATCCACACTGGAGAGAAACCTTACAAGTGTTCACACTGTGACAAGAGATTCACTCAGCCATCATATCTGAAAAGACATGAGATGATCCACACTGGAGAGGAACCTTATAAATGTTCACACTGTGACAAGAGATTCACTCAGTCATCATATCTGAAAACACATGAGAGGTTCCACACTGGAGAGAAACCTTATAAGTGTTCACACTGTGACAAGAGATTCAATAAGTCAACACATATGAAAAGACATGAGAGGATCCACACTGGAGAGTAACCGTAGGAAGCGTTTCATTCAGTCATCTGTTATACCAGTGGTGGCCCATACATTTCACACTTAGTACCGTCCTACATGAGTTAATCCACCTCTTAGTATCAGCATAATATCATAAGCTATAGAAACCATATTTAACATCAATGCAGTATAATAGGACATTGCATCACAAACAGGTATCTCATGTAGAAAGAATGAGTGCCATTACTAAAGCAACACACATCAGCTGTTGCCAAAGCTGCACAATGCACATCATCTCTAGATGAAGCATTAACCGAATACAAATGACAAAAATATAGAGTCACCTTAGCAGTTGGGGGTTTGGTGCCTTGCTCAAGGGCACAACTGATTCTTCTTTGCTTCTCTTGAAAGTAGGAATGAATACCTGAACCCAGTATAAGGGTGGTATGCTGGGTACAATTAACTCTATTTTTTGGTTTGTTTTGTAACCAATTCAAGTGTAATCAACTGTTTTTATATGGGATAATAAAGTGATATATTACAGAAAATCTGATGTGTCTTGAGGATATTTTGACTGCTGCATGAGTGTATGTTAAATAGTAATCCATTATTAAATGTTTGCACTCCAGATCTATAATAGAGAACTTATGATGCCATAGAAATAAAGCCACAGTGCAGTCTATTGATTTTTTTTGTTTGTTTGTTTGTTTGGAAATTGAATTATTTTAATGAGAAAACATCACCTAACAAGCTTTTTTTCTTTTTGTTTCATTTTTTTGTTTGTTTTTTTGAAGTATACCTCTATCTTCTTATAACACTGACATCATATGCATGTAAATTTGGTTATTTGTTGAATATTGGGAATTTCCCAATACACCAAACTCCATTCTGTGAACCAAATTCTCAGTAGCCTAAACCAATTTGTCAAACAAATCACTTTTAAACAGGTTCAGGCAGTTCAGACACTGACATCTTGTGTACTGTTTTTTCAAAACTCTAAACACATTCTCTCTCACTAAGACACAATTTGCTCTGTGTTGAACATCTCAGGTTACTTGACTACATCCCTGTTCCCTTAAAAAGCAGGAACGAGATGCTGCATATCCACACGCTAATGAGAACGTTCTTGGTTCAACCGGTTGTGAAGAATGTGTGTGAACTAGCTAAGAATTAGCTTAAATAACCTCGGTAGGTGATGTAATAAATTACATGCACCCGAGGGTTATAAATAGATGTGAAACGATGCAGGTTATGCCTTTGTCTGAAAGACTTTATTATGGAGCTCCTACTCTCTGCTGAAATTTTTCCGCACACCTCCCCGTGGGGGCACACCACCCTCAGAACAACTTCTTCCAGGAGAGGTTGCTCCATAGGTCCAGCCTCTTAGAAGCGGACTGTGGAGTGTGGTGAGCCATGCCCCATGCCCATGAGGCTTCATGCCTCAGAGAGACTTGACCTGGTCGGGACTTGAGCATGGTGGGGTAGAAACTTCAGAAACACCTCCTTGTGGTGCTTCGCCTCCCATAACCTAGTGACTACTGTATTAACAACATCACCAAATAGGCCGGAAGATGAGATGGGGGCATCAAGGAGAAATGTTTGTTTTCTCTCTGTGAGGTTGAGCCACATATATCTTTCTGTGGAGACCATAGCAGCTATGGAATGGCTGATGGCAAGGGCCATCTGCTTAGCTGCGAGAGACAGTATTTAGAAAGTGACGTGACATGTCGCTGCAGTGGGCAGCCATATTGCTATCGCTGCAGCGCCCGGGGAGCAGTTTGGGGGTTCGGTGCCTTGCTCAAGGGTCTCACCTCAGTCATGGTATTGAGGGTGGAGAGAGCGCTGAATAATCACTCACCCCACTGACAATCCCTGCCAGACCTGGGACTCAAACCTGCAACCTTTCAGTTACAGGTCCGACTCCCTAACCATTAGGCCACGGCTGCCCCCGTAAAAAGTCCTTAAACAGGTTGGCTTGGTACATCTGCAAGACCACCATAGTGTGCAGGGCAGAACTAACCTGACCTGCTTCTTGGAACACTTTCCCCACCAGTGAAGATGTCAGTCTGCATGGCTTGTTGGGGAGCATAGGCTTTTTCAAAGAAGATGAGCTCCCAGGGGAGATATAGCCCACGAGCATCTCTTCTACCTCGGGCATCATCACGGGCATCATTACCCTCAACTTTGGCCCACTCCTCCATACAGGACTTCTCCAGGTCTTTCAGGTTCTGGGGCTGTGGCTGAGCAACAGTGTTTCAGCTCCCTCCATAGATTTTCTATTGGGTTCAGGTCTGGAGACTGGCTAGGCCACTCCAGGACTTTAAAATGTTTCTTACGGAGCCACTCCTTAGTTGTCCTGGCTGTGTGTTTGGGGTCATTGTCATGCTGGAAGACCCAGTCATGACCCATCCTCAATGCTCTTACTGACGGAAGGAGGTTGTTGCCCAAAATCTTGCGATACATGGCCCCATCCATCCTCCCCTTAATACGGTGCAGTTGTCCAGTCCCCTTTGCATTGTTTTGCCCAAAACATGATGTTTCGACCCACATGCTTTACGGTTGGGATGGTGTTCTTGGGATTGTACTCATCCTTCTTCCTCCAAACACAGCAAGTGGAGTTTATACCTAAAAGTTCTATTTTGGTCTCATCTGAACACATGATCTTCTCCCATGCCTCCTCTGGATCATCCAGATAGTCTTTGGCAAACTTCAGACAGCCCTGGACATGTGCTGGCCTGAGTTGGGGGACCTTGCGCATGCTGCAGGATTTTAATCCATGACGGTGTAGTGTGTTACTAATGGTAACCGTTTAGACTGTGGTCCCAAGCTCTCTTCAGGTAATTGACCAGGGCCTCCCGTGTAGTTCTAGGTTGATCCCTCATCTTTCTCAGGATCATTGGTACTCCACGAGGTGAGATCTGGTATGAAGCCCTAGTCCAAGGGAGATTAACAGTCATTTTGAATTTCTTCCATTTTCTAATAATTGCGTCAACCATTGTTGCCTTTTCACCAAGCTGTGTGCCTATTGTCCTGTAGCCCATCCCAGCCTTGTGCAGGTCTACAATGTTGTCCCTAGTGTCCTTAGACAGTTATTTTTTTCTTGCCCATAGTGGAGAGGTTAGAGTCTGATTGATTGAGTGTGTGGACAGGTGTCTTTTATACAGGTAACTACTCCAAACTGGTGCAAGTAATAAAGGTAATGAGTGGAGGATAAGAGGGCTTCTTATAGACAAACAACAGGTCTTATAGACAACAGGTCTGTAAGAGACAGAATTCTTGCTGGTTAGTAGGTGATCAAATACTTATTGCAATTAATTAATTAAATGGAAATTAATTACTAAAAAATCATACAATGTGATTTTCTGGATTTTTTTTAGATTCTATACCTCACAGTTGAGGTGTACCTACAACAAAAATTACAGATCTCTCCATTCTTTGTAAGTGGGAAAACATGAAAAATCAGTAGTGTATCAAAATACTTTTTTTTTTTTGCCCCACTGTAGCTCTCTAAATGAAACATACAGACTTTATATTTTTGCAAAAAAATACACAATACACACAAGCTTCAAGCCCAGGTTGAAGTCTTTATGTACTTTTACACAGATTTGGGTCTGATATTTTGTATTTACTGAAAAAACCCTGTGATGGGGCAGGATTCCTGTCAGCTCAATGAACAGTTCATTTTATTATGTCACTACCTTTAAATATGCAACTTGTTGGCTAACAAATGCATTAATGTGATCAGCTGGATATAAACTAATGCAAGTAGATTGTAACAGTCGTGACATTAAACATTTGGGTTGGACTTACTGTTTTTGTCACATTGTTTTAACCTCTTGAACTATGGCTAATATTCACGTCCTCTCAGCCTTGATAGCAAATATACTGCTGTGCTTTCTCTGCTAATGCAGCATCTAGTCAACTAAGACATTTTTAAATGCATATTAGCTATTAATGTAATTTAATAAAAAAAAAAACAAGCTTAAGCAAAGGCTAGGGTGACAAATTTAGAAGAAAGGTAGAAGTAGAGCGACATTATGGATGGCGGTTACAGGGCTATATAGGTTATAGGGCACCAACAGAGCCTGGGCCGGCCCTAGTTGTAACCATGCTGGGATTGGAACCAGCCCCAATATTTATGAAATACTTATTAATTTAGATTTTTTTAAACTTTTAAACTACCTTTATTTATATTGTTATTATTACTGGTCCTCTTTGTTGTCCTCCACCCTTTCCCAGCCTTATTGTAACTATCGTCCTTCATTTGACTATTATTATTATTATTATTATTATTATTGTTATTATTATTGTTGTTGTATGTTATTTATTTTATTATTATTATGTATTTGTTATTTAATATTATAATGATTTGTTCTGTTTAAAACTATTTGATGTGTATGTGCCCTCACGTTGTTCCGCTGTTTGTGTGTCCAGTTTTGTGCAAGAGCAAAGAAAATTTGCTTGCGAGTGAAAAGAGATTCGCACTCGGGCACTCTATTACTGTGCTTTTGCGCTACAATAATGCGCTCTCGACATTTGTCATTAAAATAGCACCATAACTTCCAGGTCAAGAACCTGTTGTTCAAAAATGCAGTAGCCAATGAGAACACATCACTACTAGCCCCACCCCCACAAGAGATTTGTGCCAGAATGGCAAACAAAGACTTTAGAAGCGTGAACGAAAACTCTGGAAGCGTATATGTAAGTACAGACCAGCAAAACAAAGAGAAGAAAACAGTTAGCAAAACATGTACTGTATTAAAAATAAAATACAAAAAAAAACTTTACGTTCATTTTAATTGGTGCAGATATAGTAAATGTAATGGATAATGTATACTTTTAGTAAGTCTCGCCAGAATGCTATCATCACTTCCTCTTTTCTACTATTTATAATGTGAAATGAAACCCAGCCAGTACATGACCGACCTTCAGCGTTGAAATTTGGTTGAAATAAGGTCAGTTGTTGTTCCAATGGTGAAACAACATTGATATAATGTTGAATGGCAAACGGTTGAAGCCCAATCAACACATGACTGAAATTCAACATCGAAATATGGTTGAAGTAATATTCAGTAAAACAATGCGTTAAATGTACAATGGCTGAAATAGGTTAAGAAAATCTTGTATCAAATGCTTGTATCTAAAACAAACATTTAACTCAACATTGAAACAATGTCGAAATAATGTTTATTGCTAAATGGTTGAAAAAGGTTAACAAAATTTTTTTAATGTATGTTGAATCATTCTTCAACACTGATGCCCAAGGCGAGAGCAAAGAAAATTTGCACGCAAGAGATAAGATTCTATTACTGTGCTTTCGTGCTACAATAATGCGCTCTCGACATTTGTCATTAAAATAGCGCCATAACTTCCAGGTCAAAAACCTGTTGTTCAAAAACACAGTCAGGTTTGTGATATTGTCTATGTCCTAACCTGATGTCCAACCCTCACAGAAGCCTGTGCAAATAACTATATTTATATATAAAATAAATGTTATAATAGTCAGTTGTAATAATATTTCTATATTAGTAAGTAGGGCTGCACGATTAAACGAAGGCGATGAGCATGTTGTCAGTGAAGCCGGTTGCGTAATCAGTAATAAACCTCCAGCAGTAAATGTCCTCTAAATCAGTGGTTCTCAATCCTGGTCCTGGGGACCCCCTGCTCTGCACATTTTGCATGTCTCCTTTATTTAACACACCCGATTTAGATCATCAGCTCATTAGTAGAGAGATCAATGAACTGAACTAATGAGCTGATGATCTAAAGCAGGTGTGTTGACTAAAGGAGACATGCAAAATGTGCAGAGCAGGGGGTCCCCAGGACCAGGATTGAGAACCACTGTCCTATTTAACAGTGGGTGCCATGCTTGCTACGCTGAAGCAATCATTCACAGAACATGAAATAGATCGTGGTTTGATTATTTTAACACAATAATAATGAAATGATTAATTATAGGACAATATTTAAATTAATTTAAATATTTAATATTTACTTTAATCGCGACCCCACTGGTTGAGAACCCCTGCTCTAAAACCATCAGGAATCAAGTGAGAAGTAGTTCGCTGGTACAACACTTATTATATACTATAATATACTATGCATTGAATAAATAAATGCATTGAATCACTCAATTACTGTGTTAAAACAAACACAACAAACAGTGAGTATGTTATTGTTTTTGAAGCTTCTATTCAGGAGTCACATTTAAGTATTTTGATATATCATTGAAACACAAAATCTTATGGTGGTGACATCTGACGGTGTTGACAAATTTGCATTTCTTTCACAAAACAAATGGAGTTCATGTAGTAGCCATTTTGTTTTTTTCTGTTGATGCTAGAGGCTAATGGATCCTGCTTCTGGAAAATGAAATGATCTAAATATTTCAATAATTTCCTCAGAAACTGGAAGATGGTGTTGACATATTACGGTTGTGACACAGGAAATATTAACATTAGAATTTAAAATATTCTAAAACTATAAAACTTAGCACAGTCTGTCTGACACTGATGTACTCTGCAGAGGCGCACTGTGGCAGTGGGGTACTTTAGAGTGACAGCTGCCCATCATATTTCCTGATTTTATTACATTTTAATTAATATCTGACGGTGTTGACAAAAAGTGAGGACACAATTTCGTAACCTTATTAAACATGCATGTGTCTTTGATAAACAACCTTGCTTTGATATGACATAATTTTAAGTGTTGTTTTTTATAAAACAAGCTCTTTTACATCATTAAAAAACATTTTTATCCATTTTATAGCATATGAATGAATGAACCCTTCTCTGTGGACACACTGTTTTAGATGTAGTGAGAAGACAAGAAGTGTCATAGATTTCACATAATAATGTTAAAATTAAACTGAAGGGTATAATTGTGTTAAATACATTCTATTATTAATCCCCATATCATTTATAATTTGAAAATATTTTTATTTTTATAACTAATAGCAGTTATTATTGGTGGACATGTTTTGTCCCACTTCTCAAGAATGACTGATATATAATATATTATTATACACTTAATTATATACAGTATTATATCCATAATAATCCAAACACATGTTATTCTTAAGGTTTATTGGCTTTACGAATCTTTCATTGTGTATTGTTGCAGTCAGTGAGTGCTCTTTAAAATTTTCTTCTAGAACAAGCATTTTTATCAGACTCCTATGTGTAGGTTCAGTTATTTAACTTTATTGGCAAAGACTATTCATTGTCATTAATGAAATTACTGAACTGGCACATATGAGCCTAATAAAAATACTAATTCTAGAAGAAAATTTAGAACAGTACTTAAAGTGATTTTTAGAAAATCAGATATTTAGATATTGTGTTGTCTAGTGTAGTTATTTACCTGTAAATAACAAAATCTGCTTTTCCACATATTCATGTTCAGTGAAGGTCCTCCAACATCAATCACACATTCAACAATAAATGCTGGAATATTCCTGAGGCTGAGAATCTGTCCCAATAATAAAACATATTCTAGCCCACTTCAGGACCAGTTATAAGTTATTAACTGGCTGAGACTTGGCCCAGTTATGTCTTTAATTTAGATAAGAGCTACTATTCTTCACGTCATTCTTTGCGATTTCCCTGTATTATTTTCCCTTCACTTCACACTCCAGTCCAACAGGTGGCGCTAAAACACATACGTTTGTTTGCCAAACACTACTAAACCTCGGAGGAAGAAGTTTAGTTTCACCGCGCTCTCTGTTGTTTTGTTGTGATGTTGGCTTAATACAAACTGTTAGAAATGTACTTTCTGTAAATATAAAAATAGAGTTTTTGAATCGGGTCAGTAAATACCTGTAATATTCTCATCCTCATAGTCGTGACGTAAGTTTTGAAGCAAGCAGGAATATCTGGAGGAGTATCATCTGAACTGAGATCTGCTGCTGTGAAGATGGTGTTTGTTAAAGAGGAGAGTGAACCAGAAACATGGAGAATAAAACATGAGGAACCAGAAACCTTGGAAATAAAACATGAGGAACCAGAAATCTTGGTAATAAAACGGGAGGAACCAGAAACTTTGGAAACAAAACAAGAGGAACCAGGAACGTTGGAAATAAAACAAGAGGAACCAGAAAGCTTAAAAATAAAACAGGAGGAACCAGAAACCTGGAGAATAAAACATGAGGACCAAGGAGGTTGGTGTTTATTCATCTTTAATGACTGTTAGTAGTAGGGATGGCTCGATACCATAATTTTGGCCTCGGCACGATACCAGAATGTAATACTTCGGTACTAAATCGATACTGTAGTAGGCTAAGTAATGTTAACATACTAAAAATGTATTAGTTTATTTATAATTTGTAAATAATTATTGACCTAGATTAGTATGTGCTGTAATACTGTTAAGTCAGCTCAGGTCAAGGTTTCTTTACTGTAAAGTCAATATATTCAAAATCACGTTATTAAGTCTGTCCCTCTGATTGTTTTTAGATTTCAGACTCAGAAAGTTTTTAATCTGCTTTAAAAGTACTTTTCAAGTGTCTGTACTTTATTAATGTTCTTTAGAAAACTTTGCTTCACAACATTCCAAAGCATGATATTGTACTTTACTTCACTGTTTCATATTAAATATTTAATACTTTATTACATTAGAAATATATTACATTCTTACTTTTTTTTCCAAGTAAAAGTAATTCTAAAATTTACTTGAGTACAATAAAATACTACATTGTTAATATTCTTAATTATGAAAGGTAAAACAAAAAAACAACTTTTATTTATGAAATGTAGTTTAGAAAAAAGTATGACATTATGCTTTGGAATGGAGTAAAACATTTTCCAAAGAAAATCACTATGATAAACTACAGATACTTTTTAAATTTAATTAAGTAAAAATACTTCACTACTGTCCACTATCATTTGTGAATAAAAGTTACTAAAATCTGAATTTTCGATTGATGCACTCACCTGTTGACCTCTAAATTAGTGGAAAGGCTCAGGATGAGCAAGTGACAATTGCTTGGTGGTATATAGCAACGCTTGCACACAGGTGCAGTAAGGTCAGTTTGTTCACCTTTATCATCAGTTTTGTATGCAAAATAACACCATATTTCACTTCTACTGTCTTTATTTACTAGTTTTGAGCGCGTTGATGGCGTTTCATCAGTTTGATGATCCATCGCGTTTTTCTTTTGTCACATTTACCGGTTTTGCAGTAATTTGGGAAGTACTGCCGCCTACAGGTGAACATCGGAACTGCAGCTTATGAAATGCCGAACGGGGCAAAATTATGATATCGAACCGTTTGAACTATCCTTTTAATGATACTCTGCAACGTCTCGGAAGCATACAAAAGGTCTGTTCTGCTCCATCTCTGAGCGCATACACAGAACAGTGCTCTTTTAAAAACATGACATCAAATAAGCATTAATAAATCAAGCATATCCAATTTTATGAAAGTCATGTTATATTTCATTGCGTATGAATTTCAGCTTTTATATAGGAGCAAAAGAGCACCGCTGGAAAGGAGGCAGAATGGGCCGCGATAATCTGTTTATCTATTATTATACTTTTAGAATCGTTTGAAGCTGAAATTTAAATTTAAGCTGAATTTCAATTAATTGCACAGCCCTAATACATAATTATTATAAAAAATACCTGATATGGCTTGAAGAACACACATAAGCTGTATGTTGTCACAGTTGGTTGTTTGTTTATTCAGTCAAAATGTTTCTCTCTTTTAAAGGGTTAATTCACCCCAAAATGAAAATTATGTCATTACTTATCCTCATGTCGTTCCAAACCCAAAAGACCTTTGTTCATCTTCAGAACACAATTGATAATAATGATTGCGTCATGGCACTTTTCAGAATGGCAGAAGACGTAACTCGGGGGAGAAGAATTGAGTTTTTTTTTTCTTTGCACACAAAATATAGATATTTTTTTTTCAGTACTTCGATGGAATTTGAAACACTTCTGCAAGATCTCGCACATTCCAAAAGATCCCAGCATAAATGCCCCATATAAAATATTTATTTAGGCTAAGTAGGGCTGTGCCGACTCTTCTCCCCTGTACGTTTGTCATTTCAAGTATATTTTATAAATGGTATAATGAAAGATGAAATGCTGATTTTATAACTTGGACATGACTGACAATATATCTGGTGGGCCCTGTAATCATTTTGATGATATTAGCAGTCTTCCCTGTCGTTCAACTCGGGGGCGGGACTATAGTTGCTTTCCATTTGTATATGGTATATTTCTGCTGGTGGTTGAGAGACAACAGGAGGGTAAACACTAGGAGTCTCATTCTTGTTTCTCACTTTCACTGTCAAAAGCTGTGACAATCTCATTGACAGAAAACCTTTTTTCCATTGAGAGAGCATAAGAGTTTTATGTTTTCCTCTCCTCTGTAAACCATGTTAATTGTTTCAACTTCCCAATGGCATGGGACATATCAAAGTTCTTGTGAGAAATAGGATTCCCTCTACCCCCATGTCACATGGTTCAGTGGTTCTCACAATAAGTTTTGGTATGTTATTGAACATTTTACTAAATATATAAAATTTCAGTGAATATTTTAGAATTATAGCATGTTTTATTGATTTTATGTTTAAAAGGGTCAGTTATGTATTTACAGATTTTAAACATTGAATAGGGCTTTTCTCCTCTTTTAACAATTTACAGTGAATAAATCATATATATTTTTATTTCAGAGTTCATTGAAGAAAAAGTGGAGAATGAAGAATTCAATGAGTTTGAGGAGAAAAATCATGTCAAAACAGAAGGAAAAACTTTGAGTTGCTCTCAAACCAAACAAGAAGGTTTAAAAGAAAGAAGATCCAAGAATTCTTTAACCTGCACTCAGATTGGAAAGAGTTTCACACACAAAACAAGATTTGAGAGTCACGTGAGAGTTCATGCTAAAGAGAGACAATTCACTTGTGATCAATGTGGGAAGAGGTTTGCAAAATCAACACACCTTAAGGGACACATGTCCATCCACACTGAAGAGAAACCGCACTCATGCGATCAATGTGGTAAACAGTTTATATGGGCTTCACTTCTGAAGAAACATTTGAATGTGCATGCAAAGGTGAAGCCACATTTATGTCATTTGTGTGGTAAGAGATTTTTGTCTCTACGAAACTTGAAAGAACATCAAAAATTACATGCTGGTGTGAGAGAGCACAAGTGCTTTGAGTGTGAGAAGACTTTTACTTCAGTATACAATTTAAAACAGCATGAGAGGATTCACACTGGAGATAAACCTTATGAGTGTTCACACTGTGACAAGAGATTCACTAAGTCATCATATCTAAAAATACATGAGAGGATCCACACTGGAGAGAAACCTTACAAGTGTTCACACTGTGACAAGGGATTCAAAAATTCAGGAGACCTGAAAACACATGAGATGATCCACACTGGAGAGAGACCTTACAAGTGTTCACACTGTGACAAGAGATTCAGTATTTCAACATATTTGAAAAGACATGAGAGGATCCACACTGGAGAGGAACCATATAAGTGTTCACACTGCAACAAGGGATTCAAACATTCAGGAGCCCTGAAAACTCATGGGAGGATCCACACTGGAGAGAAACCTTACAAGTGTTCACACTGTGACAAGGGATTCAAAAATTCAGGAGACCTGAAAACACATGAGATGATCCACACTGGAGAGAGACCTTACAAGTGTTCACACTGTGACAAGAGATTCAGTATTTCAACATATTTGAAAAGACATGAGAGGATCCACACTGGAGAGGAACCATATAAGTGTTCACACTGCAACAAGGGATTCAAACATTCAGGAGCCCTGAAAACTCATGGGAGGATCCACACTGGAGAGAAACCTTACAAGTGTTCACACTGTGACAAGGGATTCAAAAATTCAGGAGACCTGAAAACACATGAGATGATCCACACTGGAGAGAGACCTTACAAGTGTTCACACTGTGACAAGAGATTCAGTATTTCAACATATTTGAAAAGACATGAGAGGATCCACACTGGAGAGGAACCATATAAGTGTTCACACTGCAACAAGGGATTCAAACATTCAGGAGCCCTGAAAACTCATGGGAGGATTCACACTGGAGAGAAGCCGTATAAGTGTTCACACTGTGACAAGAGATTCGCTCAGTCATCATATCTGAAAACACATGAGATGATCCACACTGGAGAGAAACCTTACAAGTGTTCACACTGCGACAAGGGATTTAAAATTTCAACACTTCTGAAAACACATGAGATGATCCACACTGGAGAGAAACCTTACAAGTGTTCACACTGTAACAAGAGATTCAATCAGTCAACAAACCTGAAAAGACACGAGAGGATCCACACTGGAGAAAAACCTTACAAGTGTTCACACTGTGACAAGACATTCAAAATTTCAACACATCTGAAAACACATGAGATGATCCACACTGGAGAGAAGCCTTATAAGTGTTCACACTGTGACAAGAGATTTAATCGGTCATCATATGTGAAAATACACGAGAGGATCCATGCTGGAGAATAACCATATCACTGCATCTAGGAAGCATTTCATTTAATCATCTGTTATACACCAAGGGCGGGCCATACATCCAACACCTGCTAGTATCCTACATGAGTTAATCCACCTCTTAATATCGTCATAATATCATCAGCTATGGAAACCATATATAACATCCAAATGCACACACCAGGAGCAGTGGGCAGCCTTTGGTCCAGCACCCAGTTAGCAATTGTGGGTTTGGTACCTTACTCAAGGGGCACCTCACTCACAGATTTAACTGTTGTGACACATGTGACAATGTGCCTTTATATTAAAATGAAATGAAACCACTTCTCATAAAGGAATATAAACATAGTGTTCGTTTCAGTGAAATGGTTATAAAGGCTGATCATGCATTCTTTATAACAGTTTGTTTACCACATTCTTCATTCTTTCAAGCAGAAATTTATTTCTTTAAATGAATGTAGATTAATCTTTAGGGATACTAAAGAGACTAAGTTAAGTGAGTGATTTTCTGTCTTTTTTGTTGTTGCTTGATTAACATCAGTGCCACAGACAAGAGAAATTACATTTGGCCGCTGCCCCTTTAAAATGAACGCACGTATGCAATGTACTGATACACGTATAGGCTCCCAATTGTTTACGTTTACGTGGGTGGTAATAGACAAGAAATGTACAGTTGTATACCAGTGTGCTGATAACATATGCTTAGTCATTTGGCCATCCTACAGTATTTAATGAGCCCTGGCTATAGTATGTTATACTGAGATATTGATAAGTTCTGCCGTTATCAGTTCTGTTTTTGCTACTGGAGAATTTAAGGAAATACACATACAATATCTTAGTGCTACATAAATGTTATCAAGCTAATTGAATCTTTCCAACTGTTTTTATATGTGATAATAAAGTGATGTATTACAGAAAATATGATGTCTTGAGGACTTGTGGATGTGTCTGTTAAATAGTAATCCATTATTAAAAGTTTGCACCCCTGATCTATAATGGATAACTGGATTGCTCATGAGGCCATAGGAAGGCACAGTGCTCTCATAGAGTCTGTTGAATTAATTGAAAATCAAAAGATTTTAATGAGACATCACCTAACAAGCGTTTTTTTTTTTTTTTTTTTTTTGTTGTTTTGTTTTTTTTGTCTGAAGTATTCCTCTATGTTCTTACAATGCAAACAGAATATTCATGTAAAATTGCATGAATATTGGAAATTTCCCTTGTGTATTACAGTTTTTCCACATTTGCTAAAACACCAATCCCAATTCTCGGAACCAAATTCTCAATAGCCTAAACCAATTTGTCAAATAAATCAATTTCGACACTGTTTGGAGATCTAGTGCACTCTTTTTGCAAAACACTTAAACATTCTCACTCAATGAGACACAATTTGCTCTGTGATGAACATCTCAGGTTACTTTACTGTAGTCCTGTTCCCTTAAAAAAAAGCATGAACTAGATGCTGTGTATTTAACCGGTTAGCTTAAATAACCTCAGTAGGTGATGCAATTAATTGCATGCACCCAAGTAGATGTGAAACGAACACACCTACAGGTTATGCCTTTGTCGGAAAGGATGTCCAGTGCACAGCAGCACTGACGCGCAGCATCTCATTCACACTTTTTAAGGGAACAGGGTTACAGTCAATTAACCAGTATGTTCATCGCAGAGCAAATTGTGTCTTAGTGAGAATGTGGAGACTCTATTCAGGAGCTCCTACTCTCTGCAGAATTTTTTTGCACACCTCCCCAAGGAGGCGCACCACCCTCAGGACTCCTTTTTCGAAGAGAGGATGCTTTATAGGTGCAGTCTCTTAGAATCGGGCTTCATGCCTCAGAAAGACTTGACCTGGTCGGGACTTGAGCACGGTGGGGTAGAAACCTCACAAACACTGCCTTGTGGTGCTTTGCCTCCCAGAACCTAGTGAACACAGTATTACCTCAAGGAGGAATGTTCATTTTCTCTCTGTGAGTTTGAGCCACATATGTCTTTCCATGGAGACCATAGCAGCCATAGAATGGCCGATGACAAGGGCCGTCTGCTTACTCGCACAGAGAGACAGTCTTTAAGCAGTCCTTAAACAGGTCAGCTTGGTACATCTGCAAGACCACCATAATGTGCAGGGCAGAACTAATCTGACCTGCTGCTTGGAACACTTTCCCCACCAGTGAAGATGTCAGTCTGCATGGCTTGGTGGGGAGCATAGGCTTTTTCAAAGAAGATGAGCTCCCAGGGGAGATATAGCCCGCGAGCATCTCTTCTACCTCGAGCATCATGATGTAACCCTGTGCATCTATGATAGTCGAATAAATTGACGTTGAGGGTACAAAGATAGGGGAAGAGTAGAGCTTACTCTATGAATGAGCTAGTTTGTCATAGAGATCGCTAAAGAAGGAGAGAGAGACCGCTGCTGTGGTGCCTCCCCCCGGTCACCTGACAGAAATCTGTCATCCAACTTTGAACATTTGGGGGTCTCTTGCTTCTGCGGCCAGCCCAGCTTTAGTGTGTCGATTGCCAGAGTCACCACCTCGAGTGCAGACACCCCCCCCCCACCCAAACGTGCGCGATAAGCATGCGTCACTATGTAGGCCTATAGTAAACAAACTCGCGCATCTGCTCCATTCATAAAAACAGAAACAAGCGGAACATCCAGGATTCATGTGTAAATAGTCTTTTTGCAGCTTAATATTTACACATGCTAGTTCAAAACGCGATTTGATTTAACTTGATGACGGGCTTTTGATTAGTTCTTCCAAACTTTGACAAATTCCGTGACATTCCACGTTTAATAGTACATTCCGTTTTTATGAATAGATTCCGCGATTCCGTCCGCGCTTTTTCGCATCGCGGAAATCATAGGGCCCTACCAATCAGGAAGCTCTGTCTAGCACACGCCAGATCAGCACACACACAGTTCCACAAGCAGCACGGTCTCTCTCACTCCCTCTCGTTCTCTCTCTTTCACGCCGTCATTCTAAGATGCGCATTATAAGATTCACGATGCAGACATTAATGTCTCGCGTGCACGCCCTTGCCCGCTTGGTCTAGATTCCGGGATATTTTATTCAATTCGCGGGCATCAGGGAGCCACTATCAATATACCGGAGACTCCCGGAGCTTCCGGGAGACTTGGGATGTCTGTGCGTGACTCGTCGTTGAATATATCATCGCAAGAAGAGTGCTCTGAGATGGCACCCTCGATGCTTATCTCTGCAGATGCAAGAGATTAAGTACCTTCCATGCCTCAGCCAGATCGACATGCGACCCCTGGATGTTAGTGAGGGAACAGCAGCTCATTCCTCTTTGAAAAAAGAGAGCAGCGCACAAAGCACTTGGTAAAAGATTGCACTGCTCTCATTCTCTCTCAAGCTCGAGGGCAGTGTGCTCATCCCCCAAACACTTTAAGTAAAAGTTGTGTGGATCATCGTCAGAGATAAGTTTGAGATTGAATGTTACCATTTTAGTAATACATTATCATTTTTAATGCTGTATCAACAACTTTGTCTGCTGGTTGTATTTGCACTAGGGGGAAATTCATTTTATAGTTTGCTATAATATTAGAAAGCCATGTAGTGTTATGTTTGCTTTTTGCAATTTCTCATTAAAGCTTTTGAATTGAACTGAAAGACTGAACTCTGCTTTTTCCCTGGTTGAAGTCAAGTCACCTTTATTTTTATAGTGCATTTTACAATACAGGATGTTTCAAAGCAGCTTTATAGTATTTACAGTTAACGCCAGTTAGGCCTTGTCCTCACCTACACATATGCTGCCGGCTCCGTCCTGGCCCCCTGTCCTGCAGAGATCAGTTGAGTTTGAAGTTCGGTGGTTAAAACAACAGAGCTATCGGAAAGAGAAAGCACAATCTCTATTTTACAGTACAATAAGTATTTGATGCACTGCCGATATTTCCACTTACAAACAATGGAGATTTTCATCATAGATACACCTCAACTGTGAGAGACAGAATCTAAAAAAAGTCCAGAAAATCTCCACAGTATGATTTTTAAATAATTATTTCCATTTTATAGCATGAAATAAGTATTTGATACGATAGAAATATAGAACTTAATATTTGGTAAAGGTAAAAATTGTAAACCTTTGTTTACAATTACAAAGGTCAGATTTTTCCAGCAGTTCATGACCAGGTTTGCACACACTGCAGCAGGGATTTTGGCTCACTCCTCCATACAAGTCTTCTCCAGATCTTTTAAGTTTTTGGGGCTGTCACTGGGCAACAGAGTTTCAGATCCCTCCATAAATTTTCTATTGGGTTGAGGTCTGGAGACTGGCTAGGCCACTCCAGGACCTTGAAATGCTTCTAACAGAGCCATTCCTTAGTTGTCCTGGCTGTGTGTTTGGGGTCATTGTCATGCTGGAAGAACCAGCCATGACCCATCCTCAATGCTCTTACTGAGGGAAGGAGGTTGTTGCTCAAAATCTTGCAATACATGGACTCATTCATCCTCCCCTCAATATGGTGCAGTCATCCTGTCCACTTTGCATAAAAGCATGCTGTTTCCACCCCAATGCTTCACGGTGTTCTTGGGAATGTACTCATCCTTCTTCCTCCAAACACAGCGAGTGGAGTTTATACCAAAAAGTTCTATTTTGGTCTCACCTGACCACATGACCTTCTCCCACGCCTCCTCTGGATCATCCAGATGGGCTTTGACAAACTTGATGGGCCTGGACATGTGCTGGCTTGAGCAGGGGGACCTTGTGTACGCTGCAGGATTTTAATCCATGATGGTGTAGTGTGTTACTAATGGTAACCGTTGAGACTGTATTCCCAATTCTCTTCAGGTCATTGACCAGGTCCTCCTGTGTAGTTCTAGGCTGATCCCTCACCTTTCTCAGGATCATTGATTCTCCACAAGGCAAGATCTTTCATGGAGCCCCAGTCCAAGGAAGATTGACAGTCATCTTGAATTTCTTCCATTTTCTAATAATTGTGCCAACAGTTGTTGCCTTCTCACCAAGCTGTTTGCCTATTGCCCTCTAGCCCATCCCAGCCTTGTGCAGGTCTACAATATTGTCCCTAGTGTACTTAGACAGCTCTTTGGTCTTGTCCATAGTGGAGAGGTTGGAGTCTGATTGACTGAGTGTGTGGACAGGTGTCTTTTATACAGGTACTGACTTCAAACAGGTGCAACAGGTGTAATTATACAGGTAATGAGTTGAGGATAGGAGAGCTTCTTAGAGAGACACTAACTGGTCTGTGAGAGCCAGAATTTTTGCTGGTTGGTAGGTGATCAAATGCTTATTTTATGCAATTAAATGGAAATGAATTATTAAAAAAAACAATTAGATTTTCTGGATTTTTTTTAGATTCTATATCTCACAGTTGAGGTGCACCTATGATGAAAATTACAGATCTCTCCATTCTTTGTAAGTGGGAAATCATGAAAAATCAGCAGTGTATCAAATACTTATTTGCCCCAGTGTAGCTCTCTAAATGAAATATACTGACTTTTTTTTTTTTTTGCAGAAAAAATGTCTTGGTTACGTATGGTAACCCTTCGTTACCTGATGGAGGGAACGGAGACGACACTAGGGGTTGCTCTAGGGAGCCCAAACACCTCTGAACTTTGAGAAAAAGCTAATGAAATTGGATGAGTAAGCTGTGCGGAATTTGCATAGCAGGCTCCGCCCCGTCTGGTGGGTATATAAGGGCCTGCCAGCAAATAGCTCACTAGTTCTGGTCTGAGGAGCCGAGTGACCACTAAGCTAAACTCAGAGGCAGCCCGAGGTTGTCGCAGGAGGGACACAATGTCTCCATTCCCTCCATCAGGGAACGAGGGTTACCATACGTAACCAAGACGTTCCCCTTCTGTCGCTTTCTCTCGTCGTTGTGTCGAGGAGACGACACTAGGGGTCCCAGTTGAAAACGCCATCAACCAGCGAGCTGCGTCACGAGTGTAGGGAGTGCAAATAATAACAGGAACACGTGTTATATAAATGCAGCTCACCTCTCGTGACCTTCTGATGTCCAAGGGTCTTCAGCTAGCCTTTCCTCACCTTTAGCTGGGATCTTGGAATCATCAGGCCAGTGGCTGTTCCCCCGAGGGGGAAGAGACACTTCGGAGGTCACACCCTGCTAGAGGGAGGTAGTTGTGTGAGGAATGCACCTAGGGACTCGCCGCAGGGGAGTACTACGAAGGGGTGATCCTGAGTGCGGGCTCCACATAAGGGAAGGCTGCCGGGTTCAAGACCTAAGACAGGGCTGTCTTGAGGGAAAACACCAAGTTAGTAGATGCGGGTGGATAATACACACTGGGCCACGTAAGGGGAGCACAATCTAGTATGAGAGTTAGCAGAAAGTAATATACCTCATACTTGATTCGAGAACCAGTTCCTCCGGAGAAATGGGGATCATGGCAGGTGCTGAATGATGGAAGGGTCGTCCAGGATTCGCAACAGGGAATCTGCTGAACTGAAAAGCGTCGACACTGGGAAGGGAAGATGCAGTCGCAAGCTTTTACACCTGGCCAGTCTCGGAGGCGCTGAGGCTTGCGTACAGGATTCCTGAAGAGACTGGATCCATGCGAAGATTGTAAAAACTAGCAAAAGTATTCGGTGTAGCCCAACCCGCAACTCTACAGATATCTGCCAATGAGGTCCCATTCGCCAAGTCTGTGGACGCAGCGATGCCCCTGGTGAAATGACCTCATAGGCCCCACGGATCGCATCCACAATCCAGTGGGCGACCCTTTGTTTGGAGACAGCATTCCCCTTCTGCTGTCCTCCAAGGCAGATAAAGAGCTGATCAGAAGCTCTGTGTGCATTCCAAGTAAATGCGGACTGGGCATAACAAGGAGTTGTTGGGATCCGCTTCTCAGGAAGGGATAGCATGCAAGGTGACCACCTGGTCACCTTGGGCATGTATCCGGGCCTGGGTCTCAGGATAACGTGAGAATAAGCAGGCCCGAATTCCAGGCATGAGTCACTGACGGAGAGGGCTTGGAGGTCTCCCACTTTCTTAATAGAAGTGAGCGCAGTCAGCAGTGCCGTCTTGGAGGAGAGGGCACTGAGATCAGCTGACTGAAGGGGCTCAAAGGGATCTAGCTGGAGGCCCCGAAGGACCACTGTAAGGAAACAAGGTGTATAAATGTGTGTGTGTATATATATATATATATATATATATATATATATATATATATATATATATATATACTTTTTTTTTTTTCGTTATTGATTGTGAATTTATTTCATTGTTGTTTATATTATTGTTATTATTTTGGTTTCATTTTTGTGCACCTGTTTATTGCCTGGGTTTGCGTAGAATTGAGGACTTCAATTATGACAGAGAATTCATTGAAGGTAGCAGATATATGACGTATAGAGTTGTGAGACGGAAGGAACGGCAGCACGCGAGTTGTGCTGAAGGCACGCCGAATAAGTCACAGGTGTACGGTCTAACTGAAGTCCCAATTTCGTTCTAGATCCTGGTTTATGGGAAATGAGGTATGCATTTAAATGTATTTGTTTATTATTGATTTAATTGTTTAAGATTTGGTTTACAAGATTTGTTTGTTTGTTTTTATTTTCTCTTTAGTTCTTACGGTGATTTGTGTCTCTATATGATTGATTTCACGGGTTGGCAATAAACAAGCATGAATCATCAGTGGAAGACTTGACCGTTTTTTGACCAGGATGCTACAGACAGAACCCAAGTGGGGACGAGGTGCGGCCTAACTGGGTTCAGTCTGCAGGCACCTTTGAGAAAACGGGTAATCAGTTTTCCAACTGATCTGCCTGCCACCAGGTCATGGTTAGTGGAAATAGCGGCTACCTGGACCTTAAGTAGGTGTGTTTCCATTACAAATGTGCGCAAAACTTTTGCGATATTTTCTAAATGTCAATAAAAGCCTGTTGCGAAATGACAGTGTTTCCATTAACCATATCATGCTACTAAAACTCGTCCTCTCGCAATAATTCATTCAAAACGCACTAGCCGTTTTATATTTTTAATTGGATACAAGGCAAGTATGCGCTTGTAATAATAGTGCGCGATTAGTGTGAGAGGAACTGTGGATTCAGAATTTCTGGATGAACACATTCACTTTTTTTAGCTGTGCAGTGCAGTGGGGCCACTTGTAACACCTGCAGCATCATGCACAAGCCAGTTTCCACAAATAAACGAATAAAGAATGATCATATGACTGTTCACGTATATCATGTGACCTGGAAATGCGAAAAAGGCGTTTCCATTGCTGTTTTGCGAATTATTCCTTTTTCGCATTGTCTGAAAAAACACCTCATGCAAGTGTAAAAACTTTTTTGCGATATATGGGTGTTTTTGCGAATTTGACACGTTTCCATTAGGCGTAATTTCAATTTGCGCATTTTGAAGGGTAATGGAAATGCGCCTAGTGTTGAAGCAGAAAGGTGCCTATCCAATCCTCCTTGGAGGAAGGAAAGTATTGATCCGATGCCACAACTCCGTGGTGTTCTTCCCAAGGGGAGAACCTAAGTCATGAAAGTGCACCACCTGAGGTCATAAAGTCATCTCGTAGAGGGGGCTCTAGACTCCAAGAGAGTGTTACATTTACATTTACATTTAGGCATTTGGCAGACGCTTTTTTCCAAAGCGACATACAGTTGGGAGAACATAGAGCTATTCTTCTTAAGGAGACAAACAGACACAGGCAGTGCTATAATACCAGATTTCAAGTGGTGCTTCAGACAAGTACAAGCTAGAAAGGGAAGGAATAAAGAGATTAATTTTTTTTTTTTTTTTATGGTAACAGCAAATAGAGTTGAAAGAGATGAGTTTTAAGCTGTCGCTTGAAGCTTGTCAGCTTGTCAGCTTGTCAGCTTGTTAACCACTGCTAGTGGGAGATCCCTGAACTCCTCCTGGTCACGTCCAGAGGTTCCAGAGATCTGGGCACAGGTGCCAGATTGTGCCCCTCCTTTCTCAGGGGGATGCGCCAGGGAGGGATGGAGGAGAGAAGTACGAGCTCCGAGAACCAAATCCTGTTGGGCCAATAAGGGGCGACCAAGAGGATTTGTTCCCTGTCCTCCCTGACCTTGCACAGAGTTTGTGCAATGATGCTCACTGGGGGAAACGAAATGTCAACCAAGGGTTGAGAGTTTTTTGACATACTGGTGTGAGTGTCACACGGTATGAACTCGGGCGCCATGCCCATTTTGGGACTCGCGAATGGAGCCAGTGCTGTAGCGGCCTCATGTGAATCAACCCCAGCGGTTTGACCACGGTTGCAGATGCCATGTGCCCCAGGAGCCTCTGAAATTGTTTCAAAGGAACCACCGAGCTGCGTGTGAGATGCTCTATGCAGCTTAGCACTGACAAAGTATGCTCTCGGGAGAGACGTACATCCGTAGCAATAGAGTCCAACTGGACACCGAGAAAAGAGATGCTCTGCACAGGGGAGAGCTTGCTCTTTTCCCAGCTGACCCGAAGACCCAGTCGGGCTAAGAGGTGAAGCACCACATTCCTGTGAGCGCAAACCAACTCTCGAGAGTGAGCTAGGATTAGCCAGTCGTAGAGATAGTTGAGGATGCGAATGCCTGCCTCTCGGAGAGGCGAGAGGGCAGCCTTCATGACTTTCGTGAAGACACGGGGCGACAGGGCGAGCCCGAAGGGGAGGACCGTGTACTGAAACGCCCGACCTTCGAAGGCAAACCGTAGAAACGGTCGGTGTCTTGGAAGAATCGGGACATGAAAGTACGCATCCTTCAGATCTATAGCCACAAACCAATGTGTCTGACAGAAAAACCCCTTGTGTCTGACAGATGTAATGATACGTTTCAGGGTCTACATATTGAAGGAGAGCCTGTGAAGGGTCCAATTCAAAATCCTCAAATCCAGGATTGGTGTGAGTCCACCGCCTTTCTTCGGCACAATGAAGTAGGGGCTGTAGAACCCCCTCTTCATATTGGCTGAGGGGACCGGCTCTATCGCTCCCTTCGCCAGAAGGACAGCGGCATTCTTGACCGAAACTTTGGTGAAAGGAATCCCGCTGAATTTGGGCGGGCACCGGGCAAGCCAACCATTTAAACTCTCCGCTAGGGGTGTCAGAGGGACCACTCCCGACGTGCCTCGGGTGGGGACTTTGTGGCAAGTCAACGAAAGAGACTCTGTATGACAACGATCAAACAGGAGACCGCCTGAGGGCAGGGGATCGACTGAACGAAGCGTAATGTCTGACAAAGGGTGCGGAAGCGCTGGTGTGGCGGTTGCGCAAGCTTTGGTGAAAATGAGTGGCTGGATCCCCAGCGGGGAGCTGAGCACACTGTGAGTAACGCCCAGAGAAGAAAGAAATTGCTCTTTTATTGACCATGTGGTGGCCGTCTGCCCATAGGCAGACAGCCTGGGTGGAGCCCTCGCTCGCCCCCTCGCCGAGCATTGGATCCGGGTAGGTCAGCTGGACTCTCTCCTCTGGGCTGCCCGTCTCAGGAACATCTTGAAGCCTGGCAAGGTTTCTTAGCTTCCTGAGGACAAGGCGGGGGTGGCGCCACCTTCCTGCGTGAGCTGGAACACAGGGCTGGTCCAGCTGCAGGGCCGGCAGGCTGCGGGCTCTGAGCTGGTCTGGTAGGCGGTCGTCCTCGACGGGTCCTCAGTGGAGGCTGCTGCTGCCTGGAGGGAGTGGGGCTGTGATGTGTTTGATTGCCTCCGTCTGCTTCCTTACGGTAGAAAACTGCTGAGCGAAGTCATCCACAGTGTCGCTGAAGAGACCGGCCTGAGAAATAGGGGCATCGAGAAAGCGAACTTTCTCGGAATCCCTCATCTCTGCCAGGTTCAGCCATAGGTGGCGCTCCTGGACCACCATAGCGGACATTGATCTCCCCAGAGCTTGCGCCGTGACCTTCGTAGCCCGTAGGGCATAGTCGGTCGCCGGGGGCAGATCCTGCAACTGCTCTGAGTCAAGTCAAGTCAGATTTATTTATATAGCACTTTTTACAATACAAATTGTGTCAAAGCAGCTTTACAGTATCAAATGGGAAGGTAATATATCAATAATGCAAAAATAAACTATAAACACTTGTAGGTTTAGTAGATAAATTAATCAATAGTTCCAAATTAATAAATTGTTTGTCCCAATTTCATTTTTCCCCAATTTAGTTGTTGTCCCCAACTGAGCAAGCCATAGGCGACAGTGGCAAGGAACCAAAACTCCATCTGGGATACTGATGGAGAAAAAAAACCTTGGGAAAAACCAGGCTCAGTCGGGGGGTCAGTTCTTCTCTGACCAATAAACAAGTAGTTTATACTCCCATACAGACCTGTAGAGGGGGTCTATATGTACTTACCTACCATCTGGATACAAACTGGATCAGGAAACTGCAGTGACCAACTCTTCAGGATTCATACTGGATGACCTCGGAATAAGCAGGAGACAGAGAATATTAGCATAGATTCCATTTTTTTTGCATAAGGTGTTATGGGAAGTGTTCCCGGTTCCGGTTGACCTAATTAATGTAGCCTAACAATCCTTTAACGGATTTAAATATTACAAATAATTTAATGTGTTATGTGTAGGCCAGGTTGAAGAGATGGGTCTTTAGTCTAGATTTAAACTGACTGAGTGTGTCTGCCTCCCGAACAGAATTAGGTAGATTGTTCCATAGTTTCAGTGCTAAGTTAGAAAAAGATCTGCCACCCGCAGTTGATTTAGATATTCTGGGTATTATCAGACTGCCAGAGTTTTAAAAACACAGCGGGCATGGGGGACTATAATGTGATAAGAGCTCACTCAAGTACTGCAGGGCTAAAGGGCTTTATAAGTAATTAGCAAGATTTTAAAATCAATACGATGTTTAATAGGAAGCCAGTGCAGTGTTGACAGAACCGGGCTAATATGCTCATACTTTTTGGTTCTAGTAAGAACTCTAGTAAGAAGCTGCTGCATTTTGGACCAGTTGGAGTTTGTTTATTAAGCGTGCTGAACAACCCAATAAAGCATTACAATAATCTATCCTGGAGGTCATGAAGGCATGAATTAATATTTCTGCATTTGACTTTGAGAGCATAGGTCATAGTTTCGCTATGTTTTTAAGATGGAAAAATGCTGTTTTGTAAATGCTAGAAATGTGTTTTTCAAAGGAGAGATTGCCATCAAATAACACACCTAGGTTCCTGACTGATGATGATAAATTTACAGAGCAGCCATCAAGTATTAGACTGTGTTTTAAGTTATTACTTGCTGAGGTTTTTGGCCCAATAATTAACACCTCTGTTTTTTCAGAATTTAGCAGTAAGAAATTTCTTGTCATCCAGTTTTTAATATCAACTATGCATTCCATTAGTTTTTCAACTTTGTATGCATCGCCAGGCCTTGAAGAAATATAGAGCTGAGTATCATCAGCATAACAATGAAAGCTAACACAGTGTTTCCTGATGATAACTCCTAAGGGTAACATGTAAAGTGTAAACAGTAATGGTCCTAGTACAGAGCCTTGAGGTACTCCATACTGGACTTGCGATCGATACGATACATCTTCATTTATTGCTACAAAATGATAGCGGTCAGATAAGTACGATTTAAACCATTCTAAAGCACTACCGCTAATGCCAACATAATTTTCGAATCTATTCAAAAGAATGTTGTGGTCAATAATATCAAACGCAGCACTAAGATCCAGTAGCACTAAAAGAGAGATACAACCATGGTCGGATGATAAGAGTAGGTATTTTGTTACTGTAATGAGAGCAGTTTCAGTACTGTGATAAGGTCGAAATCCTGACTGGAAATCCTCACAGATATAATTTTTCTCTAAAAAGGAACATAGTTGTGAGGATACTACCTTCTCTAGTATTTTTGATAGAAAAGGGAGATTTGAGATCGGTAATCTGTAATTAATCAACTGATTAGGGTCAAGTTGTGTTTTTTTAATGAGAGGCTTGATAACAGCCTGTTTAAAAGTTTTGGGGACATATCCTAATGACAGTGATGAATTTATAATATTTAGAAGAGGTCTAGGATATCTGGAAGCACCTCTTTTAGTAGTTTAAATGGGATAGGGTCTAACATACATGTTGTTGGTTTAGATGATTTAACAAGTTTATAAAATTCTTCCTCTCCTATAATAGAGAATGAGTGGAATAGTTCCTTAGGAGATCTATAGCACACTATTTGATCTGCTACTGTTCCTGATGGCTGCATGGTTACAATTTTATTTCTAATAGTATTGATCTTTGTTGTAAAGTAATTCAGAAAGTCATTACTACTGTTCTGTTTGTAAAAATCTGTTGGTGCTTTATTTTTGGTTAATTTTGCCACTGTATTGAATAAATACCTAGGGTTATGTTTGTTTTCTTCTAAAAGAGATGAGAAGTAATTGGTTGATACTAAGGAATTCTGATAAATCAGGAAGATCACATATAAAGCTGTCTTTGGTGGATGATGTAATAGATCTACCATACTTGTAGCAAGGAGTGGGATTTGCAGTTTTAGCTATCTGGAGTATACATGAGACTAGATAATGATCCGAGATATCATCGCTTTGCTGCAGAATTTCAACACCATTAACATTGATTCCATGCAAAAGTATTAAGTCTAGAGTATGATTCCGACAATGAGTAGGTCCTGAAACATGTTGTCTAACTCCAATAGAGTTCAGAATGTCTGTAAAGGCTGATCCCAATGCATCTTTTTCATTATCAACATGGATGTTAAAATCACCCACTATTAAGACTTTATCTGCAGACATCACTTACTCCGATAGAAACTCAGCGAATTCTTTAATAAAATCCGAATGGTGCCCTGGAGGCCTGTATACTGTAGCAAGTACAAACGTTGCAGGGGATTTATCCTTTGGACCCTTTTCTCTGGATAATGTCATATGAAACTCCATAATTTCAAATGAGTTATACTTAAAGCCAGTTCTCTGAGAAACGCTGAAGTTATTGCTATAAATAGTAGAGACACCTCCCCCTTTACCTTTTAGACATGGCTCATGTTTATAACAGTAATCTAGGGGGTGGACTCATTTAAAATAATATAGTCATCTGGTTTTAGCAAGGTTTCTGTCAAACAGATCACATCTAGTTTGTGATCAATAATCAAGTCATGTACAAAAAGTGCTTTCGAAGAGAGGGACCTGATATTCAATAAGGCAAGCTTTATCATTTGTTCCTCAGTAATATGTGATTGTTTTATTTGTTGAACATCAATTAAATTGTTACTATTAGATTGGTTTGGCAGCTCGCAGATGTTTGGTTTAGCCAGTTTGTCTGCTTCCTGACCTGGGCCCCAGTTAGTCAAGTGCAAACTCTAAGACTATATGCCATATTTCTAGAGAGAAGAGCGGCACCTCCCCCGGAGGGATGGAGACCGTCTCTTTTTAACAGGTCATGTCTGCCCCAAAAACTTGTCCAATTGTCTATGAAATCTATGTTATTCTGCGGACACCACTTAGACATCCAGCCATTGAGTGGCGACAATCTGCTATGTATCTCATCACCACGGTAAGCAGGGAGGGGACCAGAGCATATTACAGTGTCTGGCATCAAACTTGCACACACCTCTTTAACATTATTTTTGGTGATCTCCGACTGGCGAAGTCGAACATCATTAGTGCCGACGTGAATAACAATCTTACTGAATTTACGTTTAGCATTAGCCAGCACTTTTAAATTTGCCAAGATGTCAGGCGCTCTGGCTCCCGGTAAACATTGGACTATGGTGGCTGGTGTCTCTATTTTCACATTCCGTACAATAGAATCACCAATAACTAGAGCACTTTCATCAGGTTTCTCAGTGGGTGCGTCACTAAGCGGGGAGAACCTGTTTGATGTTCAGATGGGAACAGAAGAGCGGTAATTTGACCCGCGACTATGCTGTCTCACGGTCACCCAGTTGCCCGAAAAAGGACAGATTAGCACAAAACGAGAGTGAGCCGAGCTAAGCGGCTAGTGGAATGCTAACGCGGTAACGTGCTGCTCTCCTGTATAACATATTAACAGTGAAATGATCAGATCAGTCTAATTAGATTGATGGATCAAGTTTGAGATTTGGTGAAATCAAGAATATATTGTATCACAGACTGGTGAGGGAGGAGGAGCTGGTCAGTTGTGCCCTGGCTGAAAAGGGGGCCTTCCAAAACTTCGTCAGCTCCTCATGTAGTTCGGGGAAGAAAGGTGCTGTGGTCGCGATCGCTGCCCAGGAACCAATCATCCAGCTGTGAGCATTCGGGACGAAGTGGAGAATTCCACAACCACAACCAGAAGGAGACGGATGGAAAGGCATGGTAACACAAACCAACCGTGTCAGCTCTTCAGAAAAAAATTCACTACTTTTAGAAAAAAGAAATCTTCTCTTGAAATCGCCGCTGAAGCACCCAGAGGATTCTTGCTGATCCGCTGCCCGTGCCGTAAATCCAACGACGTGAGGTGAGTAAATGCTGCTTCTAAATAGATGCTGCATTTGGCTCTGAAGACAAAGAACTAGTGAGCTATTTGCTGGCAGGCCCTTATATACCCACCAGACGGGGTGGGGCCTGCTATGCAAATTCCGCACAGCTTGCTCATCCAATTTCATTGGCCTTTTCTCAAAGTTTGGAGGTGTTTGGGCTCAACACAACGTCGAGAGAGACAGACAGAAGGGGAATGCACGATACACACAATCATCCAGCCCAGGGTGAAGTCTTTATGTACATTTACATCGATTTGGGACAGATATGTTGTATTTAATGGAAAACCCTGTGTTGGGGCAGGATTTTTGTCAGCTAAATGAATTGTTTATTTTCTCATGTCACTAGCTTTAAATATGCAACTTGCTGGCTAACAAAAAACTGTCTGTTGTGTCATTTATGTAATCCAGGAGGAAATGTCCTTTAAAACCATCAAGAATCAAGGGAGATGTAGTTTGCCGGAACAACACTTATAATACAAATAATATGCTATTCTTAAGGTTTACTGGCTTTATTACGAATCTTTCATTGTGTAGTGTTGCAATCAGTATGTGCTCTTTGAAATTTTCTTCTTGAGCATTTTTATCAGGCTCCTATATGTGTAGGTTCAGTTATTTCACTTTATTGGCAAAGAAATTAACCTATTCTCATTAATTTAAAATTACTGAACTTGCACATATGAGCCTAATAAAAATGTTGAGCACAAAGTGATTATTAGAAAATCAGATATTTAGATATTGTGTGTTATTTACCTGTAGTTGTTTTGGCAAATCTGCTTTTCCATACAGAAATTCATGTTCAGTGAAGCTCGTCCAAAAACAATCACACATTCAGCAATAAATGATTGAATATTCCTGAGGCTGAGAATCTGTACCAATAATAAAACATAGAACTGGTCCTGAAGTGGGCCAGAATAAGTTATTAACTGGCTGAGGCTTGGCCCAGTTATGTCTTTAATTCAGATTAGAGCCACTGTTCTTCACGTCATTGTTTGTAATACTGTTTTTCTCCGTATTATTTGCCCTCCTCTTCACACTCCAGTCCAGCGGGAGGCGCTAAAACACATACGTTTGTTTGCAAAACACCATTAAACCTCAGAGGAAGAAGTTTAGTTTCACCGCGCTGTCTGGTGTTTTGTTGTGATGTTGACTTAATACAAACGGTTAAAAATGTACTTTGTCAATATAAAAAAATATATATATACAGTTTTTGGATCAGGTCAGTAAATACCTGTAATATTCTCATCCTCACAGTCGTGACTAAGTTTTGAAGCAAGCAGGAATATCTGGAGGAGTATCAGCTGAACTGAGATCTGCTGTGAAGATGATGTTTGTTAAAGAGGAGAATGAAGAGCACACGAATGAACCAGAAACCTTGGAAATAAAACAAGAGGAACCAGAAACCTTGGAAATAAAACAAGAGCAACCGGAAACCTTTAAAATAAAACCAAAGGAACCAGAAACCTGGAGAATAAAACAGGAGGACCAAGGAGGTTGGTGTTTATTCATCTTTAATGACTGTTAGTGGTACATTAGGCTTACAAACCTTTAACCCTCTGGGGTCTGAGGGGTTTTTAGGGCCCTAAAGTAGTTTTGACATGTTTTAAATCACTGAATTAAGGCCATAAAAGAAATACAAATTAGGGCTGTGCTGATATTCAGATGCGATTCTCATGCGTATCATATTGGCACAGCCCTAATACAAAGCATTTGTTCACAAGACTTTTGAGAATGTCTTGGTAGATTAGAGTATTTGATACAAACTGATGTGAATATTATTCTGCTCACTCATTCATGACAATATGATGATGTTGTAATACATTAATTTTGAGGAATGTGTTTAAACAAACAGTTGAAAAGACTTTCATAGTATTTTTTTTCCTACTATCAAACGTGGACCAGCTAATGTTTGGTTACCCACATTTTTTCCAAAATATCTTTTTTTTTTTTTTTTTTTTTTTTTGGGCACAAGAAAGATATACAGGTTTGGGACAACATGTGAGTGAGTAAATAATGACAGAAATGATTTTAAATAAGATTAAAACTATCCCTTTAACAATAATCTGCAACATTTCGGAAGCATTTCCTTCACTAAGAATTAATCATGCTTTATTTCTTATTTCTTTTAATCTACGAAAGGTCTGTTCTGCTCTGTCTCTGAGCGCATACACAGAACAGTGCTCTTTTAAAAACATGACATCAAATAAGCATTAATAAATCAAGTATATCCAATTTTATGAAAGTCACGTTATATTTCATTGCGTATGAATTTGGGTTTTTATAGGAGCAAAAGAGATTGAGATTGAAATTAACTAAGATGAGTGACGCTTTGTAGTGATAGTAAAGGGAGTGTGCGTTGCGCACTTTCTAGACCAGTGGTCACCAGGATGATTTAAGGAAAATGTATATATGTATGTAACAAAGTTCAAGACTCAGGCAGAAGGATGCGGGAAGCTGCAAGCGTAACTTTAATAACAAAATAAACTAACAACAAAATGAAAGTAAGCAGCAGCCGCCCCATGCCAGTCTCCAGTGCGTATCTGTGTTTGTTTGTCAGTTAGAATCTACTCACCACCAAAACACTGGACGTTTTGTTCAGTCCTGAGTTTCTGCAAGCTAATTAATCCTCTCATTATAACAAAGCCTGTAGATCAGGGTTCCTCAAATCTTGCCCTGGAGGGCCAATGCGCTTCAGAGTTTAGCTCCAACCCTGATCAAACTCACCTACCTGTGATTATCTAATGATCCTGAATACACTGATTAGCATGCTCAGGTGTGTTTGATTAGGGTTAGATCTAAACCTTTCAGGAAAGTGGATCTCATTGGCCAGATTTGAGGATCCCTGCTGTAGACGCACCTGTAGAATGCACATTCAGTACCGCCGAGAGTTTAACACGATTGTTAAAGCGAAACAGAAAGCAAAACGTGCACACGCATTCAAAAGCCATTTTAATACAAATTAGGCTATATATCTAAGTTTTAGAATCATTCTAAAAATCATTCTGTATCATTCTCAGAAAAGTTGGTCTCTATATGCACTATGAATATTGGAAGAGTATAGGCTACTTTGATTAAGGCTGCATTTAATACAACTGGGTCCCGTCAATTTAAAAAGGAAAAAAATAAATAAATAGGGTTGCACTTAAAAAAAGTTTGTGTCTCACCTTTAGTAACAAAACAGATACATTTCAGGTGAAACAAGGATAAAGACACAGAAACCTTCAATGAAAACTTAACTTAAAAAACTCAAAAAGGGTAGCATAGGCAGATTCAAACCAGTAGCAAGAGTCAAAAGCTCCTCCCCATTTTTTCCACCCACCCCCCACTAACATTATACTAAATATATAAAGTTATAGTGAATATTTTAAAATTATAGCATGTTTTAGTGATTTTATGTTTAAAAAGGTGAGTTATGTATTTACAGATGTTAAACATTGCATAGGGCTTTTCTCAGCTTTTAACAATCTACAGTGAATAATTCATTTCTATTTTTATTTTAGAATTCATTGAAGCAAAAGTGGAGAATGAAGAATTAAATGAGGATGAGGAGAAAAATCATGTCAAAACTGGAGGTTGGAGTTGCTCTCAAACCAAACGAAAAGGTTTAAAAAAAAGGAGAGCCAAGAATTCTTTAACCTGCACTCAGATTGGAAATAGTTTCACACACACAGCAAGATTTGAGCATCACCTGAGAGTTCATACTAAAGAGAGACCGTTCACTTGTGATCACTGTGGGAAGAGTTACATAAAATCAGCAAACCTTAAAATACACATGTCCATCCACACTGGAGAGAAACTGCACTCATGTGATCAATGCGGTAAAAAGTTTATATGGGCTTCACTTCTTCAGAAACATTTGAATGTGCATGCAAAGGTGAAGCCACATTTATGTCATTTGTGTGGTAGGAGATTTTTGTCTCTACGAAACTTGAAAGAACATCAAAAATTACATTCTGGTGTGAGAGAGCACAAGTGCTTGGAGTGTGAGAAGACTTTTAGTTCAGTATACAAATTAAAACAGCATGAGAGGATTCACACTGGAGAGAAACCTTATGAGTGTTCACACTGTGGCAAGAGATTCACTCAATCATCATATCTGAAAATACATGAGAGGATCCACACTGGAGAGAGACCTTATAAGTGTTCACACTGTGACAAGAGCTTCAAAATTTCAGCACATCTGAAAACACATGAGATGATCCACACTGGAGAGAAACCTTATAAGTGTTCAGACTGCAACAAGGGATTCAAAAATTCAAGAGACCTGAAAACACATGTGAGGATTCATACTGGAGAGAAACCTTATGAGTGTTCACACTGTGACAAGAGATTCAATCAGTCATCATATCTGAAAACACATGAGAGGATCCACACTGGAGAGAAGCCTTATAAGTGTTCACACTGCGACAAGAGATTCACTCAGTCGTCATATCTGACAATACATGAGAGGATCCACACTGGAGATAGACCTTATAAGTGTTCACACTGTGACAAGGAATTCAAAATTTCAACACATCTGAAAACACATGAGAGGATCCACACTGGAGAGAAACCGTACAAGTGTTTACACTGCAAAAAGGGATTCAAAAATTCAGGAGACCTGAAAACACATGTGAGGATTCACACTGGAGAGAAACCTTACAAGTGTTCACACTGTGAAAAGAGATTTAATCGGTCATCATATTTAAAAACACATGAGAGGATCCACACTGGAGAGAAACCTTACAAGTGTTCACACTGTGACAAGAGATTTAATCGGTCATCATTTGTGAAAATACACGAGAGGATCCATGATGGAGAATAACCATATCACTGCATCTAGGAAGCATTTCATTTAATCATCTGTTATACACCAAAGGCGGACCATACATTTCACACCTAGTAGTATCCTACATGAGTTAATCCACCTCTTAATAATATCAGCTATGGAAACCATATATAACGTCCAAATGCACGCACCCGGAGCAGTGGGCAGCCTTTGGTCCAGCACCCAGTTAGCAATTGGGGGTTTGGTACCTTACTCAAGGGGCACCTCAGGCATGGTATTCAGGGTGGGAAAGAGTGCTGTTCATTCACAATGCCCACCTTCAATTCCTGCCAATTTGGGAATCAAACCGGCGACCTTCGGATTACTGTAGATGCCTGCACTATTGATTCTGAAGGCCTCAAGGCAGATTTCTTAGTCCCTGGCAACATGCTGAAATATGATTGGACTTAAAACTAAGTCAGTAATTCTGATAGTGTTTAGGCCAGCAAAGAACGTTTTGCTGGCCCTGATGGTCCACCACACAGCCATACAAAAAAAACAAGGCGACATACACAGAGAGACACATTTAGCTGTATATGTAAATATTTTGTAATGTATCAGCATTTCATCCAGATGGATCTTGCATTTTGGGAGCCTCATACCACTATTATTATTATTTTTAAAACAAGTCCCAGAGTGGATAGATCGAAAGATTTATTTTTGACCTTTTTGCCTTTATTGTGATAGGTCAGATCATAGCTGTCAGGAAGCAAATTGGTAGAGAGAGAAGGGGGTAGGGTGGGGAAAGGTCCTGGAGCCGGGATTTGAACTTGGGATGCCTGTAGCATAATACTGCTGTACTGTATGTCGGCACACTGCCCACAAGGCTATCTGCATCGACAGAAAATTACACTTGTGTTTTGTGTTTTCATCCAATCTGTATGTAAACGATGATGTTATCACCATCACCACCAGGCATCTCAACACTAGTCAGACACTGTGTCACGTAACAGCGACAACAGTGGTGGACATGCTTGTGTTTGTGCTGCAGAAGCTACTGAGCTTTTTAGCTTTACTAACTTTACCAGCTTTTCTTGTTTTTGTGTTGGATTTGGAAACAGCGTGCAAGTGTTATGCACACGCTCCAAGTTCTCTTCTCTATTTTTAGTGTCTTTCTGTGCCAGAATTACAGTGCCACATACTGGTCTGGCATGTATACGGCATTATTTTGAGTTTCATAAATTTCTTAAGACCATGCCATGCTTATGGAAGAACGAGAAAACAAAAGGTCGAGCAGGGAAAGATCTGGCTCTGTGTGGATGAGTCCTAAATAGATAATCTTCAGATCCAGCACTTTTGAGATCATTTGCTGCCTCCTCTACCAATGTGACACAATAATGCATCAAGCATTGAAACATAATCTGGATAAATCTGTTCCAACCAGTAATTACAAGTGACATGACTAAGAAACGTTATCTAAAGTTCAAATTGAATAAAGAATCCTAAAAAAACAGCAATTCAGATCAACTAAAGGATGGAGTTCCTCCTCAAAGAACAATGTTAAAAAGTTTTATTCTTGTATATCATTTTGCTTCTTGATATAAATTTTATCAGTGGGTTTTCTTATGTGTGCCATATTATGTTCGATTGTCTTATAATACATGTGGTTTACTTGCTGGGTACCGTTAACTCTTTTTTAATTTATTTTGTAGCCAATTTAAGTGTAACCATAACACAAGACTGTTGTTAAACCATTACAATTATAAATTTGCTAACTTTAATGTTAATTTTTATTGCAATACAATATTGGAACTCAATAGCAACACTGCCCCACATATTTAGCTATTCTAACTGTCAGTGGGTGGTAATAGACAAGAAATGTACAGTTGTATACCAGTGTGCTGATAACGTATACTTAGTCATTCAGCAATCCTACAGTATTTAATGACATTTACATTTTACATTTAGCCATTTGGCAGACGTTTTATCCAGTGCTCATAATACCAGATTTCAAGTGTTGCTTCAAACATGTACAAGCTAGAAAGGGACGGAATAAAGAGTTTTTTATTCCTTTTATACTTAATGAGCCCTGGCTATATTATGTAAGACTGAGGTATTGATAAGTTCTGCCATTGTCAGTTCTGTTTTTGCCACTGGAGAAATTAAGGAAATACACATACAATTTCTCAGTGCTACAAAAATGTTATCAAGCTAATTAAATATTTCCAGCTGTTTTTATATAGGATAATAAAGTGATATATTACAGAAAATATGATGTGTCTTGAGGAGTCTTTGGCTGCTGCATGCATCTGTTAAATAGTAATCCATTATTATAAGTTTGCACCCCAAATCTATAATAGAGAACTGGATTGTTCATGATTGGGGCAGTCGTGGCCTAATGGGTAGGGAGTCTGACTTGTTCGATTCCCAGGTTCTGCAGGGTTGTCTGGGTTGAGCATGGTGGGGAAGAAACCCCACAAACAAGTAGTGACTGCGGTATTAACAGCATCACCAAATAGGTCGGAAGGTGAGATGGGGGCATCCCAGAGGCATGTTCGATTTCTATCCTTGATGGCCATGAGGTTGAGTCACAGATATCACTTTGTGGGGAACGTAGCATCCGTAGAATGGCTGTCAGCTTAGTTGCATGGAGAGAGAGGTTTGTGACCTTGCACAGCTCTGAAAATGCCTCTTCATCGATGGTTCCACCAGTGCTCAAGTCCTTCAGCAGGTCACCTGTAAGACTGCCATGGTGTGCAGGGCAGAGCTAACCTGCTGCTTGGAACACTTTCCCCACCAGTGAAACCCCATGCCTGTGCATCTACAATAGTCGAATAAAGGGTACAAATACATGTGATGAGTAGGGCTTACTCCATTAATGAGCTAGCTTGTCTTGGAGATTGCTAAAGAAGGGGAGAGACCACCGCTGAGGTCCCTCGCCCCAGCCACCTGACAGAAATCTGTCGACCAGCTTTAAGAGTTTGGGGGTCTCTTGCTCCTGTGGCCAGTCCAGCTTCAGCCTGAGTCACCACCTCAAGAAACTCCTCATAGATTTATCATTGCAAGAGGAGTGCTCTGAGGTGGCACTCTTGTTGTCTATCTCTGCAGAAGCAGGATCTTAGTGAGGGAGTGGTGGCTCATTCCTCTTTGAAAAAAAATGTGAGATACGCACTAAGCACTTTGATCGGCAAAGATTGCAGTGCACGCATTTTCCCTCAAGCCAGAGTCACAGTCACTGGACAAAATGACATTGTGCCTCAGACTAAAACAGAGGTCTTCAACCCTGTTCCTGGGGACCCACTATCCTGAAGAGTATAGCTACAACCCTAATCAAACACACCTGAAATGGCCAATCAAGCTCCTAAAGACTGAAAATTGCAGCCAGATGTGCTGAAGCAGGTTGGAAATAATATTTCCAGAAGAGTGGGTCCCCAGGAGCAGGATTGAAGACCTCTGGACTAAAAGGCTTCAGGTCTCAAGAAAAACGTCTGGTCTTAGGTATCGTACAATTTGGCATTGTGCAAAACGGACTCAAAACGCTGGGAGAACTTGTGCAATCGGAAGCCGCACCTGTATCAAATACGTCACATTGTGATTTCCTTATCCCCATACCTGGGAAACTTGGACATTTTCAGGGATCTAAATAAAATGATGATATCCTTTGTTTTACTCATACACATTTTCGTATATTTGTAAAGGATGTAGGCTAAAAACACATCTCTTCCATCTTTAATCATTGCCCAGCACTAATTAAAATACTTTAAAATATTTGTTATATCTCTATTACGTTCACCACAATTCTTAGGTTATTAGCTGTCAGATGAGACCAAACTGTAAAGCAATTGGCACAGATGTGTATTGGAGGTGTGTCTTGTCCTCCTGTGCCTGAATCCCAGCAGTCAACAGTCATAATGACCATTCCTTCACAATAGATTCAGAGCATTAGCATACTGCGATGATAAAGGCCATCGTCCCACATTTAATTCACATGTATACTTTTTAAAGGGATAATGGCCGTACTAGGATAGTAAGGAGCTCAACCCATATTTCATGTCAATAGTTCCTGTTTTCACCTCTTTTATTATGCTGATGTCTTCAGATCTTCTGTAAATTGGCACTTAAAGCTCATTTTATTGACATTGACAGACTGAGGGCATATGTTGGGTAAAAACTGTTACATTTATTTCTGTTATGTTTTCACATTAATATTTGGGGAAAAAAATGCATGGTCAGGTCCCCTGGCATCACATTCAAGGTATTTTATAATGCACTGTGTCCCCATTGTTTTCATTGTCTTAATTTAATGGTTTGCATGCATTTCTAAAAGATCTAAATAATTGTATATAAAATGTATGCTTTTGTTTGGAGCACCTAAACTCACCCCTACCCTAAACCTACCCACTTCTGAACAATATAAAACAGAGGCAAATAAAAGGAATTTATTGCAAAAACATAAATAAGCAGTATAAAAGCATTACAAACAAGTCGTGTTGCATTCCAAGTCTTCTGAAGCAATACGATATGTTTAGACAAAGAATAGAGTAAAACAAGGTTTAATCGCTGAAAACGAATCTCATTCAAAAGATACTTCCAAACGTTAGCATGACACAATCAGTCATAAGACAAACAAGAACCAATGGCTGACGTACAAGGCTTTTTCTGGCAGCTTTTTTTTTTATTATTTGTGCATGGAGATGGTGATCAGGTCTGTTACTCTCAAAAATCAATCATTTTCCCAAGAAAGTCTTAGAATATTCATATGTGACCTTGCAGCACAAAACTAGTTTTAAGTCACTGAGGTATAGCCAAAAATACATTGTATGGGTCAAAATTATATATATATATATATATATATATATATATATATATATATATATATATATAAAAACAACTATGCCAAAAATCATTAGCATATTAAGTAAAGATCATGTTCCATTAAGATGTTTTGTAAATTTTGTACCGCAAATGTATCAAAACTTAATTTTTGATAAGTAATATGCATTGCTAAGAACTAAGGTGATTTTCTCAATATTTTTATTTTTTGCACCCTCAGATTCCAGATTTCAAATAGTTGTATCTCGGTCAAATATTGTCCAATCCTAACAAACCATACAGTTTGAGTACAAGCCTATGTACTCAAGAAGATATATACATCTTAGTTTTGAAAAATGTACACGTAAGACTGGTTTTGTGGTCCTGGTACACACATTTTTAAATAAACTGCAACTGTAGTTGTATCTGCCTGTTATATCTGTGTTTTATTAACAAATGGTTAGGTTTTGTGGCAGGGGTTGGGTTAGGTGCTCATAAATGTGTTACTGGTGACTGTTTGCATTGAAAAATCACACCTCAATATATATGCAATAATGGCAATATTATTACTTAATATATAATTGAATCACCACAATGCAATTACCAGTTGCATTTGCATCAGCTTATTAATGCCAAGGGTTTCTTATTTAAAGCAGTGGAGAACCCTGATGCTGAAGGGGTATGCTGTGCCTCAAAATGTGATGCCAAAGCATTTTGGCAAACTTCCTGACCAAGCGTCAATATGTGACAAGATATTTTTTGATTTAGGCAGATCAGCTCCTCCCTCTGCAGTCACATGGTCAGTGAAGCTCCTCCCACTGTGGTTCACCAATAAATGTCAGAATATTCCCATTAGTTTACAAGTGAAGATGAGCATCAAATCATCAGGAAGAGCTGAAATCTGCAAAGACTGAGTTTATTAAAGAGGACAGAGACAAGGTGAGAGATCCAAAACCCTGCAGAATGAAACACACTGAAGATACTGAAGAACAAACAGGTTTGTGTTTATTATTTCTTTGTTAAAAAACTTCCAGTTTTAGATTAATATTTGTTTGTTTTTTTAAAGTCAAGAAACCATAGACTCCAAACTGTATCAAGTAAATTAACTTTCCAGAATGGCTGACAATGTTGTATAGCAAAACATGGTAAAAAACAGATGAAGCTGCATTTCTCATAAGTTAAATTATAGTTATAGAGATTATTCTTCCTGTACAAGAATTTTGTTAATAGGACTAATGAATGCAGTCTGTGGATTGAGATGATTTTTTTCTCTGTTTAAGAAATGCTGTGTTTACTAAAAGGATGAAAAACCATGCCAGAAGTAACAGCATTGCTTGAAAGACAATTCAACAATAAAATTAACTAATTGGAGTGACCTTTTTTTGGGATTCATTCTAAAATGTGACACCGGACCACAAAACCAGTCTTAAGTGTCAATTTTTCAAAATTGAGATTTGTATATCTTGAAAGTTAAATAAATAAGCTTTCCATTGATGTATGGTTTGTTAGGATTGTTAGCATTTGGACAACTTTAAAGTTGTCCAAATGTAGTTCTTAGCAATGCATATTACTAATCAAAAATTAAGCTTTTGTGGCAAAACGAAATTTACAAAATATATTAATGGAACATGATTTTTACTTGATGTCCTAATGATTTTTGGCATATTTATTATTATTATTATTATTATTATTATTATTATTATTTTTTTTTTTTTTTTTTTTTTTTTTTTTTTTTTTTTATTAATTATTATTTTTTTTTGATAGTTTTGACCCATACAATGTATTTTTGGCTATTGCTACAAATATACCCCAGCAACTTAACACTGGTTTTGTGGTCCAGGGTCACAAATGTCAATTTAGTTTGTTATTTGACCCAAGATATTTCAATTTCACAAATAAATATGCAGCATTTTTTCTTAGAAATATTACAAGTGCAAGATTTAATATGTGTCTTGTCGGTAACACTTTATTTTGATAGTCCACTTTAGATATTCTACTAACAGTAAGTAACAGTTGCAACAAAATGTCAACTAGCAGTTAGTAGAGTATTAGTAGATTGTCTGCTTAATATCTTCTAACACTTTCTTTGTCAACTTATTCAACTAACCCTAAACCTACCCTAATCTAACCCTAAAGTCTACTCTGAGAGTTAGTGGAAATGTAGTTGCAAATAATGAGATTTAGTTGATATGTAGTTGACAAGTAGTTGACATGTAGCTACAAATTTACTTACAGTTAGTAGAATGTCTAAAGTGGACTATCAAAATAAAGTGTAACCGTCTTGTCTAGTGTGACCGGCCTTACAAAGGTTTACAATTACAAAGGTTATTTTAGTAAAATAAATGAAATGTCATTCTACATTTTTTTAATTTTTTGATTGTTTTTTTTTTATTATTATTATTATTATTATTTCAGAGCTGAGGGAAGAGAACATGGAGAGTGAAGAACTGAGCAAAGTGGAGGAGAAACATGACAAACAATCATGACAAACCTGGAGAAAAACCCTCGAGTCACTCAAAGACTAAAAACACATTTTCAAAGAAAAGAAGAGCTGGGGAATCTTTCACCTGCACTCAGTGTGGAAAGAGCTTGACGACCAAGAGTGGCTTTGAGTTTCACATGAGAATCCACACTGGAGAGAAACCATTCACTTGTGATCAATGCGGAAAGAGTTTCTCAGAGAAACGCAGTCTTGAAACTCATGTTAGAGGTCATACTGGAGAGAAACCGTTCGTGTGTGATCAGTGCGAAAAGAGATTCTCAAGCAAACAATATCTTCAGCTTCACATGAGAGTTCACACTGGAAAGAAACCATTCACATGTGATCAGTGCGGGAAGAGCTTCACACAAAGACCACATCTTATGGGGCACATGAGGATGCACACTGGAGAAAAGCCATATGCATGCGATCAATGTGAAAAGAGTTTCTCACTCAAAGGTAATTTTGATATTCATATGAGAGTTCATTCTGGAGAGAAGCCATTCACATGTGATCAATGTGGGAAGAGTTTCAGGCAATCAGCAAGCCTTAAAGGACATGTAAAGTCCCACGTTGGAGAAAAGCCTTTCACATGTGATCAGTGTGGACAGAGATTCACACGCAAACAAAGTTGTGAGATTCACATGAGAATTCACACTGGAGAGAAACCACATGTGTGCCTTCAATGTGGGAAGAGTTTCAACCGATCGGAGCACCTTAAATCACACATGAAAGCTCACACTGGAGAGAAGCCATTCGCATGTGGACACTGTGGAAAGAGATTCTCAAGCAAACATTATCTTGGGGTTCATATTAAAGGTCACATGGGTGAGAAGCCGTTGACATGTGATCACTGCAGCAAAACATTTCTTAGGGCTTCAGTCCTCAAGGCCCACCAGGCAGTTCATACGAAGGAGAAGCCACATTCATGTTCTGAGTGTGGAAAGAGTTTTTCACTGCAGTCGTATTTATATAAACATAAGAAAAGTCATACTGGTGTAGGAGCTTACATGTGCTTTGAGTGTGAGAAGACTTTTTGTTCAGCGAACAGTTTAGAACGGCACAAGATGGTTCACACTGGAGAAAAACCTTACAAGTGTTCACACTGCGACAGAGTGTTAGGAAATCTGAAAAGACATGAGAGTATCCACGCTGGAAAGAAACTGCACATGTGTGATCGGTGTGGAAAGAGTTTCCCTTTAAAAAAATCACCTGAAGGTACACATGAGGATCCATGCAGGGGAGAAACCAGATCACCGCAAACAGCAGCAATGAGTAACAGGCCATTTCATGGCATGAGAATTCTTCACAGGTGAATAAAAATATCTTTCTTATAATAATAAGTTGTCATAATATTTCTCGTAATGAAATATTTGTGGTAATGGTTGAATTTTTTAACAATGAGATACTTATAGATTAATTATTGTAATAATGAGATACTTTCTTGTAATGAGATACTTTCTCAATATAATGATTTAACATTCCATAATAATGAAATACATTCCCATAATAACGGCGTATGAGATAATGAGATGCATTTAGTAATGATACATTTTCTTGTAATATTTACTTTAGAGTTGTATTATAAATAATACAATGATCAATGAATTTTAATACAAGAATTTAATCTTAAGTATGAAAAAATATAATCATGCACAGCAGTTGTTGGTCGGTCAGGTTTGATGGATTAAAATGACTATCGACTATATTGATTACTTTTCATTTCAAGTTTGTCTCCCATTTGAATTCTCACATGATTTAATTATTTTTGTTTCTTTTAGACCTGATGGATGTGAACAAGAAAGGTAAAACAGAAGAAAAAAATGTTCAGCTACTCTCAATATAAAAAAAGTTTGACCTGTAAACCAAGGCTGAAGATTCACGTGAGAGTTCAGTTCACACTGGGAAGAAGCAGCTCAAGCTTTTACTCTGAAATCACATCTGCCTTCTCATTCTGAGGAAAGACCATTTAACTGTGATGTTTAAATGTAGTAAACGGTTTCATTTGGCATCAGTCCTGAAGAAACAACTGACGATTCATTCGAAGGAGAAGATTCACTGATTTGAAGCGGTGTAGCCTATGCCATCAAAGTAGAATACCGCAAGAGCGATTCACAAGCAGACGCGAGTTACGATCATCGCAATTTCTCCAGCACAGCAGACTGAGTCTGTCCTCAAAGAAACTACGACCCAGTTTTACGTTTTACGTAAACAGTTCTACGTTACGTTGACAGTGTCTAGTTGGATCTGACGTCATGAAATGACATATGTGACCCTGGAGCACAAAACCAGTCTTAAGTCGCTGGGGTATATTTGTAGCAAAAGGCAAAAATACGTAGTATTGGTCAAAATTATCAAAAAAAAAAAAAAAAGCAAAAAATCATGTTCCATTAAGATAATGTAAATTTCATACCGTAAATGTATTAAAACTTAATTTTTGATAAGTAATATGCATTGCTAAGAACTTAATTTGGACAACTTTAAAGACAATTTTCTCAATATGTTATTTTTTTTTGCACCCTCAGATTCCAGATTTCAAATAGTTGCACTTTGGCCAAATATTGTCCGATCCTAACAAACCATACAGCAATAGAAGGCTTATTTATTCAATTTTCAGATGATGTATAAATACCAATTTTGAAAAATTGACACTTACGACTGGTTTTGTGGTCCAGGGTCACATATGAGTTTTTACACCATTCTCACGGTAATTCAAACATATTTTACTAGGTGTAATTGGTATGAATGACGACACATAACCCCACCCTAAACCTACCCCCTACAGAAATAGTGCAAATTCATGGTTTATAGTGTGTATGTATATATGTATTTACAAAAAAAAAAAAACATGCTATGAGAACGTCTTCGCTCTCTAGTATCGAACCTGTGTTTGTATGACTATACCACTTTGCTGTGCAACGCTTTACCAACTGAGCTACACGTAATCCTGAAAGTGCATTGGATACCTGTTGCTGATACAATTATTGTAAACGCTCTGTGGAGACGTATTTTGAGGATTGTGAAAATGACTTACATCTGTCGTATAAGTTGAAGGACATGTTGGGCTGACTGCATGAACTTTGATGATGACAGCTAATTCACAGTTTACCAGATTCACTGTATTTCATCCCATGCTTTGATACGACCTTGTCTCCCCTCCTTGCTAAACGTGTTTGAAAGTGAAAGTAAAATTGGAAAAATAGCACATATACAAAAGCCGCTGCAGGCTTTCAGCAACCCAATACGATCACAGATTGCATTACAAACACGCCCCTTATTGTTGATTGGCTACAAGTTTGTTTTGGTACTGGGCCTGACTGCTGTTTTATTTTTTTTTTAGTTTGAACCATTGGAGACATGGAGTACTTTAATAATGTCTTTCCTACTCTTCTGGGCTTTGAATGTAAGTTGCATTATAATTTGCTTGTAGACTCATTTTTATGTGAAGTTTTGCTGTGAAAATCCAATGGAAACTATCACAATAGTGTCAATTTAACAAACCTCATGTACTGACATGAAGTCGGTGAACCACAGCACACACTTGAAAGTCAATGATGTTGCATCTTGTTTTCACAACTTGTAAATGAAATAAAATTACAGCAACAATTTAGCATTTAAAATAGGTCTATTAGCCATTCAAACACAGTCCCTTTTTTCTAGGCTAAAACATTTGGGCTGATAGTGAAAATTTAATAGATGTTTCAGCCCAACGCAGTCTTTATTCTTGCAAATTCTGCTGTGTAAATAGCAAGTCTGCCATGGCGCGAGTGCAACTGGCTCTTAAATGAATGAGAGATTAGATTAGAGATTAGCCTCAAAACATACCCATGACTCATTAAGAGAAAAGGGACAACCCTTTTAGACCACCGACCGTTTTTCCCGTCCTTAAAACTGGCCAGTATTTTAAAACTAAAAATGTTAAGTATATTGAACTTTATTTGGGCTTCTTGAATTTAAATAACATTTTTTTTTAAATCTAGTTGAATCTAGATGAATCTGTAAAAAAGGTGAAATTGCTTAAAGGAGTTAAAGTAATTCAAAACTATGTTGTCATGACTTTTTCAACATTTGTTTTTTTTTTTTTTACAATGAGCTGCATATTGTACATTAAAATTAATGCTGCGCAGTGATTAATCATGATTAATCACATCCAAAATAGTTTTTGTGTACTTAATACATTTTGTGTACAAATTTGGAACATACCTTATTTCGACCTATAGCTTTAATTTTAGGCAGCGGCTATTTGCACTAAGTGTGTCACAAATGGAACGCAAGGCGAGGATTCAATAGCAAGTGATAATTTATTAGAACAAAAGATAAGGGAAAGCAGTTCAGGCGGCGCCGGAGGGAAGCAGAAGTCAAAGACCTGGGCGAAGCCGATCAGCAGCGCAATCCCCAAGAGACCTCTGGAAGGTGGGCAGAGCTGGGCGACAGTAAACACAGTACTGTGAACAACGATCTGACAACGAGAGAAAAAAAAAAATAGAGCGCTAACCAGCCACAGCTGATAAGCCTGATTAGAGAACCTGCATGTACCACACTTAACACACAGACAACAGCACAGGTGAGTGAACCCATGAAAAGTGTAGTGTAGTAGTAATAATAGATGTTTGCGTGCAGGACAAGGGGTGAAAATGCTGTGTGGTACAATGCAAAGTAGGATGAGTGGTCACCCTAGATACAAAATATTTACGTATACAGCTAAATGTGTCTCTGTGTGGATGGGGCCTTACTGTGATTGTTTTTTGTATGCCTGTTTAATGCAGATGAGCAACTGAAACGCTTTCCACATTCAGTGCAGTGACACAGTTTCTCTCCAGTGTGGATCCTCTCATGTGTTTTCAGATGTGATGGATGATTGAATCTCCTGTCACAGTGTGAACACTTATAAGGTTTCTCTCCAGTGTGGGTCCTCTCATGTGTTTTCAGATGTGATGACTGATTAAATCTCTTGTCACAGTGTGAACACTTATAAGGTTTCTCTCCAGTGTGGATCCTCTCATGTACTTTCAGGTCTGCTGACTGATTGAATCTCTTGTCACAGTGTGAACACTCATAAGGTTTCTCTCCAGTGTGAATTCTAGTGTGTCTTTTCAACTGTATTGACTGACTGAATCTCTTGTCACAGTGTGAACACTCATAAGGTTTCTCTCCAGTGTGGATCCTTTCATGTGTTTTCAAATGATTTGAATGATTGAACCTCTTTTTACAGTGTGAACACTTATAAGGTTTCACTCCAGTGTGGATCCTCTCATGTGTTTTCAGATGTGTTGAGTGATTGAACCTCTTCTCACACTGTGAACACTTGTAAAGCTTTTCTCCAGTGTGGATCCTCTCATGTATTTTTAGGTCTCCTGACTGATTGAATCTCTTGTCACAGTGTGAACACTCATAAGGTTTCTCTCCAGTGTGAATTCTAGTGTGTCTTTTCAAATGTATTGACTGACTGAATCTCTTGTCACAGTGTGAACACTTATAAGGTTTCACTCCAGTGTGGATCCTCTCATGTGTTTTCAGATGTGTTGAGTGATTGAACCTCTTTTCACAGTGTGAACACTTGTAAGGTTTTTCTCCAGTGTGGATCCTTTCATGCTGTTTTAAACCGGTCGCTGAAGTAAAAGTCTTGTCACAGTCAAAGCACATGTACTCTCCCACAGCAAAATGTATTTTCTGATGTTCCTTCAAAATTGAAAAACATGAAAAACTCTTTTCACACAAATGACATGACTGTGGCTCCTCCTTTGCATGAACTGTCAGGTGTTTCTTCAGGACTGAAGCCCTCACAAATGTTTGATCACATGAGTACAGTTTTTCTCCAGTGTGAACTCTCATGTGAACACCAAGATTATATTTGTTTGTCAAACTCTTTCCACACTGAGTGCAGGTGAAATATTTCTTGGCTTCTCTTTTCTCTTGTCCTCTATTTTGTTTGGTTTGAGAGCAACTCAAAGGTTTTTCTCCAGTTTTGAGATGATTATTTAACTCAACTTCACTCAATTCTTTGTTCTCTTCGCTTTCTTCAATAAACTCTAAAATAAAAGCAAAAACAGGTTATTTGTCAGTAACTTGGAATACCAAATCAAAATAAATAAATAAAATAAATTTAAAAGCACATCCAAGCGAACTCTGGTGTAACAGTGTCGACAATTTCTATTCAAAGGTTTGTTCCTTTTGATGCAATTGTATAAATTTGGATTTACTGAAACTACAGTTTCAGAGGTATATTAATCTTCAAAATGTAGATATTTTTTAACATTATAGACAAATCCCATGTTTCTATAAGTACAACTAATAAATATGTTTGATCATCTACACAATTATCTAACATAAAATGTTTATATATATATATATATTTTTTTAGTAAAACAAATTGATTTATTAAAGCCTTTTTTCACCTAGGTCTATATTTATACATTAACAATGAGGGAATAATAACTGGCTCAAATTAAGTATTGAAATCAAGTAATTACATTTTATTTAAACCACACTGTTAATAAAATACATAATATAATATGTCTACACATAATATGACCATAACCTAGTTAAGTACATTATGTAATTTAACAAATACCTGCAGAGGGCACCAACGGCCTGGTGATTTTTTGATATTTGATATTTGGTCACATGTACACTCAGAAACTTTTATTTTGAAATTGTGATGTACAGTAACATGTTGATGTGTTCTCCTGTGTTGCAAAGGTTTCTAAATTGTGTTACAAATCTAGAGGGATAATGCACACACTGTTTTCCTAAATTAATGTTAAACTCAAACTCACAGCATATGCAGAGAAAGAGTTTAGCACCTTTCAACGTTAAAAGATCATGTCCCTGATAGCACACGTACATCTTGGAGACGTCTATTTGACGTCTGCATTTACATCTTCAAGACATCTGATAAACATCTGCAATACATCTATTGGATGTTTCCTATCAGATGTCAAATAGACGTCTATTAGATGTCTTTCAGACATTTATGATTTAGAATGTATGTAATCTTACAGATGTCTGCCAGACGTTTGTACACAGCAGATGCTTTCCAGATCAAGAGATCTTAAACAGGCATCTTGGACCTTTTAAAAAATACCAGTAAATTAATTCTGCCAGTCTTACGGAGATGGCATGATTGATCTGAACTGTTTACAAAACTACACCACTTTTTTTTTTTTTTTTTAATATTATTATATGTTTCTATGTAAATAGCCTATGAGCTAAATCTTTAACAGTGCACCTTGCAACTTTTTTTTAACGTCTCACTTATTTTCCATTCATTAGTGATGTGACTCTATTACACTACTTTGTGCGTCTTGTGTTTATATAAGAGCAAAATATTCTGATTGTGATTGAGAGTGAACGCTGTGTTCCTTACATACCAATGTTAGGCAAACTCATTAAATCTAACCTAATATCAAGTTTTTTTTTTTTTGTTTTTTTTTTTTTGAATGTAGGATCTTTTTTTTTCCATGCAGCCAAAAACTGCAACTGACAACACTTTGTAAGCCTAATGTTCCACAAACAGTCATTAATGATGAATGAAAAATAAACTCCAACCTCCTGGTTCCTCCTGTTTTATTATCCAGGGTTCTGGATCCTCGTCTTTTATTCTGCAGGTATCTGGATCCTCGTCTTTTATTCTGCTGGTTTCTGGTTCCTCGTCTTTCATTCTCCAGGTTTCTGGTTCCTCCTGTTTTATTTTCCAGGTTTCTAGTTCATTCGTGTCCTCCACACTCACCATCTTCACAGCAGCAGATCTCAGTTCAGCTATTATGTTAGATATTGCTGCTTGCTTCAAAACTTAGTCACGACTATGAGAATATTATGTGTTTTTACTGACCCTATTCAACCAGAACTGTATTTTTCTATTCACAAAAAGTACATTTCTAACAGTTTGTATTAAGCCATCATAACGACAAAACAACAGCGAGCGTCTTCTTCTTCTTGTCTTTTAACGGCGGCTTGCATCCAGCTTAATTAGGTGCATTACCGCCCCCTTCTGCTCCGGGGTGTGGAACAGAGGTTTAAATTCTATTAATTAATCCCGTCACCCTGATAAAATCAAATATAACTTTACTATTTATTCCACTCAACCATAAGACTAAAACTTTAAAATTTACTTCCTGAATTCCAGCTTTCTTTATTTCTTCAATCATATTCCCTATTATTTTAAGTGTAACGGAGAGCGTCTTCTTCGTCTGAGGTTTAACAGTGTTTTGCAAACAAACGTATGCGTTTTACCGCCACCCGATGGACTGTCTTGTGAAGCATCGAGAGGGGGGGGGGGAAGTACGGGAAAAATTACTCAGTGCGTCTATAAAGTGCGCTGTTTTTTTTTTTCCTTTAGGAAAAAACCCTATCAGTAAAAATTAAAGAAAATGACTTAAGATGATAGACGTGAGTGAGGATTAGAGAAGAAAAATTCAGTCAAATGTGATAACGGTAAATAAAAAAATAAACCCAAGCACCAAATGTCGGGCAGATTATGCTTACTCGTTAAAACTAAAATAATCCTATTAGAATTATTAAACACTTTATTGTTCCAGTAATGAACGTAGGAAATATAAAATCTATTCATAAATGTGTATAATGAAGCCTGACACAATAAATATTGCTGATGCTCTTTATTTTTTTTAAAGGTTTTATGATCATTGTCAGTTTCTGTACATGAAAAATTGTAAAATGTCAATGAACTAAATACTCCATTGCAATTAATGTAGGCTATAGTTATTTAAAAAAATCAAACTAAGATCCATATGGACATGTTAGGCTACTGTGTTGTACAATAGTTATATATAGTGTGTTTGTATTGATTGATGATTGATGCTTTATCTATGTCATTGTGAGAAATTACAGTAGTGTCTTTCAGCCTAACCTAGTATTGTCAAGTTATATCAGGATTCTCGCCTCAATGTCAGCCCAGACTTGACAAAGGCTTCATTCAACAATGAAGGGCGCATGCAACCAAACATCTGATTCTTGATTACTGATGCAATTTATTTGATGATTGTTAAAACAGTAACTTGATTTTCTTTGCAAAAATTCAGTGCTTCAGTCTGTTTAGCTTAATAGCCTATACAGGAAACACAAACCCTGATTAACCATGCATGATTATCTCTGCATTTGTAACGCAGAGTCAGCTGAGTTGGGATCCATGTGCAACTTTATTAATACAATAATCAGATCAGACAGGCAGGGGTCGATAGACAGTGTCAAACACAACGATACAGAGCTAAATCGTAATCAGAGCCCAGGCAGAAGGTCGAGGCAGGCAGCGAGCAAAAGTAGAGTAAAAGAGTAAATCCACAGAACAGGCAGGGTGATATAAGTGATATAACAATCCAGGTCAACAACAGGCAGTCAAACAGGGTATAAAAGCTCAGAAATGTCAGCAGTAGCAAAACAAGACTTCACGGGGAAGTGAGCGTGAGCATGGCTTTTAAAGTCTGAGGAAATGGCCGACACCTGTGCATGTAATCAGCCCAGGCATGGGGTTATGGGAAATGAAATCTGAGGGGGATCAGTATTCCAGTGAGGGTTCCCTCTGGTGGTGATCGAAGGGAGCCACAGAGGCCTGATTTGTGACAGCATGAAACAAGCATGAAGTAATGCATATTGGTGCACCTGTGTTGTAAAGTGTTATTGATTTATTATTACTATTATTATTATTTTTTTCATTAGGCTACATCTTATTATGTGTTTTTGTTTATCTTAATGTATACATTAAGATAAACAATATCTTGTTTACCAATAATACCAATAATTTGGGGGCAGCCGTGGCCTAATGGTTAGGGAGTCGGACTTGTAATCAAAAGGTTGCAGGTTCGAGTCCCAAGCACGGCAGGTCCGGCAGGGATTGACGGTGGGGGGAGTGAATATCCAGCGCTCTCTCCATCGTCAATACCACGACTGAGGTGAGACCCTTGAGCAAGGCACCGAACCCCCAACTGCTCCCCGGGCGCCGCAGCAATGCAATGGCTGCCCACTGCTCCGGGTGTATGTTCACGGTGTGTGTGTGTTCACTACTGTGTGTGTGCACTTGGATGGGTTAAATGCAGAGCACAAATTCCGAGTATGGGTCACCATACTTGGCCACACGTCATTTTCAATGAAATATTTGACTTCTGATTCCTCACTCACAAAGACACCATGCGAGCCTATCATTTTAAGTTCTTTTCATTTATTTGTGTAATCGGCTTTTTAAAGGAAAACAATACAGCGCACCTTATACACGCACTAATTTCCCGCATGTTATATACCCTTCTCTCGACGCTTCACACTCCAGTCCAGCGGGTGGTGCTAAAACACATACGTTTGTTTGCCTAACCCTAACACCATTAAACATCAGGAAGAAGTTTAGTTTCACCGCAATATCTGTTGTTTTGCCGTGATGCTGTTTTAATACAAAATGTGATTATTTTTGAAAATAGAAAAACCCACTGAAGACAATCCTCCTCTGTCAAAATGACCGAACACAACATAAAGGGTAACAGCTTAAAATGTGTTTATTTTCTTGTAATATAAAATAACAGCATTTAAAATATATATAAAATAATATATTTTGTTGTAAGTTATGGCTGTTTTTTAGTGGCTGGTTAGAGAGGTGGACTTGTAACCCAGAGGTCGTGGGTTGAATAATCAGCGCTCTATATGTGTGTGTGTGTGTGTGTGTGTGTGTGCGTGTGCGTGTTCACACCCGTCAATCTAATTTGGGTTCAGAGATGATCTCTGCTCTACTGCAGTTAAAATGAGCTCTCATATGTTTCCAAACCTCACAGCTCTGAAACACTACTTAAAGAATAACTGATGACAGGCCACTGTAGTATTAGAAAATAATGCACACCCAAGGTGGTGATGCAACCACGACACAAAGTGGAGTTAAATATTTTCTACAGATTATGAATTTCAAGACATTCGTCAGGTTTTTGTCATTTAAATGCTAGTGTGTAGGGTTAATCTATTGCACGTCTTTCTTACTCCATAATCACTGTCATAATCATTTTCAAAAATAAAACAAATAATAACCTTTATGTTCTCTCTTTATGGTAAGAGTTACACAGAAGTTCTGCTGTGGCTATCCGAGCAAAAAAAAAAAACATATGTCTAAAAGAACACAAAAAACTCTTACAACACACAGACTGTCACATATCACCCGGACTACACTTCCCATCATCCTTTACACCAATCATACACCCACACCTGCAGCCAATTAGACACCATCACTCTTCCACCATACACTGTCAAGTATTGATCTAGCTAGTCTGTTCATTCAAAGTGTACCTTATCTGTCTGATTTTCCATTGCCTATTTGAATTGTTTATCTCGTCTGTTCACCGCCTGCCTATTTGTTCTTGTCTTGTGGATTACTCTGTTTGCTAGCTGCCAGCCCCGACCTTACTGCCTGTTTCCTGACCACATCTTTGGATTGTCTCCATTGTGATTGCTGTTGATCGACCCAGCCTGTACAACCCTGAGTTTAATATTAAAGTCTGCACATGGATCCGAATGCCTCCCGTCTCTGTTTCAGTGCCCCTGCTACACATGTGATATTGCATAACTATATCATATGCTATAAATATGAGACAAAATCTTAAACAGGGACATTTTTGCCTTTTTTAGAGTCATATAACTACATTCAGGAGGCTCTATCACACACTGAGTTAGTTCCCCTGCAACATGTTCATCACCAATCAACTGTATGAATATAAAAGATGACCTATGATTAAGTACGTTAGTAATTTTTATAACTAACTTATTAATTTGTTAAATTGACAGTCCTAGTTAAAACATGCTACCAACAAACTACCGACTCTTTGTGTCTGTAAAGGCCTTATGGGAGTTAAATCAAATGAAATACAATTCAAATGAATGTTAGTAACTAGTAACTGTTTGGTTAATTCAGGTAAAACTAGGTTTAACTTATGTTTCTTAAACATGGTGAAGTAACGGCAGCCCATTTCAAGAGAAAAGAGGAAATGCCATTTTACATTTTCAATTTAAGAGTCCAGAGATGATCTCTGCTCTACTGTGTTTAAGTGAGATCACAGCTCTGAAACACCACAACTGCTATAATTAATACACTATTTTAGTTACAAAAGTGTAGAATGACGGGTAGGATGATTTCAGCATTATAAGAAAGCCTTGCCTCTGAAATAGATGCAAAAGGTCACTGCAAAACTTAAAGTCAGATAGTTTGACTAAATGATTCCACAATCGCTATTATCATAATCATTTGCAGAAATACAACATACAAATGACCTTTATATGTTCACTCATTGTGATTTAATTGTCTTTTTTGTGTCAGCACATCTTTGAAAACAGCAATCATGAGTCTCATAGTTCAGATAATATTTAGAGCAAATGTCACCGAAAAGAGTGTGAAGCTCCGAAAACAGAAACACTTCTCATAATTGGTTGATCAGCAGAATATGATGCAGTGATATAGTGTCAGTCAAATGCAGCTTGTGTCAGGAATAAACACTCAGCCAATCAGATCAGAGGAAGTTAAACACAGGAAGAGCTGATAGTATTTAAAGAAAGAGTTGTGAGCATATAATGAAGAGGAAGACTGACAGAAAGAGAAAATGGCTGATGAGTGTCATTTGTGTCTGCTGGGACTGATCTTTCTCTCGTCACTTCTCACAGGTAAAGAAACTTGTAATTTCTCAAAAAACAAAAAACATTCAGTTGGATTAGTCTGGAAAAGAGTTCTTGTTGCATATACTGATGCACTAAACCTAGACAGTTTTCACACTCAAACATTTGATGAGGAATTATCTTTGATAAGAGTGTGTTCATGATTTGAACAGCTCTCTGGTAGAGATAAATATATTATTCTAATTTTAATATTGTGATTTGTTTGTTTGTTTGTTTGTTTGTTTGTTATTATTACAGGTATATAAAATAATGATCACTCAAATATTCTTGTGTTTCAGGTACCAGTGAAGTGGATGAAGATCATGTGTTCATCAGTTCTGGTGAAAATGTTCATCTGCCCTGTAATAATGCTCTTCATGACTGCAAATCAACTACATGGAACTATATCAGACATTCAGCAGCAGTTGAACTGATTAATTCAGGGATAAAGAAGAAAAACACAGAGAGCCATGAGAGACTGAGTCTGGGGTCTGACTGCTCTCTGAACATCAAGAACATCACAAAAGAATATTCTGGATCTTACACCTGCCAACAATGGAGAGTGAATGGACAAAAACTGAGAACTGATGCACGTGTTTATCTGCATGTTCTTCGTGGTAATTATTATTATTTATTTTTTTTGATTATGTGATCAATTTAAAAGTTAGCAAATTAAATAAAAATGTGTTATTTTGTGTTTCAGTCTCTCAATTCTCTCCACAGACTGAGATCAGTGCAGGCAGCTCTGTGACTCTCTCCTGTCAGTTATATTCATATACTGGAGTCTCTTGTGATGATTGGATCCGTTCTGAGGGAGTTCAGCTGTTCTGGGTGAATCAGGCTGGTGATAAACTGAAGATATCAGACTCCAGATATCAGATATCAGCTCCAGGACACTGTATCATCACTCTGACTACAACACTCCTGAATGAAGATGACAACAGAGAGTGGAGATGTGAAGTTACTCACAGAAATCAAGTCAAGACTTCAGCCACATATACTGTCAAGATTTCAGGTGAGAAAACAATCTCATCAATCAGTTTTAAACCCTCATAATGTCAGCAACACTAAGGACTATTAGTATCATTGAAGTAAAACGAATGGATGAACAAAAGCTTCTTTCAGTCTGACAGAAGAGAAACTCAAATCAAGTTTAAGTTCAAATAACTGTTCAAGAAGTGCTGCTGTAAATAATGAAAAAAAAATAAAAATAAACCACAGCAAAACAAAAATAACTTTTTTTATGTAATGTGGTCATTAAAGGTAAAATATGATTGTCATATTCTACAATATGATTAATCTACTAACATTCATCTTTTACAGTGACAGCAGTGATTCAAGTCCACATCAGAAAATCAACTGCAACAACAGCAGTAACTTCTACACGAGGTACAGTAAAAATAAATACATTTTCACTGTTGTCAGTTTTACCGAATCCTCTGTTGTCCGTTTTATTTAACAAATGCACACAATCACTAAAAATAGAAGAGTTAAATTAGAAGAGTTGTTTCAAAGAAATCAAATCATGGACTTGGATTAAGTGTTGTATTATGCATTTTTGAGTAAAGGGAAAGACCTGTTTGTGTTTAATGTTTGGAGCTCGTGGTTTGTTGTAGATGATGACTGTGGTGTCTGCAGTTGTGTTCTTTTCTCAGCCTCAGTGATGTAACACCGCAAGTTGTTAGAATAGATTGAGTCTGTTTTTCTTGCTCTTTTGATCACATAAATTGTTTACATTCCATCTCCTTTATCACAAAACCCACAACACACAACAAAAACAGCTCTGATCACGGTGTCCTCCACGCTTCAGAGTTCCTTCTGCTAGTGCGAATGCAACCAGAAAAATGACTAGAGAGGAAAATGGTTCTCTAGAAACAACCATGATAACTAGTTACTAAAACTGAGTTCTTATTAGTTAATAGCTTTACAGAAAACAATTAAAAGCCTTGACAACCCATGTTTTATCCCATTACATCAGGCACAGCATTTAGAGAAGAGTTTGGCATTGTGAAATAGTAGTGATCAAAGCTATATAATGCATAAAAATGCTAAAAATCCCTAAATTAACCTCCTCCATGAGTCATGCAGGCTCAAATAGACTATCCTATTTCACAAATCAGAATAGCTTAGCATTACTCATGTAGAAGGAATCAGTGCTGGGGGTAACTTTTTTTTAAAGTAAATTAATGCATTACTTTTTTCATTTACAAGAAAATATCTGATTTACTTTTTCCAAAAAAAAAAAAAAAAAGTAAGGCCAGTTGCTTTTTTGTTTTCCTTTATGTATTTAATCCCATTTTATTAACCAGTGTCTTTGGTGCTGACCTTTGTTGATCCAATTCAACCGTACTGATGGAAAATCTTACTTTAACTATCAACATTTGTTCTTTTTTAAAAAATAAATATGACCTCACGTTGTGTCAATAACATTTAAACACTGCCTCTGAAACTTTCGTACGTCATACAAAAAACAGCAAAAATAAAATAAAATAATAATAATAATAAATAAAATAAAAAAAAATCAGGTTTGATTTCCTCCATTTCTGCATCTGTAGCAAGCATTTTAATTGGAAAGGATGGCAAAAAAAAAAAAAAAAAAACTGCATACAAAATTTTGGACTCAGTGTGCAATGACCTTTAGACTTATTCATTTCACTTTTTGATGTGAAAGGTTTTTAGCATTTTATATTAAAAACAAACAAGCAAGCCCTGGGGGGAGTGCTCCTCCCGGACCAGACCAGGTTTAAATGAAAGGTGTTGGCAGTATAGGCGTTAAACCGAAATAGAGAAGTTCATTAGTGGCCCCTAGTGGCGGCTGAATTTATTACAATAGTAACACCCCTCTTCACAGCAACTGCCACTGTAAACACTAATGAAACACAAACTGTGTCTCATGTAATAATCAAGTTTGTAAATTAATCCGACCACAATGAAATCAACCTGCTAACGACTTCAGCATTGAAACTTCAAAAGACTGATAAACATATATGCGTTTAAAATGTTTTCATACAAGGTTGTAGGTTTTAGATGCTGTCAATAGGCTACATACATATTCTACATTTCAGTGTCCATGCAAATTTGTCACACACTTTACACACAAATATCTGTAAATGAGAAAGATCACACTGGACAGAAATATTCATTTGAAATGCTGTTAGAATAATCTTTGGTAAATGGCAACCATCAGTTTGAGATTGAAATAACATGATAATAGATGATTAATAGATGGACTCATGAAGCAGTGCAAGTTCATTTATCTTTTCTGTGATCTGAAGCTCAAGTATGATGTGATGATGGTGTTTTGGTTTATATGTCCATGATCACAGATCCAGCAGAAACTGAAGTCAGTTGGACTGCTGGATCATTATTCAGAAGTATGACACATCTTTGCACCGTTCATTGTTTTTATACCTTTGATTTTATTCACAGTTTCACAGATTGAGTCTGTTTTATTGCAGTGATTGTGATTATTGTTGAGTTTGCAGTGTTTGCTGCTCCTACTGTGATTCTTCTTCAGATCATCTGTGCAAGAGCAGCAGGTGAGTTTTTGAGGTGATTCACATTGATCTTTAATAATCTGACAGCTCAGTAAATGCTTTTGTGTTGAATTATTTTGCAGGGAGGAAGAACTCGCAGCATCAGAAGAAATAGTGATGAATACAATACTAGAACAAAATATTCTCTACTAATAATAGGCCAGATTACAGATTTATCTCCATTTCAATCATTATTATGGATATCTGCATACAGCATTCAAGCATATTTGCTTTATTTATACATGGTCATTTTCATCTAATGAAACCTTAAACCTTTTTTTTAATGTTGTAATAGTTTATTTTAATAGATAATGCTACAAGTATGTTAATTATCATACAACATATTTACAGATGTGTTCATTTCAGCGACAAATACTTACTTATGAATATATATGCATTATTGTCTTCCCACACATACATCATGCTGTAACATGTTTTTATGTCAAATATGCAGAAATATAAATTCACAATTTACAAGCTTTTTTTTGTCTTCTGATATGTGCTGAAAACTTATGTGAGTCTATTTCAGAGTCTAAAAGTGTAAAGGTATTTACACATGCTATTAAGTTAAAGAACAGGTCATATAAGTTTTTAAATTGATGTAAACTGTACACTGTAAAAAAAACAAACAAAAAAAAAAACGGTCAAATGACTGGCATCTACGGCTGCCAAAAAAATAAATCAATAAAAATAAAACGCAAAATAACACTAAAATATCTTAATTGAAATAAAGTGCTTTTTTTTTTATTATTATTTTACAAAAATTCTCATTAATTGTTTTACATAAAAACCTTTATTTTACAGATTTCCCTTAGATTACTACAGTGAAAGCACTAAAAGTTCTACAGAGAAACACTGTTGTTTTACAAATCATTACAATAAAAAAAAAAACCTTCAATAAAGTGTCAAAGCATACTCAAGATGGAAAGTTACATTTTATTTGGAAGACAAAAATCAAAGTCTGTACAAATTTGGACTTTCAACCTGTTGGTGATAGAGAAGGGGAGGCCGGGGGACAGTTGAGCTGCCTCCGTTGGTTTAAAAAAAAGAATAAATAAAAAAAGCCAATCACCATCGAGTGTTCACATTCAGCACTGAGACGTAAATTACTTGATATTTGTTTAACAAAAGTGCAGTTTCTCACTCCTCTGTCCTTGCTTTCCCAATGACCCTTTGAAAAGACAACAATAAATCAACTACTGTGCCACCTTTTTTAGTTAAAACAGATTATTCTTGTCTTAAGATTGTATTTCTATTTAATAATCAAGAATATCTTAAAACTTACCCATCTTGCTCTCCACTGCGACTTCGCAGACCTACACTGTCACAGATTAGCCACTTTGACACTGCTGCCTCTTTCACAGTGAGCTTCCTGTAAAACACAAAATTCCACATTTAGGCCCTTGCAATAAATAAGCAGTCATCTGCATTTGACATATTTTCAGGAAATATATATTATTATATATTTCCTTGTATATGACAGGATATAATATTCTGTCATAAACAAATGATTTATGTGTAAACAAGGGCACAGGGCAACATCTAAAGGCATAGTTCACACAAAAATTAAATGTCTCATCATTTAACCACAAATGTCAAAAGTCTGATATTTTCTTTTTTTTTTTTTTTAATATGCATTTTATTAGGCAAATATAGGTCCTTTTCATTGCCATTACAGTGAAATAACTGAATATAAGAGCCAAAAATAATTTACCATAATAAGATAATGCCAGTTATAAATAACAGAAATTTTTTTTACCAATTCAGATGAAGCGTCTGTGTTTCCTCTGCATTGAAAAGAGGAATTTTGTTGATAATGATTTTATTTGTGTGGTAACAGCCTAAAATGTTTTCTTATTATAAATGACTTTATTGATTAAATATAAGAATTTGACAATATAAGTTAAAAATCACTTTAAGCTTAAAATAAAGGTGCTACTTTTAATTATGAAATCAAAAACTGGTGGTGGTGGCAAATCACTGTTTAATGAGTGACTAATGCATTAATTTATCTGGATAATTCAAATCAGTTGACCAATACAAGTATTACTTAAAATCATTTTTTTATATATAAATCAGTGGTGTCAAACTCATTTTAGGTTAAGGGCCAGATGGGAAAAAAATAAAAAAATAAAAAAAATAAATAAATAATAACCATGAGCAGGCCTTATTACTTTGGTGCACCTATTTGGATTTTTCATGGTGAATTCAATTTAATTTTCATGGTGATTCTTAAAATGGAATGGATGCGAATGGCTACACATTTTTAATTACAATCAGAGCAAATATGTTACATACATATAAGCATAAGTTGTTGTTATTATTATTATTATTATTTAAATTACATTGCCTATTGGCTTTCGGTGACGTTATCCCCTGGATTTTAGAAAAAAAAAAAACCTTACTAAGGGGGCTTAACCTAGGAGTTAGGGTTAGGGTTAACCTAGAAGTGCCTCGACAATTCCTAGGTAGGACTTACCATAACATTTGGGACATTGATTGAAATTGCTTTCCAGTGGGTAGGGGTTGGACATGGATGGTGTCCCCATGGTAGCTGATGCCAGTGATCAACAAAAATTCCAAAATTCATGGTTTTTGGTTACAATTTTGCCACAGAATATAAAGGGTAAAGGGTAACTGTGACCTTTTTCTCTCACAATTCAGACTTCTTATTCTTGGAATTGTGAGTTTACATCTTGCAATTCAGACTTCATCAGAACTGTGAGGAGATAAGTCACAATTACCCTTTATATTCTGTGGCAGAAATACGCTTTTATAGGTTCCACATGTGTAAGGGGTAAATACATAAAACATAAAAATGTACAGTCCAACACACATTCTTACTCCTCTCCCCTACCTCTTATTCTCCCTTTTTCTAATCCAACTACTCCTCTACCTCCTACAAATATTTCTCTCCTTCTACCAGGCTTTTTTTTCTCTCTGATTCTTTGTGTTGTTCTGCTTCTACAAAACCAATTCAAAGAGGTCTTTTTTACTCTGTGTTGATGTAATGGAAATAGCTCCAATACCTGATTATTCCACCAACTGAGACTGAAATCAGCTATTTCTAAATATTTCAGATTTGTTAGTTAAATATGCTTATCAGTTGTTACAATATTTTATATAGAAATATTTTCAATCATTCTGAGCTGCTGTTGTTGCAGAAATAGAGGCTTTATACTGTATTTAAGGTTTGGAACATTAGGTCTTCATTTCTGACATGCTGTGTTTAAGCATTTGCAAATAAGAGTAAAAAGATGCATGATTTTGTTTTTGGGTAAGCTTGTATGAAAAGAAAATGTTTGCATTTTAGAAACATCGTAATTGACTGCATATTGTGTGAAAACAACACAAATTGTGTTAATGGTATGGTTACAACAGACCAATGTTGTGCTAATTGTGTTTAGAGTTTTGAAAATATAACTACAGATTGGACAAAAGTGTGTTAGCAATTGAAAAAAAAACTGCAACAACATTTGGCGCTTAAAGTTCCCTTTTGATACTACCATTCGTACTGTGTCGCAGACGCTTTGGTAAAATCCTTATTTTCTCAGGGACTGTAGCACTTTTTTAATCACGCAGTGTAACTGCAAGGCTATTGGTAGTGTCAGCGATAGCTGAGTGAACCAATAGCTGAGCAGCAGTACTGCGCAAACCTATGGCGATGCAGCCTGCCGAAATTGGTCAGATCCCGCCAGTCTAGGGCCTGTCATCCAGACCCCTCTTCACTCTTGTGAGGGATCTCTTGGAATGGGCTCAAGACAATCTACACTCATTGAGAGCGGTCCATGTTCCGGGCAGGTTGAACCAGCGGCAGATATGCTATCTCCGAGCAACGTCCCCTCGGATGAGTGGATGCTCCATTCCCTGATGGTTCAGAGGATATGGGAAATCTTCAGCAAGGTTGACCTTTTTGCCTCAGACTCTCACTGCCCAATTTACTTCTCAAAGGAACAGGATGCATTGGCCCATGATTGGCCCGACTTCCTCCTTTATGCCTTCTCCCCGATCGTCCTGATCCCTCAGGTCATCAGGCTCAATCCGCCTCACCCCCTCACTGTCCCCTCTTGGGATCTACCCAAGGTACTGAACCCAAGTTATATCACTCCTGAAACCAAAGATATATCACTCCTGGCTCTTCCTCCTTCGGAGCAAGACCAGGACTTCCTACTCCTCTGCCTGGTCCGGGCATTAAGAACCTATGTTGAGCATTCTGCCTCATTTAGGCAGTCAGAACAGCTTTTCGTTTGCCGTGGTGGCCGCACCAAAAATTGTTGAGGCTATCATGCTGGCCTACTCCTCATTAGATCTCCCTTGCCCTATGGGAGTGAGAGCCCACTCAACTAGAGGTGTGGCCTAGTCAGGGGACGTGGTCTGGTGGAGTATCCATGGTGGATATTTGTGCAGCGGCAGGCTGGGCCTCTCCATCCACATTTACCAGGTTTTAGAATTTGGATGTCCTGGTCTTACAGACCCGGATCCTTTCGGCATAATGGATCATTTCCAGTACTGTTTTAGTATGCTCTTGGCCCTCCTCGAAGTGCCATGGCTGTATTATCTTCTGGACAGACTGTGGTTATGACCCCTTAGTTCCACATTAATTAAAGTCTAGAATCGTCTTGTCATCCCCACTAGCACGACGGGATTGTATTGGTTCCCCAAAGCGTTTGCGACACAGTACGATTGATAGTATTGAAAGGGAATGTACTCGGTTACTCACGTAACCTCGGTTCCCTGAGATACGGGAACGTGTGCTGTGTTGCTGGCCGTGCTAGTCGCTGCCGACTCAGTTGTCACTTCAGTTGAAGAACCTGAGTAACCGTGGCGAAGCACCTGCTTACATAGCCGATTGCTCTGCCAATTCTGGCGGGATCTGGCCGTTTTCGGCGGGCTGCTTTGCCATAGGCTTGCGCAGCACTGTTGCCCAGCTATTGGTTCACTCAGCTATGGTTGACACTACCATTAGCCTTGCAGTTACACTGCATGATTAAAAAAAGTGCTTCAGTCTCTGAGAAAATAAGGATTTTCCCAATACTCATTTCTGTATCTCAGGGAACTGAGGTTACGTGAGCAACCGAGTACGATTTCTATGCAAGTTGATTTGACGAGAGTCACAAGACTGACTACTCTCTCTCTATCCAATCATGTTGATTGATAAAATCAAATCAAATTAAGTACGTAACGACCACAAAAGGAGGGAAAATAGCGGAGTAAAAGTACTGATACATCACTTAAAATGTACTTGTAAAATTAGAAGTACCCATTTTTTAAACTAGAATGAACAGAAAAAAAGGGAGGAAGAATTTAAAAAGAGAGAAGAGGAGATCAAGAAAGAAACAGATGTGAATGTACGAAAAGAGCTACATTACATTTACATTTTTTTACATTTAGGCATTTGGCAGACGCTTTTGTCCAAAGCGACATACAGTTGGGAGAACATAGAGCGATTCTTCTTAAGGAGACAAACAGACACAGGCAGTGCTATAATACCAGATTTCAAGTGGTGCTTCAGACAAGTACAAGCTAGAAAGGGAAGGAATAAAGAGATTAATTTTTTTATTTTTTTTTATGGTAACAGCAAATAGAGTTGAAAGAGATGAGTTTTAAGCTGTCGCTTGAAGCTTGTCAGGGAATCAGCATTCCGGATAGGGGTAGGAAGATCGTTCCACCAGCCAGGAACAGTAAAAGAGAATGTTCTGGATAGTGATTTAGCACCTCTCTGTGATGGTACCACAAGGCGTCGCTCACTAGCAGATCTCAGAGTTCTGGAGGGGGTGTAGATTTGCAATAGCGAGTGCAGATAAGCAGGTGCAGCAGCTGTGGTTGTCCTATATGCAAGCATCAGAGTCTTGAACTTGATACGAGCTGCAATTGGGAGCCAGTGCAAGGAGATAAAGAGAGGTGTAACATGGGCTCTTTTGGGCTCGTTGAAGACCAGCCGTGCTGCTGCATTCTGAATCATTTGTAGAGGTTTGATTGTGCATGATGGAAGACCAGTCAAAAGAGCATTGCAGTAGTCCAGTCTGGAGATGACAAGGGCCTGGACAAGAAGTTGTGTAGCCTGCACTGTTAGAAAGGGCCTGATCTTTCTGATGTTGTGCAAAGCAAACCTGCAAGATCGAGTAGTCTTTGCAATATGATCTCTGAAAGACAGCTGGTCATCAAAGATGACACCCAGATTCCTGATTGAGTTCGAAGAAGTGATTGTGGAAGAGCCCAGCTGGATGGTGAACCCATGCTGTAAGTTTGGAGTGCAAGGAAAAACAAGAAGCTCAGTTTTTGCCAAGTTAAGCTGGAGGTGATGTTCTTTCATCCACGTTGAGATGTCCGCCAAGCAGCCTGAGATCTGTGCAGGTACTGTTGGATCATCTGGTTGAAATGAAAGATGGAGTTGTGTGTCGTCAGCATAGCAATGGTAGGAGAAGCCATGTGACTCTATGATGGGACCCAGTGATGTTGTGTATATGGAGAAGAGGAGAGGACCAAGAACTGATCCCTGAGGAACCCCAGTGATCAGTTGATGTGTTTTGGATACCTCTCCTCCCCAGGTTACCGTGAATGACCTACCGGTGAGATAGGATTCAAACCAGCGAAGCGGAGTTCCTGTGATGCCCAGCGATGAGAGGGTGGACAGGAGGATCTGATGGTTGACGGTGTCAAAAGCAGCGGATAAATCAAGCAGAATTAGAACTGATGATTTAGAATCAGCTTTTGCTGTCCGCAAGGCTTCAGTAACTGACAGTAGCGCAGTCTCAGTTGAGTGGCCCCTCTTGAAACCTGACTGGTTAGGATCCAGTAAGTTGTTCTGTGAAAAGAACAATGATACCTGGTTGAAAACAACTCGTTCGAGGGTTTTTGCTATGAATGGAAGCAGAGAGACCGGTCTGTAGCTGTCAAGAAGTGAGGTGTTCAGTGTTGGTTTCTTAAGCAGTGGGGTTACCCGAGCCTGCTTAAAAGAAGTTGGAAAAGTGCCTGTGAGGAGTGATGTATTTATGATGTGTGTGAGTGCTGGTAAGACAGTAGGAGAGATTGCTTGAAGAATGTGTGAGGGGATGGGATCAAGTGGGCATGTTGTAGGGTGGCTGGAGAGGAGAAGTTTTGATACTTCTGTCTCAGTGAGGGGACAGAAGGAGAAAGTGAGAGTGTTCGAAGTGGGTGTGGTGGGTTGTAAGTCATGTGTATGAGGGGCTAAGAATTGTTTGCTGATTGTTCGAGTTTTGTCTGTGAAGAATTGTGCGAAATCATTAGCTGTTAGTGTAGTGGTGGGTGGTGGTGGAGGGGGACAGAGGAGAGAGTTAAATGTTTTGAAGAGATTGCGCATGTCAGAAGCACTATTGATCTTGTTATGATAATATGAGGATTTGGCAGTGTGGAGTTGAGTAGAAAAAGCAGAAAGCAACGATTGGTACATACTCAGGTCAGACGGGTGTTTAGATTTGCGCCATTTTCTTTCTGCTTGCCTGAGTTTGGACCGATGTTCACGAAGAACATCAGTCAGCCAGGGGTTAGAGGGGGTAGCCCATGCTGGCCTGGTGGAAAGAGGACAGATATCGTCGAGACAAGACTTTAAGGTGTTGCATAAGGTGTCAGTGGCTGCATCCACATCCAGAGATGAGAAATGGATAGGTGAGGGAAGAGAGGAGGAAAGTACAGAGGAAAAGTGTGAGGGTGAGAGGGAGCGTAGGTTTCGTCTGAAAGTAACCGGTAGAGGGGTTGGTGATGCATAGGTTGAAAGATGAATATTAAATGTAATAAGGAAATGGTCAGAGACGTGTAGGGGTTTGACCAGGATGTTGTCAGCGATACAATTGCGAGTGTAAATTAAGTCAAGTTGGTTGCCAGATTTGTGAGTGCTCGTAGTGGTAAGGCGTTTGAGATCAAATGAGGCAAGAAGTGAATGGAAATCTGTAGCATAAGGCTTGTTAAGATGAATGTTAAAATCACCAAAGACCAAGAGTGGACTGCCATCTTCTGGAAAAGAGGATAGCAGTCCATCCAATTCTTCTAGAAAGGTGTTTAGAATTTGGCCTGGAGGGCGGTAAATGACCACAACCTGGAGTTTTACAGGAGCTGTGAGTGTTATTGCATGACATTCAAATGAGCTATGATTGCATATGGGTGAATGTGTTGTGTATTTCCACTTGTCAGAAATGAGCAGATCAGTTCCCCCACCCCGCCCAGTCTGACGCGGAGTGTGAGAAAAAGTAAAATTCTTAGAGAGAGCAGCGGGGGTTGCTGAGTCTTCTGGACGAATCCAGGTCTCAGTCAAGCCCAAGATGCTAAGATCAGATTGTATGGAATAAGCAGAAATGAAGTCTGCTTTGTTAACTGCGGACTGACAGTTCCAGAGGCCAACAGAAAAAGCAAGAGGTGGAGTAGAGGATGTAGCGATAGGACGTAGGTTAGCAAGATTGCGATGCCGTTTGCGTGAGGAGTTAGTGCGTGGTTGAGTGACAACCGGAATATATTGAAAACACATGATAGAATTGGCAGGCAAAAGAGAGGATAGAGAAAATGAAAGAAGTAGCCTACCTGTGTGCGTTGTCGGTTTCGTTGCTCGGTGAAGTCGCGCAGGAAAAGTCGCAGGTCTTTACTTTCGTCGGTCTTCACGCGAGGGCTGAACGCTTCCGCTGACGCTTCCGCGTCAGCTTTCAGATGTCAAATAAATACTCAATCGAACGATAATTAGGGGGGAAATGCTGTTACGCCTACTGCTTAATTCACCCGAAAGCAAGGCAAATGGCTCAAATAGAAACTAAACCGAGACACTTAAGTGCTTGCAGGAAGGCTGCAATAACAATAACAACAGCTTGGTTTCGCCGACGGCTTACTAGTCTAATTTTAATAAGTGCTATCAAAACTACAATTTCAAATTACACCACGATAATAGTTACTAAAATGTACGAAACGAAAAAGAAAAGTTCTAGCAGCAACTTGCAAAGTACACAACTCTAAATGAAATAAAGTATTACGCAAACACTTACGCTTAGCGCGCTGTGCTTGTTTCCTTCTCGGTGAAAAAGTCGCTTCAGAGAGCTACAGAGAGAACTGGAAAAGCAGAAGAAAGAATTTGAAAAGGAAATGAAAAGAAAAGAAAATTATTTTGAAGAACAAAAACAGAATACAAAAAATTGGAAGAAAAACAAGAACTCAAAGAGAAAATTCAATGTGAAACCAGAGCACAAGCAGAGCATGAATATCTTGAAAAATGTGAAAAAGAAAGATCAATGCAACTTGTATACTGGGTTTGTTCAGGTTTTTCTGGAATAATTGTGGGGGTGGTGATGTTGATGATGTTCAGACAATATGAAGCTGAAGGATGAGTTAAAAAAAATAACTTTCTCATTCTGGTCATTTCACCTGAATATTATGACCTGTTTTAATAAGATTTTTCTCAGTTTGATTATTGATTTCTCTCTCTATAGGTTATAATATTGATTGTGTTCGTTTTGGCCTTTTGTCTGTATTTTTTTTAAGTGAAATCAAGGCCACACAACTTCTCCCTCATCATCTATTTGAAACTGATGTTTGTCAAAGTATTCTTCAATATCCTCAATAAATGCTTTACTACAGCATTCATATACAGGCACCCAAACCTCCAAGGACTTTCATCATGGAGTGATGTTTTGAACTCTGGAGTACATTTACATTTAGTCATTTAACAGATGCATTTATCCAAAATGACTTATGATGACAAAAGAAGCAATCAAACCTAAAAAGAGCAATAACATGTAAGTCCTGTGACAAGTGTCAGTTATTCTAATTTTCTTTTCTTAGAATAATTGATCTTTTTTTTTTTTTTTTTTTTTTAGTAAATAGGAAAACAAGTAGATATAATAGAATAGAAAAAGAAAAGAGAATGCTAGTGTTATATGGTATTTTTTCTTTTTTTCTTTTTTTGTAAATAAGAAAACAAATAGTTAGAGGAATAGATATAACGTGCAAGTGTTAGAGGGTCAAGTTTTTGAGAGCAGCAGCAGTACTGGTTTAAAGACATGACAACTCTCCAAAGAGTTGGACAGTAGGACATTATGCAAAATATCTTACAAGTACAGCCTGCCAAGTGTTTCTGCTGGTCATTTCTGTTGGCCCTTACACACAAGAAAGAAGACAAACTCTTTGGCTCATTAAAGAGAGGACAGGAATTAAAGCATGACAAAACACACCCTCAGTTGTTTTGTTCAATTCCAAAGCTGTTCTGACAACATTTAATAATAAAACTCTTTCTAAATACATTGTCTCATTCCATCATTTTCTTTCAAAACATATACTCCATAACTGAGGCTGATGCAATACACATCTCGATGCGTGGGCAACAATATGATACATAAAGATCAACTGTTAAAGCTGACACTAAAACAAAATTTGTCTTTGTCTGGATTTTAATGCTTAGCAGAGAAAATGATCAGTTTACACACAGAAGCTTATCTGTAAGCAAAATGATAACATATATAGCCCACAGCAGCGTATAAAGGTATTTGTAATACATTTCTTGAGATACAAGGTAACAGGATCAACTGGGCTTTACCCCTCAACCAACCAGGAGGCTGCATCTGTCGCCCCCATCATGCCACCTACTGCTGACTGCCACGAAAAAAGAAGAAAATTCACGTCTATGAGCACGAATCAATATTAATATAAAATTTTGTGACTATGTCACAAACTGCCATGAGACTGGGTTGACTGGGTTGCTCCTTAATGAAAGTACTTGTATTCCTCATTTGTATGTCGCTTTGGATAAAAGTGTCCGCTAAATGAAATTTAAATATTTTATCTTATCTTATAACAGAAGCTAAGCTATCAGTGTTTTATGGTGTATTTCTTATGTTCATAATAGTAAAACCAGGAAAGATAACTATGCAAAACCTATCACCGGGTAAAACTGCTCTAAACCTTAATGTGCAGCTTCTTTCATTGGTCAGCCCCAGAACAAGCTGAATACAATACGTTATTTGTTTCCAATACATATTTATTTAGCTATATATATATATATACATACATGTAACAGTTCTCAAATTCACGGTTCGGTAAGTTTTCAATACAGCAAAAAGAAAGAAATGGCAGAAAATGTACTTGATTTTTACACATTTTTTATTTATTAAAACTAACATCATAAAGTACTATGCATCTCAGATCAGCAGCAGGAGTCGGGTTTTATTTATCACCTGAGGAGAGTGAGTCGAGCTGATCAGTGAGGTGAGAAAAACAAGAAGTTGGCAAAATATTTAGTTTCAGAACTAAATACAAAAATATTTCAGACTTTTGCTGCTTATATAAGATGATTTTGGAAGCTTCCACCGTTTCTCCAGTATTTATTATTTTATATTAGGCCTATAGCCTATATTTGTATTCGTTTTGTTAATACATTAATCGTTCTATGCTTAAAGGGTACATAATATACACAGTTTCACCTAATCTCATGTTAATCCTAAGTACCTATAGAGTAATAATGTATCCTTAATATCTCCAAAAAGTCTTTAGTTTTCTTATATTTATAAAAGAAAAATACAGCTTTCCGATTTTCTACGGAAAAATCCGAACTTCTGGAGGCGTGCCGTGGGCGGGGCTAAATTCGACGATCACTTGCGTTAGGATTGGCATTAAAATAGACAAAGTTATCTTTGCCTTACAACCAAAACCACACTTCTTTAGAGACATTCTTCTGAGTAAATCCCTTGCAGCAGTGCACTGAGCGCAGCCGAATTAACCGCGTTGATGGGCACTGTCTTTCTCACGGTCTGGCCGACGTGATCGTGGTGGCAGCGGGCACGCTTTTTGCCATGATCGAAAAAAAACAAAAAAAAAACAGATGAAACTTGTACCAACCCGGAAGTAAAATTTTCGGCAAAGAAATTCTCTGTCATTTGTCCAAATTATTTTTTTAAACTTTGGCCATGTTTAGCATGCGAATCCAACTCTTTAACACTGTAAACAACTCTGAATATACCAAACACCATTGTACCCCCCCCCCCCAATATAAGTGAGTTTGCCTTATTGTTTTGTTGTTCTCAATTCAATCTACTGACGTCGAATTTGACGCTAATTCAAAAGGGAACACCCCTAATATATATTAAATTAATTAATAATTATATATATATATATATATATATCAAATTAAGACACGAGTGAGGCAGTCAAATCGGTGCACTGCAACATTAAACATATTCTTATTTAAAGTTTCAAGATAACCACAAATTTGTAACTATTAAAGTGAATATTTTGTTCATTTACAAGTTCACAATTTAATTGTTTGGCAAAAAGCCTACGAATAGCTTGGAACCAGTTACTTTCACAGCTATATTTCTACTTACTGGAAAACCATAATAATGTTTTCTTGTGTTTTGGACTTTAAGCTGAGAGATTACAGTTTGTTTTTTTTCCCTTTTTTTTTTCCCTAACAACCAATACTTTTTCTAAACTCTTAACACAGCAACACACCTACAGTTAATTTTCTCTCCAAAACCACATTTTGTTAAATAAATTCAAACTCTACAAACCCTTCAAAATGCTTAATACCTTTTTCAACATATACTAACTCTATAAAAACACAGCAAACCTTTTTCGAAAACTTTTTCGAGTCGTTTAGTCAAAATGTAGCACTAGTTTCTGTTCAACAGAAACATAGTCAATCACAGCACAGCCATTGTCAAAATACTAACAGCCGATGGCTTTAAAAAAAAAAAAACTGCATTACTTGTTATGTTTCAGTTCTACCTGCATATAATAGATAGTCTTCAGTTTGCCTTCAAAGAAACCTTACATTTTAAATGTTTACATTTTACGTTTTAAACCCATTTTACATTCACATTTCAAGTGCTGAATGTGTTCTCTCTTGGCAACATACCATCTAACTGAATTGAGTCATTACTTTACAGAATGTACAACAGAAATAGAAAAGGGTAACCTATGCAGAAATTCAGTTGGAACATTGATTGAAATTGCTTTCCAGTGGGTAGGGGTTGGATGTGGATGGTGTCCCCATGGTAGCTGATGCCAGTGATCAACAAAAAATCCAACATACATGGTCTTTGGTTACAATTTTGCCACAGAATATAAAGGGTAAAGGGTAACTGTGACTTTTTTTTGTCTCACAATTTGGATAAAGTCTGAATTGCAAAATGTATACTCACAATTCTAAGAACAGAAGTTAGCATAGCGAGATTAAAAAAAAAAAGTCACAGTTACACACAGATATGAAATAAGCTTTCATGGGTTCCACGTGTAAGGGGAAAAAACAAACATAAAAATGTATAGTTCAACACACATTCTTACTCCTCTCCCATACCTCTTCTTCTCCCTTTTTCTAATCAAACTACTCCTCTACCTCCTACAACTATTTCTCTCCCTCTCCCAGGTTTTTTTTTCTCTCTCTCTGATTCTTTGTGTTGTTCTGCATCCACAGAACCAATTCTAAGAGGTCTTTTTACGGATTTTTAAAAAGCTGGATAAACATATTATTCACAGAGCAGTTTGTAGTAGGCTACAAGATGGAAAACAGCGATAAATGGACCGACGCCGAAGTCCAAGCACTTCTAAACATTTATGCTACGGAGGAAGCATTCCGTCGGCAACAGTTCCTGTTGGCGGTGCGAATGCAACCAGGAAAACGGCCCGGGGGAACCTAAAGTTCCCTGACCGGCTAGTTCCTAGAAAAGGGGCTTATGTTGATGTGATGGAAATAGCTTCAACACCTGACTAATCCTCCATCTGAGACTGGAATTAGCCAGTCTCAGATTCTAAATATTTCATTGATCTGTTACCTAAATATGCTTATCAGTTGTTATAATATTTTATATAGAGATATTTTCAGTCATTTTGAGCTGCTGTTGTTGCAGAAATAGAGGCTTTATACTGTATTTAAGGTTTGGAATATTAGGTCTTCGTTTCTGACATGCTGTGTTTAAGCATTTGCAAATAAGACTAAAAGACCCATGATTTTGGTTTTGGGTAAGCTTGTATGAAAAGAAAACGTTTGGAATAAAAAACATGGTAATTGACTGCATATTGTGTGAAAACAACACAAATTGTGCTAATGGCATGGTCACAACAGACGGATGTTGTGCTAATTGTGTTTAGAGTTTTGAAAATATAACTACAGAAAAAATATATAACTAAATATAATTTGAAATTCTGCACCACTCAATAAAGAGAAGTTGCTTCAGATATCAAGTGTATTTTGTTTTAGCATGAAGTGTAGTACATCTGAGTGATACTTTAATCAAAATATGTAAAATATGGCTCATTGGTCATGAGTCATGTCATGATGTGATATCTATGCAAAAGCTTGTTTCTCTAGATAATACACAAAAAATTCAGCTCAATTTAAATTACTATATGTATATATATATTAAACAGCACACAAGTTTAAGCTTACTTGAGCGACAGAGTCAAACTGAACTTCTAAGAACACAGGCAAGTATCCGCACTCTTAAATATTGTCTTCAATGTCACATTATCTTTTAACATACACGGTTGTGGTGGTAACACCAGTGACTCACATGACTTATACAGTTTAATTTTTAAATGCTTATTACTTAAAAAAAACTGGCACTGCATTTGCTGTTTTACAGAAAGTCTGTGACATTGTGAGTTGGTCTTCAGATTAATAATCATCTGAGAATGAAGAGAGCATTTGTCCTGCTGGCTCTTCTGGTCAATGCTCAGACATTTCATATTTTGGAAAAAGCAAACTCCAAAACTCATCAGGATATCACAAGAAGTGCCATTCTGAATGCTGCTACAAAGGCCTGCGAGAAAGTTGAAACTTTCAAAAAGGTATGAATAAATAAATATGTGTGTGTGTGTGTTTGCCAGTAGATTTAGTCTAGCAGACACTATATTCTGTGCTCATTTTTTAAAGCGCTTTCTGAAAACATTATGTAATATCTAATAGTTTGTTCATATCTCTCTGTTCAGTAGTATTGATTCTGAATAGAGCAGCATATTTTGAGTATCACTGAGCCTATGTAATAACATATTCCAATTTGCAAAATAAAAAAACAAGCCTACAACATGATGGCAGAATGTAGTTTAACAATATGTTATCAATAATAGCATTTTAATAGACTCATTGTTAAAATGTCACAATTATTGTGTTTAGGACAACAGTGGAAACGTTTTGTTTTAAACACCTTTGTTATAGACCATGAAAATGCTTGTTTTAACTAAATAAATATTCAGTTTAGAAGGAGACATGACAAAACATCTACCCAAGTCAAGTGAAACAGGCCATGTTGACCTTGTGATTTGTGATAAAATAAACTTTGCATCTTTAAAAATAATGAGTGGAATATTTTATGCAATACAATCTATCTTTGGATAGGAAGGAATGAATAGGTATGACTAGACTCATGTGTTTTCACAGGTCAAGACAATTATATTATTATTATTATTACACACTCAATTTGACATTACCCCAAAATAAACACTGACAGAATTGTTGTTATAATCACTCTGTCTGCATTTTTAGTGATCATAAACAGACATTATGTGATATGCATATTTACTGTATGTATAATAGCTCTAGTTGGCTGATTCAGCTCATGAACTCTTAACATTCATACATTAATACAGTTTTGTTTGTTTGTTTGATTATTTTTGTGGGGGTCAGTTGGTAAAAACACAAGGAAAAATGGACGAGACGCAGATAAAGGCCTGCGGAAATGGCACACTTAAGAATTTTGAAGCAGCCATAAAGATAATCTCACGTAACAATTTGATGACAGACGTGAAACATCCCTTCAGTGCAAAATACCATTTTGACAATGAAGAATTTGCAGAGGGGAAAAGACTTATAACCACAGGAATACAAAATATTACACAGCTTGTTGCAAGGGGGAGATTTGATAATGCAAGACAGAAACTTGGGGAAATCCTGCACACTTTACAGGTGAGTTAAAGGTTTGAAGTAAATTGTAATGTTTACAATTAAATTGTAATGTTTACAATTTACTTGTAACATTAAGATGCATTCTATAGCTCTGACTGATTTGCAGCCCCTGAAATAGATTGTACTGAGATAACCCGAGTGGTTAAAGAATATTACAGCGCTCATCCAAAGACGCACATATATTACTTGGCGGAGCAAGAACAACTTCTAAAATGAGTGCGCAGGTTCGTTAACTTAATGCTGTTGAATTACGAAGCTAAATTACTAAAATAACCATAACATTAACAGAAACACTGAATTACACAGTTCTGTTAGTCAGATGAAAGCTGCTAAAGTTGAATGCGTTACTATAACAAACACTTTTCATTCAGAATCAACACTGGCTGATAAAAACTAGGTTACATAAAAGTTGTTACTTCAAAAATGAAGATAAAGTAAAGTTGCAAATATTTTAGACATATTATCGATAATTTCGCCCACAAAAATAAAGCCCAAGGAGAACTGTAGTGTGTCCCTGATCAACATACAGCTGTGTTTTACTGAATAAATCGAATCCACGCTTTTAAACGAATCGAGTGACATTTAGAGAACCATTCATAAAGGCAGACACTTGCTTCCTTTCTGAATGAATTAGCCGTTTGAACTACTGGATTGAATAAAAAACGACTTACTTATTAAGACAGTGGCACTTTTAGTTTTATACGCCGAGTATTTCTTTTAGTATTTTTGTGTTTAATTAAAATATTTATTTATAAAGCTACTTTTTTGTAATGTTTATTCACTGCTTTTCTAATTTAACAAAATGAAACAGTTAATTATCTTAAATAATAACTTAATCTTTAATTAAGATTTGTTAAATAATTATTATCGACTTGATAGCCCTATCAAAAAACACAAAACAACAGAGTTCAAATATCCAGGGACTGCTAAAAGTTAATCTTGTTGGAAATTTGAATTAAACCCAACCCTAAACTTACCCGAAAGTGATAACAAATGCAAAACTGGAACAAAAACACATTTGATGACCTCATTTGAAACTTCCTTGTGTGTAGATTTTGTCAAACCATAGTTACACGGGATTCGAAACCGGAGCTCCCCAGACAGCATCTGACTCTGTGCCAGATTCGTTTTCAACCGGCAAATCCGCGTTACAGTCACATCCGTTTCAGTGCTGTATCACAGTCTTAGACGGATCCGGCCCGTGTCTGGTTTCAGTGGGCACGGTCTACTATCGCAGAGCGGATCCGGGCCGAGTCTTGGCCCAGTGCTGGCCCAGATGAGCGGAAAACCAGATGCGTGCCGGTATTGGCCCGTTGTGCCAAAAGACACTGGCCCAAGTCCGTTTTGCGGATTTGCAGGAGTGTGGGCCAGAATCAGGCCGGATGAAATTTGCTGTCAGGGAAGTACGTCTCCGTACAATGAAGGTAAAACAGTATCAAAACTCGAGGGCTTGTTGATCTGAATGTGAGAACTTGACATGTTAACATTTGTATTTGTAAGTTGAAATTTGCACTCACAGCTCTGATGTGAAAAGCTGAATCTTTCGATTTGCACTCATGGACAATGATCAAAACACCCGTGTTTTCAAGTCATAGTTGCAGATTAATAGCTACAAATGTGTAGCATGACATTCACATAAAGGAAATGACAAACACAAATGTTTACCACATATTTACTTTTGCAATTTTCTTCAGTTTTGCTGTACAACGTCAAGTTGCCACTTACAACCTCTCAGATCTATCAGTTATTTGTAAAATATTGCAAACTATTTTCATTTAATATCCTAAACTTTTAAGGGCATTCATCTTGTCATTCAAGTATTATCGGGTAGACAAATAAAGCAACATCTTTCATATCCTACTGCATATTGTGGAGCAATATCGCTGTACCAGAGTTGCAACATAACTTTTATTTATTTTTTTTCTTTCTTTATTGGATTAAATTCCTTATTTGCTTGCCTTTATTAATAGTGACTTGTGTTGTATTCTTATGTGAATATCATAAAATAACAGAAATGTCATTTTGAACCTTTTTAAATGTAACAATTAAAAGAAAAATTCAAACTTAGAAAAATCGAGTGCTAAATGTTAAGCAAAATCAAAAAAATCAAATAAATAAATAAATAAATAAAAAATAAAAAAGCAGTTATGACCGGCAATACTGTTTTGAACAACTAGAGCAGTGGTAAATACATGTATTTATTAAACAGCCATAAGGGCATCTAGTGGTTAAACTATAGGATTGCATATGAATATTATCTTTCTAGCCACCAAATGCCTCTTTGCACTGGAATTTAAAAACATTTTTCTCTATGTTAACCCTAAATACTACACTAATTGTAATATCATTTGATTCAGAACGGGACTTAGGAGCGAGTTTGCGGGATCTTTTTTATTTATTTTTATACATAAATATGTTGCATTATTTGTCTAACAGAATGACAAAATGAACAATCAACAAGCTCTGGAGTTTCTGTTTTACCTTTATACTGTACTGCTTGAGCAGTACTGCCTCTAGTGCAGTGGTTCTCAAACTTTTTTGGTCACACCCCCCTTTAAATCTATAAAAAAAAAATCTGGTGCCCAAACTCCAAACAGATGGAAATTTTTCATGCAAATCAAATAACTAAATAAAATAAATAAATTGTACATTTAGGCTAAATATTTTTATGAGTAACTGTGATCCAAATGTGTTTGAAATGTTAGATTTCATGCAAGAAATGTAGTCTTAAATAATGGGACACTAAGGAATACATTTCAGTAACATGTAAAGCATTTCACTAGCATTTCATTCAAGCAATGCATTGTGAAAAGTGCTTGAATTTATAGTAAATCGATAATATTTGCTTAACATTATCTAACTCACACCTGTTTCACCTGGTAAATAAAAGGACTTCTACAGTCACAGTAACTGGATTGAGCTGGGAAACACTGCACCCTATACTGACCTGATCAATCCAGACAAAGAACTAAACAACCTTGCTGGTAAGTGTGTGTGATAGAAAATACAGTTTGTACAGTAGAAAAACCATTATGCCTATGAGAGGCACATTATGTGTAAAATAAATAAATAAATAAATAAATAAATGAAAATCCTTGCATATTCGGTCCAGATAGAGACAGAGCAACATGTGAGACAAACTGTGCAAATGAAAATTGCGGGGCCAAATTTCTGCCAGGCATTACGGTTTTGACATCAGGATACTTTGGAATAAAAAAACCAACAGGTAAACATTTATATATCCATATAGAAACTCATGAAATGCAAGAGCCTGTACATGTGTGAGAACAAACAAATTGAATTATCATTTTGATATTATTATTATTATTATTATTATTATTATTATTATTATTATCATTATTTCTTGACAGGTAAATGTAGCCATGGAGGTACTCTAGACTTCACAACTGGCATTAGGAGAAGCTGGGATGGTATCAATAAAGACCACAGTGATTCCAGCCATGGTACAAAACATAATCAAGCTGCAGAAATTGCTATTGAGGCTAGTGTGCAGCTGCTGGAGAACATCCAGGAGAAACTAAAGAAAACTGGTGAAAACAACTTTCTCAGGTACAGAGCCTTACTAACTTTAACTAAAGACATCCTAGAATCCTGGGGGGTGTTCCATAAAACAAGTTTACTCAATAAGCCAGGCTTATTTCAGTAAGTCTGGCTTATTTTGAACCAAATCAAGTGACAATAAGTCAGTCTAACTGAAATAAGCCTGGCTTATTTGGTAAACTTGTTTTATGAAATGCCCCCCTGATCGGATCATTTTGAAAAGTTTTTAATTAATATTAACATCCTAATGATTTATTTATTCAACAGATGCTTTAATCCACAGTGACATACTTACATATACAATACATTACTTTCCATAAAACGTAACTAAGTAATGTAATTAGTTATTATTTAGGGAGTGACTCAATAAGAAAAAAGTATCTTCCCCCAGCACTGCATATAAAGAATAAAACAAAGAAAGTCATCCAATGGAAGCAATAACATGAAAACTAGTAATAAAATAATAAAAATAAACTAGTTTCAAATCATATACAGTCCTGTTCACCGTTGAAGCTTAAGTACACAATGTGGAAAATGAGACTCACTTCTGAACATGATTTTTCTAATAGTGTATTTGTAGATAATCAAGTAATCCTAAGCGTTCATATTGAAATATAAAAGTTATTCTTACATTTACTTGATAAATATCGGTGGACACCAGTGTTAATTTTGACAGCAAATTTTGATTTAGTTTTAGTCATAGTCTTTTGACTAAAATGCCATTTAGTTTTAGTCATATTGTAGTCATCTGAATTGTTTTTAGTTTTAGTCTAGTTTTAGTCGACGAAATATCAGTCTCATAAAAATACGTACCTCTGGGTACTTTTTTAGCAGCGCCCTTTTTACGTACCTTACTGCACGTTTCACAGCAGTTAAAAAAAAAAGACCACTGAGTGGCGCTAAAACACAGGTTCAATACGTGAACCCTGGCAGGTATTTATTACGTTGATATAGGTACATATTGCTGTGTTTGTATTACGTTGCTCCAGGTACGTATTGCTAACATTCAAAAACAATAGTTTTCAACATTAGGTTTCATATTAATATTATTTTTAAGTCATAATATAATATTCCTCAAGTAATTGTGTGAAAATTACGCTTTATGAAACTTTGTAAATCATACTTTGTGTGAAAAGGAATAAAAGTTTTACTGCCTCTAGTGTTCATTTTTTTGGAAACTGCTGTGATATGTACTTGTTGGTATTTCGCGTCCCGCAAAAAGTGCCCCCAGGTACGTTTTTGACATGAGACCAGGTAGAAGATTTTAGTCGACTAAATCTACAATACATTTAGTTGGCTAAAACTTAATGGGTTTAATTACAGTGCAATGCAGTTATTAAGAATTTATCAAAAATTTCCAAACTCACCCTGACAGCAAATTTCATCCGGCCTGATTCTGGCCCACACTCCTGCAAATCCGCAAAACGGACTTGGGCCAGTGTCTTTTGGCACAACGGGCCAATACCGGCACGCATCTGGTTTTCCGCTTATCTGGGCCAGCACTGGGCCAGCTCCGTACCAGACTCGGCCCGGATCCGCTCTGCGATAGTAGACCGTGCCCACTGAAACCAGACACGGGCCGGATCCGTCTAGGACTGTGATACAGCACTGAAACGGATGTGACTGTAACGCGGATTTGCCGGTTGAAAACGAATCTGGCACAGAGTCAGATGCTGTCTGGGCATTATACAGGTTTGATATTAAAGTTTTATCATGATAAACACAATTTAATGGCGGTGATACACAACATGCCTTAATATTAAAATTAAATAAAACCACTTTCCATAAAGAACATTCTTTTCAATGAAATACCAATGGTTATATAAGCTAATTATGCGTTCTTTATAGTAACCATATTCTTCATTCTTTCAAACAGACATATTTATTTCTATAAATTAATTTAGATTAATCTTTATGGCTACGTAAGTGATTCAGTGTGTGGAGCAGTGTGTGGTTTTCCGTCTTTCTTTTGTTGCTTAGTTAACATCTATCCGTGACTCGGACAACAGCAGCTAAAGCTGCTATCCCTTTAAAAACGAAAGCACGAATGCAATGGATGCAATGTACTGATACACTTTCTCCCTACTGTTTACGTTAATTTAAGAATCCGCTGTGTTTACGTGAATACTCATCAAAACGGACAATTCGAGATCAGTCTGTGTGCATTTCTCAGTTCATGCAAAGCGAAAGAGTGTGAGACTTGCTTTCTGTGTGTATGCTTCTGTGTCTGCGGTCAGAAAACAAGGCCGAATGGCGTTCTCTCTTGCGTCGTCAAATTTATCCATATGTCTGCACTTCTCCCACATATTGACATTTCTGAACGATTTATAAGACGTGCAGCAAGTGTATTTTAGCTTGCGTCCCGCCGATTAGTAGCTATACGCACCTAACAGATTTTTCTTAATGAATCTCTTTCCAAATCGTCCCTCCCTAACATTTTCGTCTCGTTTTCATTCGTTGACGAAAATGCCAGTACATTTTTGTCATAGTTTTTGTCATTCAAGAAGAATTTTAGTTCGTTATCGTTTCGTTTTCGGCTGTGAAAAAAAAAATGTCGTTGACGAAGTTAATGACGAAAATTGTTCGTCAACGAAATTAACACTGGTGGACAGAATTTGTACATTTAGACTAAAATAACTTTAAAATATAAAAAAAATAATATAAAAAAAAAAAAAGAAAAAAAAGTATCAGATGACAGAAGGCATGCAGTAGTTTGTGTACAACAGGTTTGTCATCAACATTTTAATTATGTTGATCATTTAAATGCCTAAGAAATGTATCAAATATGATACAGCAGCTTTACATAGAGTTAAATATACAGGCTAACATTTGGGAAACTCAAATTGACTCAAAGGTGCTGTGAAGTAACTTTAATTGTACAAAATATTATATAAACAGAATTAACTTCACATTAATTTATTCAGACCAAATGTTTTTGTTTCACACCACCATCATCTTCATCATCACTTTTTATTAACATTTAATGCCCGCCCCTTACAGTGTTCAATAAATCTCTCTCTCTCTCTCTCTCTCTCAGACTGATGGGGCTTCATCCGGAGGTGCCAAGTGATGAATGGACAACCAATTCAATTCCTTTCACTGACTTCAAAGATAGATATCCGGAGGCAACTGCTGACATATCTGTGCAAGTTTAAAGGCAGTGTGCAAACAGACAATTTTTAAAACATGCATTAAATAAAGCTTTTTAAATGCTGTCATTCATCTTTTTCTTTATGTAGAATCACATTTCTTTGTGACACAAAGTCTGTTTTATTATCACAGCCACAATGCTCAATTAAATTTAGACTAAAGTTTACACAAACAGTATAAATACAATACACAAACTAACAAAGATCAAGTCAAGTCACACTTATTTATAGCACTTTACACAATACAGACTGTTTCAAAGCTTTACAGCTATAAATGACAAAATAACGATTCAGTGATGCCAAGATTTGCACACAGACAACAACTTTGTCATAACAACCTCTATTCACACAGATCCATGACTAAAAATGACTAAAAGTGCTGTATTATGCTTGCCTGGCCAGTAGTTGGTGATATTTGAACAAATAATATGTATACGCATTATGCCCCCGTTTTTCACTTTTTTTTTCATAAACTTCAAAAACACTGTTGTGTAAATGAACAGCCCCCATCAGTCCAAACTGGGTTCAGAGATCATCAGTTCTGCATGGGACAGATCCTCTTCTGAGTTTCTTTAATAATCTGTGCAGCCAGAAATAACATGTTTTCAAACCTCAACAGTGAGCTCACCTTCCTGAAAATAATATAAAGTGACGTGACGTCTGGCCAAGTTTAGTGTCCCATACTCAGAACCCATCGCAAGTGAACACACACACACACACACACACACACACACACACACACATACACAGTATACTTTCATTGACATATTTTAAGAAATCTTTATCTGGGTGTGCAGTTGCCTGGAATTCAGTTAAGCTTCATGTAATTCATTACATTAAATGCAGATGATGAAAAAGGTGTTCATAGGTGTTTATATTTCAATATAAAGTCTTTACTGCCAACTCATAAAAACAGTCTTTTGTCGCCATCATACAAATAATGGTGAATTATATTTCATGTTTAACCACTATAGAGACATCAGAGTCAGCGGTAAATTCCAGATGATCTAGCCGAGGTAAGCCTGCTTACCTCTGCAGGTTTATGAGCGCTGAATGAACGCTGATGCCTTGGAGCTCAAACATCAATGCAAATTTTCAAATAGATGTTATCTTTATTAACAAACTGCATATTTGAACTATAAACAAGTACATTCTCACTTAAAAAACTCTTAAAATGACATTCCGTGACACACACACACACACAAAAAAAAGCATTATTTTTTGGGAGTTTGCCATGACACTCGCTGTGAAAAGTACTGCAAGCGGCATGATACAATTGCAAATTTTGAAATGGCTGTTGAAGTTCTGTTGGACACTAATATTGCACAGATTTAAGGAACAGAAAGAAGATGTTGTATAAAACTGCCCGGTCCTGCAGATTAGCTTTATTCAACATCAAGAAGATCCGACCCTTTCTTTCGGAACATACTTCACAACTCCTTGTTCAAGCTCTTATTAAAAAAAAAAAAACACTAACACTATTAACTCTCTTTACAATTAACAAAGCTAACACTAGCTTGCTTCCCCCCCAATCTATTTTCTTTTATTTATTATGTACTTTAAAAATCCTTGCTACATGTACTGCGTTAGGCTGTATGAGACATGTCATAGCACTTACACGTTTTTGTTGCTCTTTTGTTGATTTCGATTGCTTCCACTGTTCTCCTTTGTAAGTCACTTTGGATAAAAGCGTCTGCTAAATGTCTAAATGTAAATGTAAAAATTAATAGATTACAGTTACAAAATAACCGAAAAAAAGCCTTTTTAGGAAAGTAAAGTCCATGTTTAATAAAATGTTAAGTGAAAAAAAAAAAAAAAAAAGGTTTCATATCGTATTTATATATACAGTTTTATATATACAGTATTATATGGCAGCGGCTATTTACACCAAGTGCAAATATTAATAAATGCTATTTACACTAAGTGAAAATAGCAATTAGATGCAGTGTTGGCTAGTCCCATTACACATTGGTGTACTTAGTGTGAATAGACACTCTGTTATTATATCCATATTTTATTTTAATGTCACAATGCTTTCAAGGTTTAATGGATTTTACTTTATTTATTTATTTATTGTAGTGTGGGTTTGGTAAAGTGTAGTAAAAATATATTTTTTTTCACTTGTGTCCTCCAAACTGACCCACAACCTAATCAATTTGTACAAGATATTCTTTCATTCACTAACTCCATGCTAAACGGTATGCTAAAGTTTTGAGTGTTGTAACAGCAAACTGATTCACAATAGGTTTAGAGGACAGTTATTCTGAGTCGTCCCCTGTCGTTTCATAGAATAGATTATCAGCTCGGAATTTACAAGTGCATCCCAATAAATTAGAATGTTGTGGAAAAGTTCATTTATTTCAGTAATTCAACTCAAACTGTGAAACTTGTGTATTAAATAAACTCAATGCACTAAAGTAGACTAAAGTAGCTCACATTTAACAAAACACCACAAATTCACTGTCTCCACAAATTAGAATACTTAAGAATTAAAAAAAAAAAAGTTTAGTGAATTACTGGCCTTCTGGAAAGTGTTCATTTACTGTATATGTACTCAATGCTTGGCAGGGGCTCCTTTTACTTTAATTACTGCCTCAATTTGGCGTGGCATGGAGGTGATCAGTCTGTGGCACTGCTGAGGTGGTATGGAAGCCCAGGTTTCTTTGAAAGTGGCCTTCAGCTCATCTGCATTTTTTCTGTCTCTTGTTTCGCATTTTCCTCTTGACCATACCCCAAATTCTTTGTGGGGTTCAGGTCTGGTGAGATTGCTGGCCAGTCAAGCACACCAAGTCCATGGTCATTTAAACAACTTTTGGTGCTTTTGTGAGCAGGTGCCAAATCCTGCTGGAAAATGAAATCAGCATCTTTAAAAAGCTGGACAGCAGAAGGAATTTAGTGCTCTAATTTTTTTTTTTGGTAAATGGGTGCAGTGACTTTGGTTTTCAAAAAACACAGTGGACCAGCAGATGACATTGCACCCCAAATCATCAAAAACTGTGGAAACTTAACCCTGGACTTCAAGAAGCTTGGGCTATGACCTTCTCCACCCTTCCTCCAGACTCTAGGACCTTGGTTTCCAAATGAAATACAAAACTTACTCTCATCTGAAAAGAGGACTTTGGACCACTGGGCAACAGGCCAGTTCTTCTTCTCCATAGCCCAACTAAGATGCCTGGTAATGTTGTCTGTGGTTCAGGAGTGGCTTAACAAGAGGAATACGACAACTGTAGCCAAATGTGTGGTGGATCTTAATGCCTTGACTCCAGCCTCAGTCCATTCCTTGTGAAGTTCACCCGAGTTCTTGAATTGATTTTGCTTGACAAGCCTCTCAAGGCTGCAGTTCTCTCATTTGGTTGTGCATCTTTTTCTTCCACACATTTTCCTTCCACTCAACTTTCTGTTAACATGCTTGGATACAGCACTCTGTGAACAGCCAGCTTCTTTGGCATGAATGTTTGTGGCTTACCCTCCTTGTGAAGGGTGTCAATGATTGTATTCTGGACAACTGTCAGATCAGCAGTCTTCCCCATGATTGTGTAGCCTAGTGAACCAAACTGAGAGACCATTTTGAAGGCCCAGGAAATCTCTGCGGGTGTTTTGAGTTGATTAGCTGATTGGCATGTCACCATATTCTAAACTTAGTTTGTTTTTGTTTTTTTTCAATTAAAAAAACTAAAGACTTAAACTACTTTGGTCTGTGTGCACTGAATTTATTTAATACACAATTTTCACAATCTGAGTTGAATTACTGAAATAAATGAACTTTCCATGACATCCTAATTTATTGAGATGCACCTGTATGCTAATTAGTATCTCATAAGATCTCCAGTGTGGAGCAGTATCACATGATGGATGGTCTGTTGCGGTGCTCAAACCTGATGATAAAGCTACTTGTTGAAGCTCTGGAGAGATGATCCAAGATAAAGTTAAAATCTGCTTCCGCTTGATTTGATCCCAGTGGATGGACTGTATAAAATACAGTTTTCCTCATGCATTCTCCATCAGACTCATGAGAAACTGTACCACATCAGTTAAAATGGACTACTTAACATTATTTACAATGTTTTCTGTAAAAGTTTTAATCTAATGATTAGATAAATCAAGGCTAGAAAATTACCATGTATTTATATTATAATTTCTGAAATAATTATTCATGATCAAAGGTACTTCTGTCTTTGTAGTTATTAGATTTTAAGCATTTAGTACAGTGTTTAGAGAAAATATGTTTGAAAGCTGCATGTAAATATCCACAATAGCATTGCGATGAAGATAAATCTTGCTGTAAACTGGCCTGTTATTGGTAGAGAGTATTTTATTCTAATACTGTATTCATCTCTGGTGCTACGAGTCCTTCCTCCCTGCAAAATAATTTAACACAAAAGTATTTACTGAGCTCTCATGACTAATGTCACAGATCAATGTGAATCATCTCAAAACTCACCATCTCTTCTTGCACAGATGATCTGAAGGAGAATCACAGTAGGAGCAGCAAACGCTGCGAACTCAACAATAATCACAATCACTGCAGGAGAGATGATGGACACAATCAAGAGAGGAGAAAAAACGGAGTCATACTGTGAAACTGTGAATTAAATCAAAGGTATAAAACAATGAACAATTCAAAGACATGTCATACCTCTGAATAATGACCAATCAGTCCTCCTGTTTTTAGTTTCTGCTGGACCTGTGATCATGTCTGTTAGATCTGTTCAAACATAATTAACAAAACATCACATCATCAACATCACAACATACTAACTAATTTATATATATTTATATGGAAAATGTGACATTTTGCAAGTTTGCATGAACGCTGAAATGAAGAATATTGCTTTTTGCATAAATGTTTATGAATCCATTGATGTTTCAATGCTAAACTCATGAATTATCAGGTTGGCGTTATTGTGGTTGGAACAATTGTGACAAAACAAGTGCAAAGTGAAGTGAGAGACTGCTGATGTGTGAGAGTGATGATGAACCTTGTGGTGGAGCTGCTGCTGTACTTTGTCTTGATGTCGTCTCAGAGTTTGAGTTGCTGTCTGGAATCAGTGATTTTATATTGACCGGAGCTGCAGAAGATGAACATTCAGATCATAATACTGTAGGACATCAACATCATATTGTAACGACCCGGTGCTGTGTGAAAAACACCAGGGGCATTATAGGTATGTGTTTACAGAGGTTTATATGTGTTCAGATGGTTTATAGAGTTATAAATGTTGTTGGATTGTTGTGTTAACATTATCGTGTGTCATGTTCATGCTGTTTTATGTGTTATAACTTGTTATCTTCTTGTTTTGTGTTTATGAGTTGCTACCATCATTGAGAGAGGGGTGTTGGGGAAATACCCTGCAGTTTGGTTAGATGTAAGCAAGTTCAGTTCTGTTAAAAACCCTGTGCTATAATAAACAGCAAGAGGAAACAATATTGGTTCCTGTCTGTTATTTTATAGAGACACTCATGGTTGTGCAGTGTATGGGACACGAGTGCTCTCCAGGGGGCATATATCTACACCAAAAAGTTAGGCGTTATAATCACCACACCCTGCTGGCTGTAGCTTTAAATTATAGGCTAGCTTACTTTGGCTCCATTAACACCCACATTCAACTTTAAAGCAGTCGGTTGCTACAATATTTATTTACATACTTTATCATTACATTACACACAGTTTGTGTTTCATCATCAGTTGTCAGTTATTGGGAAGAGAGGTGTTACTATATCCTTGTGACTACCAGGGAAAGAAAAGTTTTGTGATTTATTTATTTATTTATTTATGTTTTCATGTCATTACATTATTTAGATATTTAAATTAAAAAATATTTATATTTAATTTAATACACACACACACACACACACACACACACACACACACACACACACATACATATATATATATATATATGTGTGTGTGTGTGTGTGTGTGTGTGTGTGTGTTATGCTACATCCTCTGTAGAGGACTTAAAAATGTAGACATACATTTTAATAGACATACAAAGGCTAAAACAGTGGGATTATACTAAACTTTAAAGATGATTATCAACTGAAAACATATAACAATATGAAACATATAGCAATAATTTGATATACCATTTTTCTTTATGCAAAATGTGTGTAAAATGGCCATGAACAGGTTTTCCCATTATTAACAATGTATCTACAAACTGTATTTAACTTGCATATTAATGAATTGCTTTCCCTATTATGTGTTGTCTCTCCCACAATGTGTAATAAGCATGATTTAAGTCATGGCGACCTCTACAGTGGATTTGTATGAAATTGATGTCCAGTTTCATAACAGAAAGTTATATTATGACTTGAAAACCTATTACATTATCCTGAGATGTTGTTTTATGACAAAAAATTTGAAAATAAGTCAGATTTAAGTTAACATTACAAAATATTAGATTTCCATAAGGGTGTTAAATTTGATCACTAGATGGGTCATGCTATGCTATTCTTATTTATGAAATCTAGTGTGACCATACGTTCTCTTTTTCCCGGACAAAATGTGTCTAGCCGGGATTCCTAAATCGCCCGAAATGTCCGGGATTCGGCTTTTGCTCTCTACAGTTGCCATTCATTGTGTGCGTTTTTGTATTAGGCAAGGCAAGTTTATTCATATAGCACATTTCATACACAAGGGTAATTCAAAGTGCTTTACATAAAATTAAGCAATCCTGGCAGCAACATTCTGGATGAGCTGCAGTTGTTTAATGGTCTTCTTGGGAGAAGACCATTGCAATAGTCCACCCTGCTGGTGATAAAGGCATGAACAAGTTTCTCTAAGTCTTGCCTGGAAACAAAACATCTAATTCTTGCAATGTTTATGAGATGATAGTATGCTGATTAAGTTACTGCTTTGGCATGACTACTGAAACTAAGATCTGACTCCAGAATCACACCAAGATTCTTGACTTGATTTTTAGTTAAATGACCCCTAGAGTGAATGTATGCATTCACCTTAAAAACGTCATCTTTGTTTCCAAATGCAATCACTTTCTCCTTGTTTAACTGAAGAAATTTTGGCACATCCAACTGTTAATTTCATCAATGCATTGGCAGAGGGAGTCAATGTGGCTGTAGTCATTTGGCGATAAGGCTAGGTAAATCTGGGTATTGTCAGCATGTGATATGCAATTTGGTTGTTTCTCATTATTTGACTTAGAGGGAGCATATACAGCTAAACAAGAGCGGCACAAGAATTGAGCCTTGTGGGACTCCGCATGTCATGGACGTCCACTTAGACTTATGTTCTTCTATACTCACATAATAACCTCACATAATAACCTCTCCCGACCCAGTTTTCCACTCTCTCTAGAAGAATGTTATGATCGACAGTGTCAAACGCTGCACTAAGATCTAGTAGAACCATTACTGATATTTTGCCAGAATCAGAATTTAGGCAAATATAATTTATTATCTTAATCAGAACTGTCTCTGTGCTGTGATTTGGTCTAAAACCAGATTGAAAATTGTCCAGGTATCCATCTGAGTTTAAGTAGTTGTTTAACTGGTTAAAACTACCTTTTCAATAATCTTGCCAACAAAGGGAAGATTTGATATTGGTCTCTAGTTGCTCAATATGGTGTTATCAAGATTGCTTTTTTCACAAGAGGCTTAACAACCAGTTTTTAGGGAGTTTGGAAAATTCCCAGAAAGAAGTGAGGTGTTCATCACTTCTAAGAGATCGGTTTCTAAACAGTTAAACACACTTTTGAAAAAAATATGTAATAAGTGTGTCAAGATAGCAGGTTAAGAATTTAATGTGCTGTACTATTTCTTCTAAAGTTTTGCTATCAATTGCTTCAAAATCAGACTTAATGACTTCTTTTCGAAATTGTGGTCGAATCTGTCTAACCTCTGCATAATTGAGGGTGTGCTTATCACCTTTCTGATATTAATGATCTTCTCGGAAAAGGAGGAAGCAAACTTATTGCATTTGCTGTCGGAGAGCATTTCACTGGGAATCTGACTTGGGGGGTTTGTTAGTCTCTCAACGGTAGCAAAAGTCAAAAGTGTTTAAAACAGTTATAATTGCTTTTGTAGCATTGATTTCTGCATTTTCTATGTGAATATTAAAATCCCCTACAATAGCAAAGCAGTCAAACTCTGAACAAATCATGGATAACAGTTCTGTGAACTCTTCAACAAAGGCTGGAGAGTATTTTGGGGGCCTGTAAATAATGATTAATAGAATACATGGAGCATGTTTCAGCACAATCCCTAGATATTCAAAGGACAAGTACTGACCAAATGACACTTGCTTGCATTGATAGACATCTTTAAATAGAGCAGCTACACCTCCACCTCTCCTAACAGCTCTGCAGACACTCATGAAAGTAAAGTTAGGGGGGGCTGTTTCATTGAGGACTGTTGCACTGCAGCTGTCTTCTAGCCATGATTCATTTAGAAACATAAAATCCAGGTTGTTTATGGTTATAAAGTCATTGATCAGAAATGATTTATTTTTTAGTGAGCGAATGTTTTAAAATGCTAACTTGATGGCATTACTTTTTGTCTCTAGAGCAATCTTAGTTTGATGCCTAATAGGCCGCACATTAGATGGACCAGCCGTACGGCTCAAGAAGGCCTTAGGCTTTCTAACACATGATAAAACAGAGATAGAGAAAGCTACAGGCACACTGGGTTCCCACTTGTTCTTTAAACATTGCTGCTATTGTAGTGGGGACCCGACACATATCACTGAGAGCTGTTATCAGTTGTTTTTGGTTCACCTACAGCAGACAGAGGAGTATTAAGGTATTAAAGCCCTGCGCAGGAGTGTTTTTAATCCCGCTCCCACAAACAATGAAATATTAAATATAATTTTCGTGCATCACAGAGTCGCTAATAGGTGAGTCATTCTACCAAACGGGTGCCATTTGGGTCCCCAACGTTTGATGAGATGCTTCAGGCACAACAAATGTCCTAAAGTGTGTTTCCAAAGCTCAAAGTTATTGTTCTTGTTAAAATTCTATATGATAAAACACTATTCTTAAAAAAAAAAGCATACTATTTTGTAATAACTGTTTTTTCAAACTTTTATTACTTTCAGCATTATGGGTGTGTCCCTGTTTAAATAAGATTTGTTTATTAAAAACCACCCTGTCACACTAACATGTTTTAGCTATGATTAATGTACTGTTGCTTTAAATGACATCACAAAGCGGAAGTGATCATTTGAGCCTTGCAGTCACTAAGAACAAAAGCAACCAAGTCCTGACATTCCTTTACACTGTTCATTTTAAGTTCAGAAGTCAAGTTTAAACCAACCACCCTGTCATGCAAAGTACATAGGGAAAACTGTTTTTTATTATTATTTATATGGTTTTTACATTATTAATATATATATATATATATATATAAAGTATAGAGTTAGTGTTTTTTGTTTGTTTGTTTGTTTTCGTGATAACAGAGATGTAATGTAAACAATTTATGTGATTTAAAGAGCATGAAAATCTGACTAAATCTCCTATGACAACTTGCAGTGTTACAAATCATCAAGACTGAGAAAAGAACACAACGCTGCAGACAAGAGATAGCTAAATGCCATTATTATTGCTGTTTTCTATGTTCAAGGAGTACATTTTTTCCTCAGATTTTTAGCTAAAAATAGCTGGACGCAGACAAGACTGGAAGCCAGACCCATAAAACAGACAAATGGCCACATCTGCATTTACGGTAAAAATAAGTTGGATGGAACTGACTTTACTCTGAAGTACGAGCTAATTTAGTTCCCCCAAATAGAGCTCCTGTGGTGCAAACACACCAAAAAGTGGGAACTTACGATAATAGTTCTAGGAAAAAATTAAGATGTCTAAGACAGATAAACTTTAAAGTAAATTCGACAAAAGCTCTGAAAGGTTAAAAAAAAAAGTTTTACCTGACAATGTTAGTTTAGAATTAAAATAGTCGTCATCTACAACCAAACCACAAGCTCCACCCTTCAGCACAATTGAAACCACAAAACTTCAACATCACTAACTCCTCAGCAGTCCAGAAATAACGTTTGAACATTAAATACAAATGGGAATTTCCCTTTATTAAAGAATTCAAAATATAACAATTCATTTCCATTACTTTATTTCATAAAAATAAATAAAAAGAATAATTTAACTTAAGTGATTACATGCATTTGTTAACATGGACAAGAGAAGACTCAGCAACACTGAAAACTTTTTACTGTACCTCGTTTAGAAGTTACTGCTTTCTTTGTAGTTGATTTTGTGATGTGGACTGGAATCACTGGTGTCACTGAATCAGCTTGAGCTGTAAAGAATAGGTATCAGTTCAGATGCATCATACTATAGAATGTGACAGTCAAATTTTAACTTTGAACATCAACACTTCTTGGACTGTTAAATTTGATTTGAGTTTGTCTACTGTCAGAGTGACAGAAGCTTTTGTACCTCTGTTTTGTTCCTCAGTCCTTAGTGTTACTGACATTATCAGAATCTAAAATGATTGATGAAGATTGTTTTCTCACCTGAATACCTGACAGTATATGTGACTGAGGTCTTGACTTGATTTTATGATGACTTGACTTGAAAAACACAATTTTTTAAAAAAAAATAGCATACTATTTTGTAATGATTCAAGTTTAAACGTCAAGTTTAAACCAACCACCCTGTCACGCAAAGTAGATAGGGAAAACAGTTTTTTATTATTATTTATATGGTTTTTACATTATTAATGCAAAGAAAATCAAAATTTCAGATTGAATGCATTCATGCTAGGTGAGGAACTTGACCATATGGGAGATCTGCAGCCATTTTGGGAGGAAATTTACCACTCCGTTACACTCTTTTTATTTTGACGGGGTGGTAATGGATGTGATGGGGTGGTTCTGTTTGCTGTTTGAATGAGAAGATGTCTGAAACTATTCTAATATAGGATTCTAATAATGGTAGGGTGACCATACAGGACATTTTTATGGGTCGCATCCTTGCCAGGATTTCTATATTGCCTAAAATATCCAGGTTTTGGCTGTTTGCACTGCGCAGGTAGATCGTTGTGTGACATTCATGAATGCTATAGAGAGCAGAGATGGCTCCTAATCGCTCTCTCACCTGCTTTGGTGTCTTTTTTGATTGGTGCGCAGCAATGCTTCAAGTCAAACGAAGGAACAAACACGTGCGATACTTCTCTGTAGATCTCACCTTCTCGTGTTATAAGTTACTTTGCAGTTTGAAATATTGTATAAATTCCATTTGACTGAAATGCTTGATACCAAAACTAGGAACCTGATAGCCCTGTTTTGCATTTAAAATGTTTTCCTACAAGGTTGTAGGTTTTAGATATTCTACATTTCAGTGTTCATGCAAACTTGTCACAACATGTCACACTTTACACGCAAATATCTATAAATGAGAAAGAGATCACACTGGACAGAAAGATTTTTTAAAATGTCATTAGATTAATTTTTGGTAAACGGCAACCATCATTTTCCTCCCAACAAATTGAGATTGAAATAACATGATAATATGAACTCATGAAGCAGTGGATGTTCATGTATCATTTCTGTGATGTGAAGCTCAAGTATAATGAGATGATTTTCTCCCGTGGGTTAAAAAATTAAACATTGCATACATTCCATTTGACTTAAATGCTTTGCATTCTACCTGTGATAAATCTGTGGCAGAGATTAAATTTGTGAAGGATGGCCACTGTGGTAGGAAGCTTTTTAGCTGTGTTTATGATCAATCTGCATAACGGTGACTGTAAAATATGTAGTTTTGGTATGGAAATGACATATTTTGATAACAAAACTAACCCCCACGTCCTCTTTTTTAAACATTAAAATGTAGTCACCCTATGAAACAGGATAGTCTATTTGAGCATGTATGACGCAGGTAGGAGGTCAATTTTAGGATTTTTATGCACGTTTATGTATTACATAGCTTTGATCACTACTATTTCACAAGGCCAACCTGAAGAGTAGAGTTTTCTAAATCCTGTGTGAGATAATGGGATAAAACACTGATAATGGACTGTCAAGGCTTTTATTTTTTTCTGTAAAGCTATTAGCCAATCATTAACTAATAATGACATTAGGCAATTTCACACCACGTAGTGAAGAACTCAGTTCTAGGAACTAGCCAGCATAGTTCTTTCTAGAGAACCAGTTTCCCCATCAGACCACTTTCCTGGTTGCATCTGCATCAGCAGCAAGAACTCTGAACCCACAAATGTACATCGGCAAGATGTCTGTTGATCACCCAGTATAATACAGCAAATTCCCTTTTCTGGCAACAGTGATTTCGTGGTTTCATGATTACATTTACATTTAGTCATTTTGCAGATGCTTTTATCAAAAGCAACTTACAAATGAGGACAATGGGAGCAATCAAAATCAACAAAAGACCAATGTTATGTAAGTGCTATGATTAGCTTAATGCAGTATACGTAGCAAGGTTTTTTTTTTAATGATATAATAAATAAAAAGAAAGCAGACAGAACAGAAAATGTATAGAGTTAGGTTTACAGAGATGTAATGTAAACAATTTATGTGATTTAAAGAGCATGGAAATCTGACTAAATCTCCTATGACAACTTGCAGTGTTACAAATCATCAAGACTGAGAAAAGAACACAACGCTGCAGACGAGGTAGCTAAATGCCACTATTATTGCTGTTTTCTATGTTCAAGGAGTACATTTTTTACTCAGATTTTTAGCTAAAAATAGCTGGACGCAGACGAGACTGGAAGTCAGACCCATAAAACAGACAAATGGCCACATCTGCATTTACGATAAAAATAAGTTGGATAGAACTGACTCTACTCTGAAGTATGAGCTAATGTAGTTCCCCCAAATAGAGCTCCTGTGGTGTAAACACACCAAAAAGTGGGAACTTACGACAATAGTTCTAGTAAAAAAATAAGATGTCTAAGACAGATAAACTTAAGTAAAATCGACAAAAGCTCTGAAAGTTTTACCTGACAATGTTAGTTTAGAATTAAAATGAAACATTTAGTGTTAGTTGAACTTGGTCAGTGTTTATACTAAGCAGTTATACTGAGCAGTTTCCAGTGTATTCATGTCTGTTTTCTTTCATTGAACAGCAAACACCATAGTTGTCATCTACAACCAAACCACAAGCTCCACCCTTCAGCACAATTGAAACCACAAAACTTCAACATCACACACACTCCTCAACAGTCCAGAAATAACGTTTGGTCATTAAATACAAACGGCTACTTCCCTTTATTAAAGAATTCAAAATATAACAATTCATTTCCATTACTTTATTTCAGAAAAATAAATAAAAATAATAATTTAAGTGATTACATGCATTTGTTAACATGGACAAGAGAAGACTTAGCAACACTGAAAAATTTTACTGTACCTCGTTTAGAAGTTACTGCTTTCTTTGTAGTTGATTTTGTGATGTGGACTGGAATCACTGCTGTCACTGAATCAGCTTGAGCTGTAAAGAATAGGTATCAGTTCAGATGCATCATAGTATAGAATGTGACAGTCAAATTTTAACTTTGAACATCAACACTTCTTGGACTGTTAAATTTGTTAAATTTCTCAGTTTTGTTCCTCAGTCCTTAGAGTTACTGACATTATGATGATCTAAAATGAATGATGAAGATTGTTTTCTCACCTGAATACCTGACAGTATATGTGACTGAGGTCTTGACTTGATGTCCATGAGTAACTTCACATCTCCACTCTCTGTTGTCATCTTCATTCAGGAGTATTGTAGTCAGAGTGATGGTACAGTGTCCTGGAGCTGATATCTGATATCTGGAGTCGGATGTCTTCAGTTTATCACCAGCCTGATTCACAAAGAACAGCTCAATTCCCTCATTATGGATCCAATCATCACAAGGGAGATCTGCATATGGATACAACTGACAGGAGAGAGTCACAGAGCTGCCTGCACTGATCTCAGTCTGTGAGGATGATGAAGAGACTGAAACACAAAATAACACACAAATCACACATGTGTCAATCATCATGGGAATTTAAATGAAGATTTTTCTACAAATTGATCATATAAACATACAATTACCTTGAAGAACATTAAGATAAACACTTGCATCAGTTCTCAGTTTTTGTCCATTCACATATTGTTGGCAGCTGTAAAGTCCAAAATCTACTTTTTTGACATTCTTGATGCTCAGAGAGCAGTCAGACCCCAGACTCAGTCTCTTATGTATCTCAGTGTTTTTTTTCTTTATCCCTCTAGCAAACAGTTTAACTGCTGCTGAATGATAAATACTGTTCTCATAGATCCATGTAGTTGATTTGCAGTCAGGAAGAGCATTATTACAGGGCAGATGGACATTTTCACCGGAACTGATGAACACATGAGTCTCACCCACTCCACTGGTACCTGAAACACAACAACATTTGGGTGATCATTTGTGTTATACAATTCAAAATATAATCAACTATTTTTCTTTATCAGAGAACTGTTCAAATAGCTAAACTGTCTAGTTTTAGTGTATCCAGAAATAACACAAGAATGAACTGAGAATGTTCAAATGAACTTTCTTAGACTAATTCCACTAAATATCTTGTAGAGATAATAGAGATTTCTTTACCTGTGAGAAGTGAAGAGAGAAAGATCAGTCCCAGCAGACACAAATGACACTCATCAGCCATTTTCTCTTTCTGTCCGTCTTCCTCTTCATTATATGCTCACAACTCTTTTTTTAAATACTATCAGCTCTTCCTGTGTTTAACTTCCTCTGATCTGATTGGCTGAGGGTTTATTCCTGACATGAGCTGCATTTGACTGACGCTATTAAATAGCGATCATGGAATCACCATCTAGTCAAACAAACAAACAAACAAACAAACAACAAAAAAAAGTTTTATAGTGACCTTTTCCAACTATTTCAGAGTCAAGACTTTCTTATAATGTTTAAATGGTTAATAGCTATTGCACAGTTTTGTAACTAAAATAGTGCATTATTTATAGCTGTGTTGTAGTGTTTCAGATGTGATCTCACTGTTGAGTTTAACCGCAGTAGAAGCCAGAATAAACTGAAGGTTTTGAAATGACACTTCCTCATTTCTCTTCAAATGGGCTGCTAACTTTACTTCAGCCTGTTTAAGAAACTTGACTTAAACCTAAACATTAGGGCTGTCAATTTAACACATTAATTTACTAAAAGTAAGTTATAAAAATGATTAACGCACTTGACCTGCATAGGTCATCTTCTATATTCATACAGTTGATTGGTGTTGAACAGGATGCAGGGGAACTACTCACTGTGTGATGGAGCCTACTGAAGGTAGTTATAAGACTCTAAAATGAGGCAAAAATGGTACGATTTGATCTCATATTTATAACATATGATAGAGTTAAGCAATACCACATGAGTGCTGTTTTTTGTTTTTTTTTGTCCCGAATAGCACAAGTACAAATATGATATATATTTTGGACAAAAATAAATCGAATTTAAAGCAGATCAAAGTGCTGCTGAATGTTTGTTAATGTTTGTCATTTGGAGTGTGAACAGAAGCACATGATGTCATAGTGGGCGGAGTCACTGCGGTTTCACTCACTGAGTGACAGAAATACTGAGTGACATCAGCTTAAATGCTCTGGAAACCACCGTAAAACACCCCAGACAACACACACACACACACACACACACACATAGCCATTGGGGTTTCTGTGTCTTGCTCGTTTCACCTCAGTCGTGGTATTGAAGGTGGAAGACAGCTCTGGTCATTTCGTCATTCACACCCACCAACAAACCTTGCTGATACTGAGACTCAAACCTCAACCTTTGGGTTACAAGTCTGATTCCCTAATCATTAGGCCTGAACTGCTTCTACTTTAAGATTTTAGCCTGGAAATCATCCCTCGCATCCACCATCTTTTTTATCAGTAATTTTACTTTTCTGAGTAGTTTAAGAATTGTGTACTTTTACTTGAGTACATTTAAAGTGATGTATCGGTACTTTTACTCCGCTATTTTCCCTCCGTCTGTGGTCGTTACATGCTTAATTTAGTTTTATTTTTATTCATCAACATGATTGGATAGAGAGAGAGAGTAATCGGTCTCGTGACTCTAGTCAAATCAGCTTGTGCATAGAAAACTTTAACCGCTAACTGCTGCTAATCATGGCTGCTGGAAAGGCATTCTTCAAGCACCAGTTCAGTCAATTTATCAGCATCTTCCTCTTAAGGCAGTGGTTTTCAACCCCTAGGCGGGTCGCCAGGATGATTTAAGGAAGATGTCTATGGGAAGCTGCAAACGTAACTTTAATAACAAAATAAACATTAACAATAAAAGGAAAGTAAGCGGCAGCCGCCTCACGCCAGACTCCAGGGCGTATTTGTGTTTGTGTTTATCAGTTAGAATCCACTCACTGCTCAAAACACCGGACTTTTTGTTCAGTCCTGAGTTCTGCAAGCTAATTAATCCTCTCATTATAACAAAGCCTGTAGACGTGCCTGTAGAATGCACATTCAGTACCGCAGTGAGTTTCATGCGATCGTTAAAACGAAACCGAAAGTAAAATATATAAAATAGCTTCTGTTGCTATAAAATTAGAAGCACATAATCCCCTCGAATATCATTATATGCCTAAACATTAGGATTAGTACTCATAGAAATGACTTAAGTAGTCAAACCTATTCATTAGAAGGTGGTGTCCCAGCGCTTTAGGCAATATATATCTGGTCACTAATCACTACTGCCACTTATTCCATTTTATTTAGTACTTTTTGTATACTTTCTGTTTCATATCACTGTAGAGGTCAATGTGCAGTACTGCCACTACTCACTTTACTCAGATTACGCAGCGTGCAATTTTAACTGATTACTGATTATGCAATTTCACTTGTCGTATATACTTTTAGAATTGTACTGTACAGCCTAAATTCTTATTTAGTGTCTGTGGTTATATGTTGAGTTATGTGTATGAGTTTTCTAACACCAGTAAGCAGCAGTGATTCTAGTTTGATTGGATGCAGAAAAATACAATAACATTAAAGGCATACAATTCAGTTCAATTCAAAAGATTTATTGAGATATTTTAAAACAGAAATCTCAATAAGCAAACATTTTCCAAATTAGCAGACAGTAAAGTTGTTGATAAAATATCAAAAAGACTAATTATTGCAAATAAGGGTCTCATTAAGATTTAAACGGTATTCCTATTCTTATACAATACTGCACATCAGTCAGGTACTTTAACTGTATTCTTTTTTCTTTCTTTTTTTTTTTCCTTCAACAAAAAAGATTTATTGCCTCTTCTTTTCTTTAAATCTTTTGTTGGTTTGAGAGCAACTCAAAGGTTTTTCTCTAAGTTTGACATGACTTTTCTACTCAACTTCACTCAATTCTTCATTCTTGTTGATTTCTTCAATCAACTCTAAATAAAAGTAAAAATGGTTAATTTTCAGTAACTCATAAAAAGCAAAGAAATGTGTACATCAAAATTAATTATAAATTATAGGTCCCTAAAATGTTTCCATAAATGAGGTACAATGATCTTCAAAATATTATTTTAAAAACATTATAGGCAACATAATATTTAGGGCTGCCCTAAGGATTTTTCTGGTCGACTAGTAGTCGTTCATTTTAAGCATTAGTCATTTAAATCATTATAATGAGCCTTTAATTGCCTACATATTGTAATAAGCGCTCAAGCACGCATAAAGCTTGCCACAGCGCACCGCAGATGTAATGATTACAAATGTGTCAGGGAAAAACAATAAGTAGACTGCATTAACATTTTAATAAGATATTGATAAAGTAGCTTTCTTTGTTTTCGGCTTAAGAGATGAAGTCGGCGAATGGTCATCTTCGCAGCTGTGATGCGCCTGAATGCATGTTTCATATGTAGGCTATAATCTGCAAAAGTAGGAAGTTTACTCTCTATAGATCTATTTTAATGTCTGAAAGCCAAAGATATACACTGAGTTTCGCGCTCAAGTTCACGCGCAATGGGATGGTCGCTCTCTGGGATATTAAAATTGCTTTTGAATGCGTGCCCGCGTTTTGCTTTCGGTTTTGTTTTATCGGTTGCGTGAAACTCTCCGCGGTAATATTATTGGAAAAAGTACCCAGTTCATAGACAGCATTCCTTACAGGGCTTCAGACAGGCCCGGATTGGCTAATCGGGAGGACCGGGAGAATTCCCGGTGGGCCGGTCCGTTTTTTGGCCGAGAGGGCCGGTGTAGCTGCCTGCACTCACAGCAGTCGCACTTTTTATTTATTGATTTATTTATTTTATTATTATTATTATTATTATTTTTTACCATAGCCTCACTCTTTTTATTCATTACTTTACCGCAGCTCCACTTTTTTTATTTATTTTCTCGCAGCCCCATGAGCAGAATTAATGATGACGTAATTATCATTCGACTCCCCCGACAGCGGCACCTTGCTCAACAACAAAATTAGTTGTCAAGAGATACACGAGAGATGAAGAATGGTTTAAAAAAGCGCAAAGGTGGCGCTGAAAAGGTCAGATTTAAAAAAAAAAAAAAAAAAAGAAAGAAAGTTGAATGAAGAAGATGATGAAACGGCCGGTAAGTTAACGTTAAGCTAGTTAGGAGCAGTGCAAAACAACGATGTCTGTAAACCACTGTTCATGTTTATGTAGGCTATCGAACTTTTTCTTGTACTGTAGCTCTTCAGCAGCAGCAGCAGCAGCAGCCTCTAGTCCAGTTTATTTATGAGCACTAATTCTTACAGAAAATAGATTCTGATACTGTTAAACCTTACATTGTGTTAACTGTTCAAATAAATCTTCACTGTGAAGCAACACTTAGGCTACTGTATTTGCACTGAATTGGAAATGACGTTATTTTAATATAGTCAGTCGTGAACTAAAGTGGGCCGGTCTAAGGCTTGAAACTCCAGGGCTGAAAAGGAGTCCCACTCTGGCCTTAGTTCATTAGTTCATCTCACTCACAAAAAGCATGTTCAGTATTCCTCATGAATAAAAACAGTGAAATGCAACTCAGAATATGATGCAAACCTGCATTCATTAAATATGTTCAATAAAACAAATATTTTTATACATTTAGTCCCATTTTATTAACCTGTGCTTTTACTAACCAGCAAGATATCTGGCTCCCAGGTGTCTTTTATACAGGTAACAAGCTGAGATTAAGAGCACTCTCCTAAAGGGAGGTTGTTACCTCCTTCCCTCATTGAAAATGTGTCATGGATGGGTATTCCAGTATGGCAATGACCCAAAACGCACATCCAAAGCAACAAAGGAGTGGCTCAAGAAGCAGCACATTAAGGTCCTGGAGTGCCTTGCCAGTCTCCAGACCTTAACCTCATATAAAATCTTTGGAGGGAGCTGAATGTTCGAGCTGCCAAACATCAGCCTCAAAACTGTAATGATTTGGAGAGAATCTGCAAAGAGGAGTAGGACAAAATTTCCCCTGAGAGGTGTGCAAACCTAAAAGAAATGTCTGATCTCTGTGATTGCCAACAAGGTTTTTGCCACAGAGAACCAAGCCATGTTATGTGACGGGGTCAAATACTTATTGCACTAATTTAAAATGCAAATCAATTTATAACTTTTTTTTTTTAAATGCATTTTCTGGATTTTGCTGTTGTTGTTGTTGTTGTTGTTCTGTCTCTCACAGTTCAAATAAACCTACCATTAAAATGATAGACTGATCATTTCTTTGTCAGTTGGCAAACATACACAATAAGCAGGGGATCAAATTATTTTTTTTCCCCCTTACTGTAAACTCAACTGAATTGTGTGTAAATGGTTATAATGCACTGTTAAAAAAAAAAAAAAAAAAAAAAAAAAAAAAAAAACTGTAACAAAAAAATAGAAAGCGGCACAAGCAGACCTAAATTCAATGGCGAAATTGACATTGTTCATTTCATTTTCACATTGACATATTTTATAACTCTTTTATTCCTCTGCTGCCATCTACTGGTTATAGTGGTGATTTGATGTATTGAATAGCTCATTGAATAACATTTAAATTGGATTATTTTTAGAGCTTTAAAATAATTGTGTTGTCATTGTAAAGTGCTTGAATTTCTCTCTCAAAGGGTTGTGCAAACCCTGAAATTGATGAGCTAATAACATGTCTATTTCTGCCACAACATCATGGCTGCAGCAATTGCATGGCGCCTATGAACTACACAATTATCTAACAGTAAGTATGTATGTATGTAAGTATGTTATCTAACATACATTTTGTTGAAAAAAAAAAATCTTCTATTATTTGCTGCTAGTTTTGCTCTAAGAATTGTTTCTCTTATACAACAAACTAAATTTAAAACTGTTTGAAACTTTATAACTGCCAGTATTATTAAAGCTTTATAAACTTAAATGTACCACAAGCAGTCATCAAAGTTGAATGAAGAATAAACACCAACCTCCTTGTTCCTCCTGTTTTATTCTCCAGGGTTCTGGTTCACTCGTGTTCTCCTCAATCTCCTCTTTAACAAACACCATCTTCACAGCAGAAGATCTAAGTTCAGCTGATACTCCTCCAGATATTTCTGCTTGCTTCAAAACCTATTCACGACTGAGGATGAACATATTACAGGAATTTACTGTCCTGATTTGAAAACTGTATTTGTCGATTTACAAAAACATCCTTTCTTACATTTTGTATTAAACCAGCATCAGCATTTACTTTTTTTTTCCTTAAAAAAAAAATCAAGTCTGTACAAACCCATACGAAATATGTCAATATATATTATATATGTAACACATATATAATAAGCGAATTGCACAGATATACAAAATATATGTCAGATACTTGTACATTTATGCAACATATATTTAAAAGTATTTTTTAAAAATGGCCACTTTCATATATGTAACCAATATTTTCCCAAATACACACATAAATGGAACATATATGTCTATATAATGCATGTTCATATATGGCCGACAATGTTTGTATTTATAAAAATAGATATAATATATATGTATATGTATATATATATATATATATACATACATACATATGTATATATATGTGTGTGTAAAGTAAATATATGTTCAATATAGGTTTCAAATATTTGAACTAAAAATACAAATATAAACGGCAAAAACACAATAAGGAAAATGTTTCAAAAATTATTAACACATTTATTTTAAAGTTATTTAAAATGTATTTAAAGGGATAGTTCCCCCCAAAATGAAAATTATGTAATGATTTACTCACCGTCACGTTGGTCCAAATCTGCTTTTTTCTTCTGCTAACAAAGGAAGATATTCCTGTCTTGGGGCTCCACTTACTTCCTTAGTATTTTCATACCATGGAAGTAAGTGGACAGCAATTGCTGTGTGTGTGTGTGTGTGTGTGTGTATTCTGCAGAAGAAAAAAGCTCATTCACACTGCAAATTTTAAAGAGTGAATTTAACTCCCTCGGAGTTCAAATGAACACTCATCCAGTGCATATATGGATACCACTGGCAAAGTGTTAAACTAAGACTTTTGAAAGAGTTAACATTTTTAACACCCTGACAGTGTTACTTAGAAACTCTTAAAATGTAAAATATTAACACCAGAATGTATGATAAAAACACCATCTTAACGCTCTTGGATCAACTGGTCAACACTGGACCAGTGTTTATTGTAAATATTTTCCCTGCACCAAAATGTCTTCCCATTCAGTGTTTTCAATACATGCAATAATAATAATAATAATAATAATAATAATAATAGTAATAAAATGTTCTTACAAACAATTAAAACATAATGTCAAGGCAAATCAATGCAAAGACACAACATATATATTATATATATATATATATATTATTATTTGGTCCATATGATATGTACTCTTAATGGCATTGTCATTGTCACGAAGAGTCAACTGGCTTTGGATCCATGTGCAACTTTATTAAACATTTCTCAGAAACAGACAGGTGGGGGTCCATAGACAGCGTCAAACACAATGCAGACAAACCAGAATCGTGATCAGCCCAGGTACGGGGTTATGGGTAAGGGAGTCTGAATAGGAAACTAGTACTCAGGTGAGGGTTCCCTCTGGTGTGGATCGGAGGGAGACACAGAGACTGGATTCGAGACAGTCATAAGGTTTATAATGCTTACATTTATCAGCTTAAACAACAGTCTTTGCTAATGGTGTTTGGACCTCTTTGGAGAGCATAGTCTCATTTGTTTTCAGCATGATGAGATGCGTTTCTCTGCGGTTTTCACAGGACTCACATCCATTTATCAGGTGAAATGTCAGGGACAAGAATCAATTACAATACTCAAGTCAAGTCACCATTATTATACAGCACTTTTTACTGTACACTGCAGATTGTGTCAAAGCAGCTTTACAATTTTAAACACGGAAATGGTGTTCTGTTTTTCTCTGGCCAAACAAAACAGTTAAATAAGCAGTTTGAATTTAAGTGCATGTTCTGAAGCAAAGTTTAAATCTTGTCCTTTACATGTTCAGTAATTGGGTTGTTGGAAAGGCTTTTTAGATATTATAACTAAAACTACAAAATGACATTTTTACCTAATGCAAATAAGGTATTATAAAAAAGGTAAAATTCAATCAGTGATTACTCAAAGGAAATGTAAATGTGAAAACTAATGAGCTGGATCTGTATCTCCTACTGACTTACAAGTAGGGGTGAGTATCGTTAAGGTTTTAGTGATATTACTATTCCTATACGAAACTGCACATCTGTCTGGTTCTTTAATGGTATTCTTTTTTCCCAGACTCATTTATTACTGTATTCCGGTACCAATCCCTTCTAACAAGAGAAGCAAATAAAGATAGAAAGAATAACTAGTCATTTAAAATACAACAGTGAAGAAAATGATTAAAGTGTTACAGAATCTTCTTCAGCTTCCTGAACAAGAACGGTTTGTAAAAAGTAAATTACGTGACACATAAGTATTATAAGACAACTGAACATAATATGACACTCATAGGAAAACACAATGATATAATTTATATCATGCAAAATCATGTACAGAGGAACTTAATTTTTGAGTTGATCTGAATCTCAGTTGAATCTGTTGGTTTTGAAGATGAAGGTGAACTTTACTCACTGTGAAAGCTTAGATGATATTTCTTTGTCATGCCACTTATAATGACAGATTTATCCAGAAGATATTGTATTGCTTGCTTCATTATTGTGTTGCATTTGGTGAGGATGCAACATCAGAGCTGAAAGTGCTGGATCTGAAGATTATCTATTTATTGTGAATGTTTGTATGTCTGTGTAGAGCAGATGAACAACTGAAACACTTCCCACATGCAGTGCAGTGATACGGTTTCTCTCCAGTGTGGATCCTCTTGTGAATTTTTAGGTGTCCTGAATGATTGAATCTCTTGTCACAGTGTGAACACTTATACGATTTTTCTCCAGTGTGGATCCTCTCATGTGTTTTCAGATTTGCTAACTGACTGAATGTCTTGTCACAGTGTGAACACTTGTAAGGTTTTTCTCCAGTGTGGGTCCTCTCGTGTGTTTTCAGAGTTGCTGACATACTAAATCTTTCATCACAGTATGAACACATATAAGGTTTCTCTCCAGTGTGGGTCCTCTCATGAGTTTTCAGGTTTCCTGAACAACTGAATCTCTTGTCACAGTGTGAACACATATACGGTTTCTCTCCAGTGTGAATCCTCTCATGAGATTTCAGGCTTCCTGAACGACTGAATGTCTTGTCACAGTGTGAACACTTGTAAGATTTTTCTCCAGTGTGGATTCTCTCATGTGTTTTCAGATTTACTAACTGACTGAATTCTTTGTCGCAGTGTGAACACTTGTAAGGTTTTTCTCCAGCGTGAATCCTCTGGTGCTGTTTTAAATTGCTCGCTGAAGTAAAAGTCTTTTCACACTCAAAGCACATGTACTCTCTCACACCAGTGTGTATTTTCTGATGTCTTTTCAAACTTTGTAAACATGAAAAACTTGTTCCACACAAATAACAACATGGATGTGTCTTCTCTTGTGTATGAACTTTCAGGTGTTTCTTCAGGCCTAAAGCCCAGAAAAATGTTTTGCCACACTGATCACATGTGTACAGCTTCTCTTTAGTGTGGATGTTCATGTGCTCTTTAAGGGTTGATGAATTTGCAAAACTCTTTCCACACTGATCACATGTGTACGGTTTCTCTCCAGTATGAACTCTCACATGACGCTCAAGACTTGCTTCACGTGTGAAAGTCTTTCCACAGGGAGTGCAGGTAAAAAATTTCTTGGCTCTTCTTTTCTTTATTTTTTTCATTTTGGTTTGAGAGCAAGTCGAAGGTTTTTCTTCAGTTTTAATATGATTTTTTTCCTCAACTTCCCTCCTTTCCTCAACTGACTCTGAAAAAAAAAAAATAAATAAAAACAGAAACAGAACTCTGAAATGAATCATGATTTATTATTAGCGGAAACAGGGCTGTATGATTTGACCTAAAATCAAAACCTCAGTCAATTGAACACTTTACCTTGATTATGATTATTTCATTTTTAATCACAGTAATTACATTTTTTTTTGCAAATATTTCTTTCTTGCCATCATAGTTCATATAAGGTTCATACTGTATACTCAACTATTAAATAGAAGATTTTTTTTCCATTGAAGGACTACATTTCATATTGTCACAAATTGGGCCAGTGGCTTTTTTTCAGGTATGGACACTAATAAACTGTTATTAGCCTTTGAGCAGGGCGCACGATCGCTTGAGGGCTATATACTAGAATACTGGATTGTGTCCTGATAGACTTTTTCCTGGAGGGCATTAATCAGCCACTTAAGTCTCGGCGCGTTCGCAAGGTTGAGGATGGGGTCAGCTGCATCTGCTCCTTGCACGGTGGTAGTACCTGGCGACTCACTTCATATTAAAGAGCTCTCACCCTGTCCCACTTGTCCCATCTGTGAACTGTTGGCCCTGCCTACCAAAGCCAAGGATGTTGGCTATGGGCTCTTGGGCTTTTTCTCTGTGTTTTTGTCTCTGCTCTGAGTTCCAGACCTGTCTGCGCTGCTCTGGTGGGCTTCTGCTTCTCCTGCTCTGCCCTGGTAGGCTTCTGGCCTGCCCTGGAGGGCTCCTGCTCCGTCTGCGCTGCCCTGGCGGGCTCCTGTCCTGTACACACCAATGGGCTACTGCCTTGTTGGCTCTGCCCGGGTTTACTGCTCTGCCGGTTTTGCCCCAGTTCCCAGAGCCCCCACATGTGCCTGACTGTCACAGATCATGGACTTCACCTCCCATCATCCCCCGCACTAATCTCTAACACCTGCTGCATCCAATCACACACACTATAAATAACACACCCCTTCCACTATTCACTCGCCGAGAATTGTTCTGGCCTAGTCTGATCATACATAGCATTTCTTCCCTGTCTGTTTTGCCATTGCCTACCTGGACTGTCTATCATTCTTTGATTCTTCTCTATATTCCCTGACTTGGATTGTTTATTGGACTCTGCCTGCTTGCCGCCAGACCCGACCTTACTGCCCATTTACCGACCACATCCTTGGACCTAGGGCTGTCAAACGATTAAACGCAATTAGTCGCATTCAAAATAAAAGTTTAATGTGTATATACTATATGTGTGTTTACTTTGTATATTTATTATGTACATATAAATACTCACACATACATGTATATATTAAAACTAAATATTTATGTATATATATATATTACAATTTAGATTATAAATAAATATAAAAATTAAATATAAATCTAAAATATTTTTTTCCTTAATATATACATGCATGTGTGTGTATTTATATATACATAAATATACACAGTAAACAAATATATAGTATCTAAACATAAACTTCTATTTTGGATGCGATTAATTGCGATTAATCGTTTGACAGCACTACTTGGACCATCTCTATTGTGCTACACGGCGCTGATCAACCCTGCTTGTATGACTCTGAGTTCATTAATAAAGCTTGCAAATGGATCCGCTCGTCTTCCGATTCTGTCCCTTTGTTACACATAAATTGTGATTTTAATTTAAGAAAACAAATTATTTCTGGTTATTTGTTGAATTATGTTAAATATTTTTCATTGGTCTGCACTCAGTTTGTGATATTCCTGATATTCAGTATTTTAGAGTAAACCACCACAGAGATACAAAAATAACGATAAATGTAAGTGTATAGATGCATATGGGAGACCTTAGCAAATACATTTTTCCATTACCATTTTGGTCCAACAGTGAAAGACAAAGGCAGAGAAAAACAGATAAAACATTTTTATTTATTTATATTTTGTTTTGCACAAGGATTATGAATCATTGTCCATTGTTAACAAGTAACTATGCAGGAAGTAATAGGTAGTACTACAGTAACACTGATCTTAATACTACTAACTAATATGGAAGCAAGATGAACTAAGCAGTAAGTAGTAGCACATTTAGGAAAAAGGTAGTTCTTTATTAGGTATTAAATAGTTACCAATTAAAACTATACTGATTAAGAACTACTTGCTAACTATGATAAATTAATACAGAATAACCAATTAATTACGAATCACAACAGTAACATGTCTAAAACGTATTAAATTAACATATGAAATTTAACGTCAATCCCTCACTAATTACTCAAGAGTTACCTTGTCAGTCCCCAGGAACTACTAGTGATCTGGACCATTATTTTAAAGTGAAAAACAAGTTAAACCTTCAGTAATTACTCAAGCATTACCTTCTCAGCCCTCAAGAACTACTGGTGATATGGATAATTATTTAAAAATGAAAGACATGTTAACAGTGAAAGACAAAGGCAGAGAAAAAGAGAACATTTTTATTTATTTATATTTTGTTTTGCACAAGGATTATAAATCATTACTTAATAAATGTAATAAATGTACATTAATTTTAAGCAGAAAACAGCAGAAAAACAGGTAAACCTTTGCCCACAAAATGTTTGAGATTACACTGAAACAAAGTGCATCTAAATGCTCTGAGTTCAACAGTTTCATGATTATAAAAAGCTATGAGAGGAAATAAAATATAAATCATCTCATCGCCAGTTCTATCGGATTTTTAAGACATTTGAAAGGTGGACATTTTGATGATAATGACGTCCTTATTTTTACATTAAGGAATGTAAAACTTTTTAGGGATCTGCAGCCACCCTGTTAAATTTTTATTAATCTAATGTACCACAAACTCATTAAAGATGAATGAAGAATAAACACCAACCTCCTTGCTCCTCATGTTTTATTCTCCAGGGTTCTGGTTCCTCTTTTTTTATTTCCAAGGTTTCTGGTTCCTCCTGTTTTATTCTCAGGGGTTCTTGTTCACCCGTGTCCTCCTCACTCTCCTCTTTAACAAACATCATCTTCACAGCAGCAGATCTCAGTTCAGTTGATACTCCTCCAGATATTCCGGCTTGCTTCAAAACGTATTCACGACAAAAGATGAAAATATTACAGGAATTTACTGTGCTGATTTTATACCTGTATTTTTCGATTTACAAAAACATAATAACATAATTTGTAACAGTTTGTTTTAAACCAGCATCAAAACAACATAGAGCGCGATGAAACTAAACTTCTTCCTCTGAGGTTTTAATGGTGTTTGGCAAACAAACGTATGTGTTCAGCGCCACCCGCTGGACTGGAGTCTAACGCGTCGATAGGGAAATAATACAGTGAAAATTACTTGGTGCGTGAACAATGTGCGCTGTTTTTTTTTTTTTTTTAACAAAAAAATCCAATCTTTACAAACCCATACGAAAATTTGATATATGACAATGTAAAACACATATATCTATGTATGGATTACACGTATGCAAAATGTATGTCAGATACATGTACATTTATGCAACATATATTTCAAAATATTAACAAAATCGCCACTTTCATATGTGTAACCAATATTTTCCCAAATACACACATATATGGAACATATATTTCTATATAATGTTCATATATGGGCAACAATGTTTATGTTTGTATTTATAAAATAGATATAAAAATATATGTAAAGTAAATGTATTTTAAATATAATTTATTTATATTCAGTATAAGTATATTAAATAAGTTTCAAATATGTGAACTAATATTGAAATATAAATGGCAAAAACACAATAAGGGAAAAATTATGAAAAATTATGAACACATTTATTTTAAAGTTATTTAAAGTTTATTTAAAAGGATAGTTCCCCCAAAATAAAAATGTTGTAATTATTTACTCACCATGATATTGGTCCAAACCTGCTTTTTTCTTCTGCTGACAAAGGAAGATATTCTGAAGAATGTTTGTAGCCAAACCGTTTTGGGGCTCCACTTACTTCCTTAGTATTTTCTGACCATGGAAGTAAGTGGACAGCAATTGTGGTTACAAACATTCTTCACAATGCCTTTTTTGTGTTCAAAGAGTGAATTTAACAGTGTTACTTACAAACTCTTAAATGTAAAATAGTAACACCAGAATGGATGATTTATATTTATATTGTTTGTCTATTTATATGTACATATGTGTATTTTTTATTCTATATAATTCTATATATATTCTATATTTTATCCTATATATAGAATATTAGAAAATAAATATTAGAAAGCTGATGTCTCAAAAAAAAAAAAAAAAAAAAAAAAAAAAATCCTTGTATGCGCAAGCATACTTGGCAATAAAGCTCTTTCTGATTATGATTCTGATTTTGAAGCTGAAAACACCAAAACTGGTTTTCAGAGTGAACATCCTGGTTAACACTGAACCAGTGTTCATTCCTATTTATCCCTGCACCAAAATGTCTTCCTATGCAGTGTTTTCAATACATAAAAAAAAAAAAAAACATTCTTACAACAATTAAAACTTTATAACGTCAAAGCGAATCAATGCAAAGGCACAATATATATTCTTTATTTGTTCCATATGAAACATACTCTTAATGTCATAAGGTTTATAATGCATACATTTAAAGAACAGTCTTTGCTAATGGCATTTGGACCTCTTTGACCTCTTTTTTTCAACATGATGAGATGTGTTTCTGTGCAGTTTTCACAGAACAATTTCACATCCATTTATCAGGTGAAATGTCAGGGACAATAGTCAAGGCAAGTCACCATTATGCATATGCTGTTTTTTTCCAACAATAATTGAAATTGACGACGGGCCATTCAACTATTCCACTTATACTATGGTTACCACAACTCAAGACATTGATCAGATATTCCAAGGCATTCGTTTGGTTTTTGTCCTTAAACGCTTGTGAGTAAGATTATTTACGAAGCTCATCCAACCTAGTAATGACGCTTGAACCGTTGATAGCAGACTTGTATTTATTTGTGGATATCATTCTATTTATTTATCAGTATGTTTTATTTCTGCTAATTTCTTTACATTTATTTGTGGTTCATAATGTTTTTTTTTTTTTTTTTTTTTTTTTTTAAATTACGAAACGATTCTACCCCCATATCTCCATCACCTGTGTATAATTAATTAGTGTCCATTATAAGTTTGTTTCTGTCGTTGTCACAGCTTTAATGTTGTTTTGGTTGTGTTTGTGTGTTCCTGCATGCCTACCAGTTGGATTACCTTTGCGTGGATTATCATTAAAAAGTCTTTGTTTGTATTTCGTCATTGCCTTGTGCTTCATTTATGAGCCAACCGTGACACATACTACGACTGGAGTCATACAAATTCATGCATGAATAATGGCAGCCTTACCTACATGTTAGTTCATGTTTGATAGTTAATGCATTAATTAACATTTTGGGTAAACTACATTAATACTGTAAAGCTGCTTAGAAACAATCTGTATTGTAAAATGCGTTATATAAATAAGGATGACTTGATTTCACTTGAACCAAAAAAAAAAAAAAAAAAGATCAAAAGATCAAAAAAGCTGTAACAAGCAGATCTATATTCACTGGCGCAATTGACACTGTTCAATTAATTTTCACATTGGCATATTTTACATATTTTATTCATTCATTCTGCCATCTACTGGTTCTAGTGGTAATTTGATGCTTTGATATCTCAATAAATAACATTTAAATGTTTTTTTAGAGCTTTAAAATAATTGTGCTGTTATTGGAAAGTGCTTGAATTTCTCTCTCAAAGGGTTGTACAAATTAATGTGGTAATAATATTTGACTATTTATTTGACTAACACCATGAACCTATAAACTATTATCTAACATACATATTGTTAAAAAAAGTCTTCTATTGTTTACTGCTAGTTTTGCTCTAAGAATTGTTTCTATTACAACAAACTAAATTTAAAACTGCTTGAAACTTTATAACTCTCCATCATACAAGCAATGATTTTAGTTATTTTATTATTTATTTACATAAGTTCACATAAAAGAAAACATAATGCTACATCTAAAGACACACAGAAGGTAAAATATTTTGAGTCCAGCAGCTCAAAACAATGATGCTAACTATTAAAACATTAATAATAACATCAACAACCTTATTTAACCAGGTAAGTCAATTGAGAACATTCTGATTTACAATGACGACCTGGCCAAGAGGCAGCATAAAAAGCAGGTACAGTACAAAACAATAAAGACATACAAAAAACAAATAACAGTTATACACAGTGACATAAAAGCAACAAATAACTAAAAACAAGTACAATGATCCTGTACTACTGACTGAATTACATTTTCAAAGGAAGCAATTGAAATTAATGTTACATAACAAAAAAAAAAATAAATAAAAAAAATGCAGTTCAATTCAGTTTACAAAAGCAGGCAACATTTATTATATTAAAATGTTGGCATTACCGTAACAACAAAGCTTAAGCGCAGAGCGAGCGCCACTAATGAGTGTTCCAACAGAAACAAGGTGTACATACTATAGGCACGGGAAGAAAATACTTTTATCATTTCAAATAAACAGGACTAATGTTACAGTATGTAAGGTTTGTTTCCAGGACAAGTGTTGGGGGCTCCTTGTCGTCGGAGTTGTGGAAGGGGGCACAGCCCCACTGGGGTTGGATGCCAGGGTGCAGACGAGGCAGAGGCTGCGTCTGTACGCTTTTCCCCCGATCGTTCTGCTCCGGGGAGTTCTGGAGAGAGTCCCTCAAGATTCCGCTCAGGAGGGACCTTCTCTCTCAAACAGGGGGCACTATTGTGCACCCCCGGCCGGAGTTGTGGAAGTTGTGGGCGTGGCAGCTGAGGGGGCACAGCTCATAGCTTCTGGTCTCTCAGCCGAGGTTGTTGAGACCATTCTCCAAGCCAGAGCTCCCTCCACAAGGAAGCTGTATGCCTTGAAGTGGAAACTTTTCACTTCCTGGTGTGGACAATGGCAGCAAGACCCAGTCAACTGCCGGATTGGTACAGTTCTAGAGTTTCTGCAGGACCGCTTCTCCACTGGGCTAACGCCCGCCACCCTGAAGGTTTACGTGGCGGCCTTAAGTGCTTACCACGCCTTTCAGGATTGCCAGTCTGTTGAGAGAAACCCACTTGTTACACGCTTCCTCCGTGGCACGCTGAGGCTGAGGCCAGCGCAAAACACCAAGGTGCCCACCTGGGACCTGGCGGTGGCTCTGGAGGGCCTCTGCGGAGAGCCCTTTGAACCACTCGAGTAGGTTTCTGTCAAGTTCTTGACTCTCAGGACTGCGTTCCTCCTCGTGGTCTCCTCCCTCAAGAGGGTGGGGGACCTCCAGGCACTTTTAGTTTCGGGCCTGGAGTTCACTCCAGTCATGGTCAGGCAGTTCCTTTACTTTAGACCTGGTTAGGTGGACCATGCTGCCCCGTGGCGTAAGGTGGATCAGCTCCTTGTGTGCTTCGGTGGGCCGAAGAAAGGTTCTCCTGCCACCAAGCAGACCATAAGCAGGTGGGTGGTCGAGGCCATGTCACTTGCTTATGCGTCCTCGGGCCTCCCTTCTCCTATGGGGGTCTGAGCACATTCGACCCTGGGCATGGCGGCCTCCAAGGCCTTTCCCCTATGCTTGTCCCTAGACAACATTTGTGGTGCGGCGGGCCGGTCCTCACTTCACATATTTGTTCGTTTTTACAATTTGGACTTGCCGTCCACTCCAGGTGCTCGAGTCCTCACGTCCTGATGTGTGCACTCACAACCAGGCAGGGGGCTCACTCGTATGGCGCAGTTGGTATTCTCGTTCCCATAGTGTTTCGATGCAGCTAAAGTGGACTGCGGGGGAACGTCTTAGGTTATGTATGTAACCATGGTTCCCCTAAGGGAATGTGAGCTGTGTCTCCTTGCCATATACGCTATATAAGTAGTATACCAATGGTATTTTGTGTGCTAATTAGTGAAGAGGCTAGGTGTTTTTCAGATCAATGTATACTTTGTAAACCTTCATGAGAGATGTCGCTGCGGTGCTCAGGAACAGCATGTGCTGCTCAAAGTTGTGTTCGCACATCGTTAGCAAGTTTGGATTGCTAAATCTTGAATGACTGTCTCTGTTACATACTGGGCTGAGACGTGTGGATCCATTTGCAAGACTTTATTTAAACTCATGGTCGACAGGGGGATCAATAACAGCAGACAGGGACATTGCAGAATCCAAAGCGTAAACAGTAGAGCAGCAAGGTCACAAGGGGCACAAGCAAACAATTGTAAAACTAGGGACAGGCGTGAGTCAAAAGGCGGGTGGAGAACAATCAGAGAAACCAGGAAACAAGGAGTAACAACGGGAAAACAAACCAGGAGGAATGCTCGGAATTGCCAGTAGAACTCAACAAGACTTTGCAAATAAACAGTGAACAAACCAGTTTATTTATACTGTGTGAGAACCAAGATGGCCGACAGGGGTGAGAGATGAGAGGACACAGGAATTCATGAGAATGGGGTTATGGGAAATGTAGTGAGTAAATGGTCCATAGCAAAATGAAAATGACAACGGCGCAGTTCATGACAGTCAAATAGTGATGTGACATTTGAACCGATGCATCGGAGCTTGTGTTAAGGGGTGTGCCAAATGAAGCCTTGATTTGAGGCTTGTGTTGTTAACGTAGAAATTACAAAACCAGTGACAAATGAAGGCTCATGTTCTGTCCAGTCCCGTGCATGATTCACTTTGCGTGTCGGACTGTTCAAACCCCCAGATCTTATTCAGATTTATTGGTTTGGTTGACCAATCGGTGGAAAGGGGCATCCAGTGACTGCCCACATGTGGAAAATGAATTTAAAGTTGTTTATCCATTTTCTACACATGCATCACAAAACAAACAAAAAAAAAATCTGAACAAGCGAAAACAATAAAACAAATAAAGGAGCCATTTTTGTTTCTGCTTATTTCATTACTGCTTATTTAATTTCAAATTTAAAAACAAATGATTAAAACACACATGGATCATTGATGTCTACAAGCAATTTTATATAGAACCTTTATGCTGTTTATTTTACAGACTTTCCTTGTCAATCAAATCTACATTTAAATTTACAGAAGACACAGAGTAATCATTCTATAGTAATTCATAAAGTATGTAAACTTATTAAGTATCTAATATATTTAAATATTATTAGCTTCTCCAAAAGCTAATACAAGTAAACATAGACTGGACAGTGTGAATCATGCCTTCAGCCCAGCAATATTCACAGCACCTAAAGACACATTGCACAGATGCACAAACCTGGAAAAAGCTACAAAAGCATGGCTAAAGAGTCAAGTCAAGTCAGTTTACATTTATCTATATAGTGGGTTTTACAATACAGATTTACAGTGGTAATATGAAAATTCTGTCATTGTTCTGCAGTAAGTCAGTTGATTCAGTTCCAGTGTAAATCATCAGTTAATAATTGAGTTCATTTCATCTATACTGCAGCTCTGGAGAGTGTTTTTTTGTTTTTTCTTCTTTTTTTTTTTTTATGGCAGCAGCTATGAACTGCTTATGTAGATCATATGCTGTAAATGCTTTGTGATATGTGATGCCTCTTGCTGATATGCATATATCTTAATAGCCGTATTTCACCAAAAATACCCAGTCCAAATACAAGCAACATATTGTCAGCATGCAAACAGCATGCACTGAGTACTGCTAAATCGTTACAGTATGTATTGCAGATGTAATGTATACAATAATGTCCTGCAGATTTTGTGCAGTATATTTTCAGATAGGAGAAATATACTTCTGCTTTAGGATATCTGCCCCCTTGGTTGTTCCATTTGTTTGTTTCTTTGTTTGTTGGTGCTACCTGCTACAGGTCCATCCAAGTGTTCCAAAAATGCAAGGCATTAATGCTTGCCTACAAAACCAACACTGGCTCTACTCCCCTTTACCTAAATTCTCTAATTCAGACTTATGTGCCCTCTTTAAGCTGATGTTCTGCAAGCAAACGGTGCATTATTGTGCCATCCCAAAGAGGCACAAAATCACTTTCACTGACATTTACCTTAAACGTTCCCTCTTGGTGGAATGACCTAGCCAGTTCAATCTGAGCATCTTCAAAAATTGGCTAAAAACTCATCACTTTTATCTTTATTTGACCCTCTAACTGTAGCACTCTCTATTTATATTAATTAAAAAAAAAAAAAAAAAAAAACACTATCTATTCTTTTTGTATCTTTTTTTTTTCGTTTTATTTTTTGTAGCAAATAAATAAATACATAAAAATAGAACTGTATGATTGCATCTATTGACCTCATTTGAAAGTTGCTTTGGATAAATGTGTCTGCTAAATTACTAAATGTAATTTTTTTTTTTTTTAATTTACTTATTTTTAACAAAATTACACTCTGTGACTATAATATACATAAATCACAGCGATCCTGTGCCCTTTCTCTTGGTTTGGCAACATGCCTCTATGGCCATTGCGCTGCTGCATTTCCCAAAAGCATCATGAGCCTTATTGATCGTGGTGGTCTTCCCGATCTGCCCTGCATGTTGTCTGACACAGATAAGAAGTCAATAATAAACAGAAAATTGGCTATGTATTAACAGAAAAGCAAACTCTATTTTTCTGTAAATAGCATATCTGTAAATCCACCATAGGTGGGAAAGCAAAATGTCAACATGAGAAACGAAAGTAGCTTTTATGGTTTACTTAAGGGTTTGTTCACCCTTTATTTTGGTCACATTTGACGGTCAAACTGAAATTTCCAGTAATGCCTGACAAACATGAGATTGCTGTTGGGTGTCACAAGGGCACTGTCACCCCATCAGATTTTTCAAATCACCATTATTGTTACTGTTGTGGGTCCCCTCTTGTTAGAAGAAACGTTCTTGAGTTTTAGGTTTTTTTAATTTCAAAAGCTAGACTTTATTGTGACACAGTAAAGCTGAGAGAACTCTGGTCAGAGCAATCTCTGTCAGAGCAATACAGAATCCAAGTTTGCACCATCCTGTATACAGTTTTCCTCAAGGCGTGTTCCATACATTTCTATACAGATACTATTGTTTTCCTTAATTGGCTGTGCCTCCAGTCAGCATCCTGAAAGCATGAAAGCCTTGCTTATGTTAAGGAAGAGGCCCCATCATATGATCATGGTCTCGTGTCAAAACAGGATGTGCTGCTTCAGCATGCAATGTATGTCTCTACATTCCTAATATCTATACCATGCTTAGGTATTACAAGAACTGAGACTCTGCTTTCTCTAGTATCTTTGACACTGCCTATGGAATAACCACGACAGAGAAATAAAATAAAAAAACAATGCGGGCGGGTGGGTGGACATTTGTGAGCCTCCTGGTTCTTTGGGCTAGACATAGGAACAGGATTGAGTCCTCTCTGGGTTAAATTCACGATCAGGGGCCCTCTGTTTGTTGAACTTGGGAACAGGAGCCCTTTCTGGGTTGGACGAGGAACAGGAGACCTCTCTAGGCTAAACTCAGGAGAAGACGCCCTCTCTGGGCTGGACATGGAAACCTGATTCCTCTCTGGGCAGGACATGCAAACCGCAGCCCTCTCTGAGCTGGACGTGGACTCAGAAGAAGGAGGGAGGAGAGGGGGCCTGTCTATTGGGTCTTTTCTCCACTTTCCATTTATCTAGATCCATCAGGCCTTCTACTTCACGGTGGTCTTAGTAGTTGACGCTCACACCTGGTCTGACGGATTGCATCACCACAGTCCTCTGCTCTGTCGCTCCTAGTTGCGATGTCTTGCCGGTCACGGTGGGCTCTGGCTCTCTATCATCAGTGGGCTCGGGCATGCACTCCACACAGCAGGGCGATGGTGGGCTTGGCACTGGGTGCGAAGTGGAAATGGCGAGATGGTGACAGATGGTGAACAGAGATACATTTCTTTCCAGTGTCCACTCCACAAAAGGCAGTGAAGTCCCCTCAAGGGCCATATTTGGACGCTGACACTCTGCACGCGGTGTTCAAAGTGGCATCGTATAATGCACAGAGCATGTCATCCAGGAAGCTGGTAAGGTTTGCGAGGTCCAGGAACAGTCTGGTATGGCCCTCAAGAGATCTATCAGCAGGAGGAGGAGGTATTCATAGTGCATAGTTTATAAAGTCTTTGTACTTCAAACTTTGTCTATTTGATTGAATAGAGATTCATTAAACATTTTTAGCATCATGCTATGTGATTTCACTGACAGAACAATAAAATGCTAACTGTTTAGCTTAGCACAAAAAAGCTTTTTCTTTTAATATAAAGGTTACATGTGTGAATATTTTAATTAAATACATTTACAGTTATATTTAGTCATTTAGCAGGCATTTTTAAGCAACTTACAATTGGGAAAGGGGAAGGAATAGAGAGAGAGTGTGTGTGTGTGTGTGTGTGTGTGTGTGTGTGTGTGTGTGTTTTGTTTGTTTTGTTTTGTTTTTGTTTTATGATGATGAAACCAAATAGTGTTGAAAGAGATTTTTTAGCTGTCGCTTGAAGTTTGTCAAGGAATCAGCATTCTGGATAGGCATGTGTAGCGGCACACATATTAATTAATTTTCATTTTAAATCTGTGTATTTTACACTGTCCTTCACACCACAATGGTTAGCAAGAAGTTTTTCATAATTTTAAGTATATTCTTTTACATATTTTAATAGGTGCAGATCAGAATATCAATGCCGTTTCATTTTTACATGAACATAACTGTTATACTCAGTGTTGGGGGTAGCGTATTACAAGTAACGCAAGTTACATAATAATATTAGTTTTATTAAGTAACTAGTAATGTAACGCATTACTTTTTCATTTCCAAGAAAATATCTGAGTTACTTTTTGATTCCTTTATGTATTTAACCCCATTTTATTAATCAATGACTTTGCTGCTGACCTTCGTTGATCCAATTCAATGGTACACTGCAAAAAATGCTTTACTTACTTCGATTTTTTCTTGTTTCTAGCCAAAATATCAAAAACAAATAATAACAATAATAATAGTCTTAAATCAAGAATGATTTATTATTTATAAATTATTATTTTCTTGTTTTTTTGGGGGGGAAAAAAGTCAAAATTAAGTGAGTTTTTGCTTTGAACAAACAAAATAATCTGCCAATGGGGTAAGCCAAAAAAAAAAAAAGTTTCAAACAGAAAACAAGATTATTTTGCTTACCCCATTGCAATAATATTTTGCTTGTTTCAAGTAAATACATACTTACTTTTTTGAGAAAAAAAAAAGACAATAATTATTTACTCTTCTAGAAAATCCTTCTTGATTTAAGAATTTTTTTAGATATTTTGGCTGGAAACAAGACAAAAAATAAATCTAAGTAAAAAATAATAATCTAATAAAAAATAATCTAAGTAAAAAAAGCATATTTTGCAGTGTACTAATAAGCAAAACTTTACAGTTCTACTGTACAGACATGAATTTAATTTTCCTTTAGCCTTATCCTTATTCACTTAATTTAATTTTGGTTGGAAATTGCTTTTACATTTGATAAGAATCAAACTTTTTTTATATTAAAACAAACTGGAAAGCCCTGCCCAGATTTAAAAAGTAATGCAAAAATAACGCAAAAGTAATGTAATGCATTACTTTCCATAAGAAGTAACTAAGTAATGCAATTAGTTACTTTTTTAGGGAGTAATGCAATATTGTAACACATTACTTTTAAAAGTAACTTTGTCAAACACTGGTTATACTGAATGATAATGGAACATTATTTAATCTGTATTTTGACATTTTGTTTTCACAAAAGTTAGCTGAAACATATAGACACTTGCATTTAATTGATTTTCTAGACATAAAAAAATAAAAACATAAATAAAACAAAATAAAATATTTGATGTAAATATAATATTTTGATTTGATATAATTTGATGACCCTGTAACATATATTTAAAAACAGATATATTTTTGATTTGGGCAGATCAGCTCCCACAACAACCACATCATCAGTGAAGCATGTGGAGGAAAAATAATTTTTACTGATTGTATGTGCTTATGGAACATTGTGTAGTGTCTGTTGTGAAGACGACATGAGATATGGTTTGGGGCCCAAAGAGTAAGATGTATGGGTTACAAGGAATTTCTGCAGGCAGACGCCAACATTTGGGGAGACCCTAAAGCATCTGTTTTATCAGAAGGTCATCAGGGCCCTAAAAAAAAGGTCTGAGCCCTAGAAGGATGAGTGTGTTTTTGACTTTCTTACTATGTGTGGATAAATACCAGCTGTTAGGAGATGTAACCTTGAAGGCTGGGGAAAAGATAAATAGGTGGAGGAAGCCCTCCCTTCTTTCACATTCTGCAGCAACTTGTGTTTCTGTTTGACTGTCTAACCTTCTTTGCAAAGAATAAACTCATGAAAAGACATTTGAGTGAGTTTGTCTCTCAAGCAGTCACTGTAGTTCACCAATAAACGCTGGAATATTCCAATCGGTTTACAAGTAAAGACGAGTATCAAATCATCAGGAAGAGCTGAAATCTTCAAAGACTGAGTTTATTAAAGAGGACAGAGGGAAGATGAGAGATCCAGAACCCTGCGGAAACAAACAAACTGAAGATACTGAAGAACAAACAGGTTAGTATTTATTCTTAATTCATTAAACAATTTATCACATTAATAATACTCAAGGAACTACTTTTTTCCTAAATGTGCTACTTACTGCTTAGTTCATCTTGCTTCTATATTTGTCAGCAGTATTAAGCTCAGTGTTAATGTACTATTACTTCCTGCATAGTTACTTGTTGACAATGAACCATTATTCTAAAGTGTTACCGAATTAAGCACAAAGTGCTTTGCTTAGTAGTACACTGCAAAAAAATGTTTTTTTCTTATTTCTTGTTTCCAGTCAAAATATCTAAAAATTCTTAATTCAAGCAGGATTTCATAGACAAATTATTGTATTTCTTTATTTATTTATTTTTTTTCTGAAAACAAGTCCAAATTAAGTGTTTTTGCTTGAAACAAGCAACATAATCTTTTTTTTTTTTTTTTGCTTACCCCATTGGCAGGTTATTTTGCTTATTCTAAGCAAAAACTTACTTAATTTTTGGAATTTGCATTTCCTTCAACCTTAGGCTTATTCACTTCATTTCATTTTGGTGAAAGGGCATAAAAATCAAACTTTCTTATAGTAAAAGCAAACAAGCAAGCCCTGCCCAGTTTTAAAAAGTAACGTAAAAGTAAGATTTCCATGGAAAGTAACTAAGTAATGTAACTAGTTAGATAATCTTAAAAGCTGTACGATTTTGGCTTTCAAAGTTTGTTCAATAAAGAGTTTTGAGAAATGTTAATATTGATTGTCAACATCAGGTCAGACCCTGTTACAGCATTATGTTTGTGTTAGTAATAAACAGTGAACAACAAAATTGAGAGAGAGGAAAAAAAATGCATCAAGTGTAAGTGAGCTTTCCCATAATAACTAACAGGGTTGTAAATTAAGCATAATTTGATTTATAGTTTCTGATAAAGTTGTATTTCTTATAAACTGTAGAAATTATTCATAGTTTCTTCTTAAACCAAAAGGTTTGCTTTACAATACCACTGGTAACACGCTCGATGAATGTGATCAGATGATTTTCTTGTATTCCCATCATGCTGTAGGAAGAGCTCAGGTGATGTCACAGTTTTTTTTTTTTTTTGTAAAATGAGGAAAATCAAGTCAAAAAAAAAATAAATAAATAAACCTTAAGAGTGTAGGAGGTGAAATGATTTCCTCATGAAACCAAAATAGCTGCCATGCAACAAAACAATAAAACTACTCTGGAAAAGAGATCTCCAGAGAGAGAGAGCAAACAACCCCACACTGACAAAACTTATCACCTTGTTAATTTATGACCCTTTTCCTCCCTCTCCTCTCCCCTCCCTGCCTCTGTCTCTCTCATCTCACTCCCCTAAAAACGGGACGTGTCCCTCCCTTCTGTCAGGAATGCATTTTGTTTTATTATTCAAACATGTAACTGTGATAAACACACTGTGCTCGTAGACCACTACATGTACACATAGATGAGTTAAGTTTATTCTTTAAAAAACTGATGATTGTTTTGCAGTAAGTGTTCTTTGAAATAGAGTTGTCACACAGCTACAATGTGATTCGCAACTGCATTATCCTTTCTGAATTGACATCTAATTGTTTAATTATGTATTTGGCAGAGACTGTCCTCAAAGAAAATACGACCCAGTTGTACGTTTTTGTATCGACCTAATACGACCCATGTTTACGTTTTAAATAAAATATAAATATAAATAGGAACATAATTAGCGTAGCTGCTGTTCAAACCAAACAAAAGGATTTGTTCAACCAAAGCTAAAGATTAATAATGTGCAATTGATCAGATATAACTGCAGTAAAAGATGAGATGCTTTATGTGAATGCTTGGCTAAAAAGATGTGTCTTTAATCTAGATTTAAACAGAGAGAGTGTGTCTGAACCCCGAACATTATCAGGAAGGCTATTCCAGAGTTGGGGAGCCAAATGTGAAAAAGCTCTACCTCCTTTAGTGGACTTTGCTATTCTAGGTACTACCAAGAGTCCTGAGCTTTGCGACCTTAGGGAGCGTGATGGATTGTAGCGAGGTAGAAGACTAGTTAGGTACGCAGGAGCTGAACCATTTAGGGCCTTATAGGAAAGAAGTAGTATTTTATAGTTGATACGGAACCTAATAGGAAGCCAGTGCAGAGACTTTAAAATTGGGGTAATATGGTCATATTTTCTTGACCTGGTAAGGACTCTAGCAGCTGCATTTTGGACTAACTGTAGCTTGTTTATTGAAGAACTCCAGAACTCCATCCATCTGGATCATCAAGTTTAGCACAGCATATGTCAGTGAATAAAACTGTTTGAAAATTAGTCTTCTTGTAATTCTGAGCCCATTGCAAACATTTCTCTTTGTGAGTTTTGGTTATAAGTGGTTGAAATTAAGCTTTATGCACAACTGCCATCTTACATCGAGAGGTTCTTGGGACTTCAGAGACGCCGGCAGCTTCAAATATCTGTTTCCTGCTCAAAAGTGGCTTTTTTTATAGCTGCCCTTTTTAATAACATTAATTTGTCTGAAAGAAACCTTTCTTAATATGGCTTTATCTGAGTGAATTCTTCTGTGTTGTAAATCACACACAAATCTTTTTAAAAGTGGAATGATCTTTTTTCATTTTTCATGATATGTTGATTGTTTTCATGCCTTTTGCAAGACACTGCACTATTTAATGCTTTTCACCTTCAGAAAGATCTTTCTTCCTCCCCATATTGCATAAGAACTGTGACTTGCTTAATAATGTGGAACAACCTCTTTAAGTAGGTTTCCCTTTAAGCAAGATGACCTGGCAAACTGATTAACTGACCTGGCTAAGATTGATCTTAAAATATGAAAAATAAAGCAAACAAACACTTTCTTAGAAAAAACTAAAATAAAATCTGAATATTTATTATAATGAAAATCTACTGATACGTTACTTGCATAATAATTTGGAACCCAGTGTAGAAGTCAATGTTTAAAGTGCAAGCACTGCACTTCGCTGAGCTATAAAATGTGTTCATTTAACACTAAAGAGAATGATACAAAATGTGCAGAGCAGGGGGTCACGAGGACCAGGATTAAGAAGCGCTGCTCTAAACTGAACACGTGAAATCTCCACGGACATCGCCATGGTTGTGATGTGTCTTTTTCAAAGCAAAGTTCAACATCTACTCCGCTTTAGTGCATACTTTTATTGTGGCATTTTATCTCAGCTAAGGCAGCACAATGTGAAGTTTGGGTGTGTGATTTTGACAAAATGTTTTTCATTCATTTCAGAGCTGATGGAAGAGAACGAGAAGAGTGAAGAACTGAGTGAAGTGAAGAAGAAACATCATGACAAACCTGGAGAACAACCTTTGGGTCGCTCAAAGACTAGAGCCAAGAAATCTTTCACCTGTAATCAGTGTGGAAAGAGCTTTAAAAGGAAGGATAATCTTGAGCTTCACATGAGAATTCACACCGGAGAGAAGCAACAAACATGTGATCAATGTGGGAAGAGCTTCAAAGATGAAGGAAACTTTAAGAAACACATGAAAATCCACACTGGATTGAAACCGTATGCATGTGATAAATGTGGGAAGAGTTTGGCATGCAAAACAAGTCTTGATATTCACATGAGAATCCACACAGGAGAGAAGCCGTTCTCCTGTGATCAGTGCGGGAAGACATTCGCACAATCATCAAATTTAAAGGCACACATGAGAATCCACACTGGAGAGAAGCCGCACACATGTGATCAATGTGGGAAAAGCTTCAGTGACAAAGTAACCCTTAAAAGACACATGAGTCTCCACACAGGAGAGAAGCCGTATGCATGTGATCAATGTGGGAGGAGTTTCACACGTGAAGGAAGTATTAAGGTTCACATGAGAATCCACACTGGAGAAAAGCCATTCACCTGTGAAAAGTGCGGGAAGAGTTTCAACCAAAAAATACACCTTAGGCAGCACATGAGGATCCACACTGGAGAGAAACCATACCCATGCGATAAATGTGGGAAGAGTTTCAGGGATTCATCAAACCTTAAATATCACATGACGACCCACATCGGAGAGAGGCTTTTCACGTGCGATCAGTGTGAAAAGACATACTCAAACAAACGAAATCTTAAGTGTCACATGAGAGTTCATACAGGAGTGAACCTATTTGTGTGTGATCAGTGTGGAAAGAGTTTCACAGACTCTTCAAAACATAAAAGACACATGAAAATCCACACTGGAGAGAAGCCGATCACATGTGACCAGTGCGGGAATAGTTTCAGAGAAAAAGCAGACCTTAAGAGACACATGAGGATCCACACTGGAGAGAAGCCATTTGAGTGTGATCAATGTGGAATGAGATTCTCAGTTAAAAGTAGGCTTAGGATTCATATGAGAATCCACACCGGAGAGAAGCCATATGCATGTGATCAGTGTGGAAAGAGATTCACAAACAAATCATGTCTTGGGCTTCACATGAGGATCCACACTGGAGAGAAGCCGTTCATGTGTGAACACTGTGAAAAGAGATTCTCAATTAAGAAAAATCTTAAATATCACATGAGAATCCACACCGGAGAGAAGCCTTTCACATGTGATCACTGTGGGAAAACATTTCTCTGGGCAGGAAATCTGAGGAAACACCTGACAGTTCATACGAAGGAGAAGCCGTATTCATGCTCTGAATGTGGAAAGAGATTCTCACTGCTGGAAAGTTTGAAAGGACATCAGAAAATTCACACTGGTGTGAAAGCTTACATGTGCTTTGAGTGCGACAAGACTTTTATTTCAGCAAATCATTTAAAACTGCACCAGAGGATTCACACTGGAGAAAAACCCTACAAGTGTTCACACTGCGACAAGAGATTCAGTCTGTTAGGAAATATGAAAGCACATGAGAAGATCCACAGCAGAGAGAAGCCGCACACATGTGATCAGTGTGGAAAATGTTTTGCTTATAAAAGTCACCTAAACCTACACATGAAGATTCATGCAGTGGAGAAACCACTTAGTAGAGAAACCAATTAGTTTCCTAACAATCATAATGAGCGACAGGGTTTTAGTTGATTGGTTAACTCCTGTTCAAACCAACACAACTGTCCAGAGCTAAAATGAGATTTTCACATGTGATCAGTGTGGGAAGAGTTTCACAGATAAGTGCAGGTAACCGTTTCATTGGGCAAAAGTCCTGAAAACAGATGCTGAACTGAAAGAGCCTCCAGAAAATTCACACTGAAAAAAAAAAAAAAAAAAAAAAAAAAAAAAATCAAGGTATAGTTCAGGGATCTGAAGAAGAGGCCATAACACTTTTAAGAGATTCTGATATTATTTTGATCTTCTTCATTGTGTTTCAAGTATTTAGCTTCTCTTTGACTTCTATTCCTCTTCTTCTTTTGAGATGTTTTGGCTTTAAAAGGTCAGTAAAGAAAAATATCGGTCTCGTCTGGATTCACTTTTACTTTTTTTTTTCTGCTTCAAGTAATTGTAATCCTGAAAGCCATGAAGTTGCCTATTATGCATTTACTTTTGGGGCTTTTCATGTTTTAATTTGGTCAATTCATGTTTTAAATGTCTAATAAATTACATGGTAACGCCCTTACGAAAATTTACTACAAAACACATAGTTTTACTATGGTTACTGTAGTAAAACCATGGCTTATTTTACAGGTACGGCAAATTTACTATAAAACCATGGTTACTTTTGTAGTTACTATGATTTTACAACAAAACCATACACAATTAGCCATGGTTTTACTGCAGTAACCATGATTCATTTATGTTTTTTGTAGAAAACCATAGTAATTGCAAAACTATGGTTTACCTCAGCATTTGCAGTAGAACTATTAGAAAATAACCCATGTTTTTTTCTACAGTACCTAACTACAGATTTGGTTATTTCTTACTCTTAAAAATTAGGACTCAATAACACAATCGTAATTAATCTCATGATTTCTATAAATAAAACAATATTCAAATTTTGCAAATGTGTTATTATTACAACTATTATAACTTTATCATAAAGAACATGATAAAACTCAGCTTTCACATGTTCAATATCAGATGCATGTTTTAAAATGAACAGTAAATGAACGACTTACAAGCATATTTAACATTTGCTTAAACTTCCCTGAAATATTCTTGCAGAATATAATTAATAAGACTCAAAAACATATGGCCATTTTACAAAATGTCTTTATTTCTTTAGTTTTATGACCGTTTTGTACCAAATTGCAAATGTAAACACCATGTCATGTCAAATATTTGTACATAAGTACAAAAATGTGTAAACACATAATGTGTGGTTTACAACATTTCAAATGTACAAAATATACATTTCTTATTTGCGTTTGTGGATTCAATTTCGACAAGTGTGTTAAACTGTTGGACTAATATGCTTGCTAAATAAACAAAACTAAAAAAACAAACAAAAAAAAAAACACAATTGTGTGGTTTACAATTTTTACAATATTTAACATACATACATTTATCCAGCTATATACATGAACATCTGATTGTCTGATTGTCTAACACTAGTATACTGGACTACGTGTTTGTTAACGAAACGTTGTTTATGCCTGTATTTATAGCCCCGCCTATACTCTATGTTTCTATGTCATGTCTTATATGTATTAGCGGCCATTCACATGTCACGTCTTTTGCACGTTCCAGCACACTTATAATGGAAGCAACATGGTTGATTTTTCCAGGCGCATCTGCACCGCATCGACATAAAAAGATTTCAACTTTTCAGAATGTGGCAGCTTTATCCTTTCCCATTTTCACTGTCAGTGAAAATTTAATAGATGTCTAACTATAGCCCGATAACAGACTAGACATCAGTTAGACCACTATATATACTATCTAATAGACAGTAAATATGGGTCTAGGCTAACACAAATTTATGCTGGCAGTGACAATTTAATAGATGTGTAACCATAGCCCTAGAATAGACTAGTCATCAAATAGACAGCTAATGAAAGCATGCATATATACATCTAACAGACAACAAAATGACAATCCATTTGTATAAACAAATATACAGCTTTTATCAAGAAAAATAATTTTAACAACTTAAGATAATACAAAATGATAAAAATCTAAAGAATTATTGACAAAATAAAATATTATAAATACAATACACTCAAATATAAATATTATGATAGGAAATTTACCAACTTAAGATAACAAAAAACATAAAAATTAATAAAATAAAATATAATATTTTAAATATTTTAAGATGAAAGAAATAAATCAACAATACAAATCATCAATACAAATCAAAAGCATACTATCACACTTAACATTAAAACATTACGGATAAATGACAACGTAACAAATAACCTTTTCGTTGGCTTATTTATTTAACAAATAAAACAACCAATAGGGAACTCAAGGGAAATTATTAATTATGTTTTTTATATCTTTTATAAAATGCTTTCCAACTGCATTTCTCAAGTTCGATTCTGTTGCTGCTGTGAAGTTGGTCATCACAGCATCTGCCAAACAAGAAAAAATAAAAAATAAATAACATAAGACAAGCTTTTCTGACATAATGTTTAGATTTATTTACAGTAATTGTGACAGGGAGTCATTCTCTTGGATGCACACTAAAAACCAAAAAGAGATATATATTGTGTATCACCATTCATTCAGTGTGTAAAAAAGGAGAGAAGCTCTGTGGTAAATGTTGTGTGTTGTATACACATATTATATATATAAGAACAGTGCAGTCTTTTCAATTGAAGTCTTTTATTTGGGCTAGAAAGGGGTTACACATACCTGGAGTATATCGGGTCTATAGTTAACTGAGATGGTGAAAAGACGGCTATGGCTTGCTGAGAATAAATTAAAAAAAAATGTAAAAATCAAAGAAAATTCTCTGGTATTTCTTTCATTTTTCTGTTTTGAAAATGTACAGAACCGTGGCACCACTGTGTCGTAATCAACTGAATTGTGAATTTTGAACATTACATAATGTCCGTTAATGATTTATTAATGAAAGTTATTATAAAGTGTTATTGAATATATTTTAAAGAATGTTGGTTAACTAGACAGTTGACGGCATCCATTGAATCCCATAGTAGAAAAAAAAAAACACTATGGAAGTTCATATGTCCCATCAACTATCTTCTTCTGTGTTCAGCATAAGAAATAAGCTCCTATAGGTTTGGGAAAACCTATAGGACAGAGTTTTCATTTTTGGGTGAACTATCTCTTTAAGTAGCTTTAAGTAGTAGTAGTTTATGTGTGTTTGCTCATGCTTAATACGGTGATGTTTAATCATCTGCTATGTTGGCATTTATAGGGGGTTCTTTAGATGATTTAAATATTCTTCACAGCAAGAAGTAATGGCTCTTTTAGGAACTCTTCACTGAAAGGTTCTTCTATTGCATCACAGCAAAAACTGCAAAAAAGTTAATTCCGCCTTTTTACATAAAACACAATACTGGAAAAAAAACACATTATGATGCATTATAATGTATCATGATGTAAGGCAAAAGGTGCTGGGGTTTGCTTCTTTTTCAATCAGATACTGAAATAGTCTGAAACAGGTTCTGGTGAAATGAAGCTCAGCAAGACAAGGCCACACTGTGTAAACATCCTAAAGTCTTGCATATTTTAGTCTTTGTTTATCAGTTTTATTATATAGAGCTCATTCCCTTTCTCTGTGTGTTTAAAAGGTAAGGTAAACTATCAAAAACCAAGAAACATGCTCACTTCCCAGACTAAGCTGTTTGTCAAATACCTTTGGCTTCATTCCATTGGAGTCAGACACAAAAATAAAGTGAACAGAGGTTAGTGTACATGTACACATACTGAGGTTAATAAATGATTCATAAACCAACATTTACAAATAAAATTGTTTTATGGCATTTGTGTATTTAGAGCAAGAGGTTTTCAAACTGGGGCACATCACTGTTTACTCTGAGAGAAAAAAAAAAAAACTAATTTAAAGTAAAACAATCAAATCAACCATTTGCATTTGTATTTGTATTAGAGAATTTAAAAATCTGACTGAAGGAGCTCAGGTTTGTTAAACTGGACTTTGAAACATCAATAATGTTTGCACTGGCGTTGTTTGAAATGTTTTCAAATGATCACATTCAGTTTACAATAAATACTCCAGTGGCACTGACAGACAACAGTGAAGTCTAAACCCACGTCTGGAGCTTCATCAGGGCTTTCTAAGGTTCTATTGTTACCATGCTGTGGATTACTCTAAAGGCAAGATAAGAAGGAACAAAATATTCATTTACCCAGAACAACAAGGTAAGAACTTTAGGACTTTACTCAGGAAATGCAAGATTTGTCTAAGGCTGATGATACTTGGAAGTGTTCCTTGTTTCTCATTGGTTGAATTGTGTCGTGTGACCTGTATTGTTTGGTATAAGTAGCTCTCATCAGAGCTGGGTAGATTACTTACAAATTGTAATCAGGTACAGATTCTAGATTCCATGACAAAAATTGTAGTCAGTAGTGTAATCAGTTACATTACATATTTTAGGTAATCTAATCAGATTACTTTTGGATTACTTTTAGATTACTTTTAACTTAACTTGTTTATCACATTGATTTAACCCTTTAACTGTCACCCCCATTTTTTAAAATAGACATGAAAGTGCACTATCCAAACTAAAATTGTTGTAATTCATGAACACTTTGGAATACAGAGCTAAGGTTGGTTTTTCAAAAAAAATATTATAGAGAGACATTATAGGGGTTTAAATTTACCATAAACAAAATGCACTGTACAATTTTTATTTTATTTGATATAAAAAACATATTTTAAATAACAGGTTTTAAAATAGTTTTCATAGGATGATTCTTGGGCTTCTAAGCTTTCAAATGATATATAATTTATGATGATTAATAAAAAATTTGATAGAGAAAAAGTACAATGAAAAAAAGAGCGCCAAGCGTCCCGTATACGGGACGGTGAAAGGTTAAGGGGTTAATGACTGTTTACATGACCTAATGCCAGACAACAACGCTACATGTGTTAGCGCATCTCTTGTCATCTTTATTTAAATGTTTTACAAGCATGTTCGCTGCGTGTGTGAGATTGTTACAAACTGAGCTGAGACGTGGGGATCCATATGCAAGAGTTTATTTAAAATCGTGGTCGACAGGCAGGATCAATAACAGCAGACAGGTACAACACAGGTAATCCAATTTGTGGTCAGTCCAGGCAGTAAATCACAAGGGGCACAGGCAAACAATCATAAAACAAGGAACAGGCGAGGGTCAAAGGCAGGTGGAGAACAATCACAGAAACCAGGAAACAAGGAGTAGCAATGGGAAAACAAACCAGGAGAAACGCTCAGAATTGCCAGTAGAACTTCAACAAGACTTTGCGATGAAACAGAGTGAGAGCGAGGCTTTTATACTGTGAGTAATGAGGTGTAATGACTGCCAGGTGTGTGCAAGCAAGATGGCCGACAGGGGTGAGAGGTGAGAGGACACGGGAAGTTCATGAGAATGGGATTATGGGAAATGTAGTGAATGAATGGTCCATAGAGAAATGAAGGCTCCCTCTAGGGATGAAGTGAGGGAGCCACAACGGCGCAGTTCATGACAGAGATACGCAGCAACACACAAAAGCGGTGGCAGGGAGATTAATCGCAATTTGGCTAAAACAAAGAGACGGCATCAAAAAATTGATGAGTGTCTTGATAATTACAAGATGGGTGGATAAGTAAATAATGACGAGATCTAGCAATAATGCCTGACAAATTATGAGTTGTGTGAAACTGTAATTGGGAGACTGAGGGAATCTGAACAGGTTGAGACTAAGCATTCTGGTGAAGTGAATGTGCTTGATGGTTGACTGGTGAAGCAACGTTAACAATTTTGTGTTTATCTTGTCTGGCAGCAAACATCATTACTCATCAGGATTCTCCTGTTTTCTCTCCTTCAGAGTGCCAAACGTCCAGCGTGCCGACCCTTTGTCTCCAGCCAGGTCAGAGGTCATTTGCGACATGATGCCAGCCAGCCACCTGCCAATCCTGCTCTCCCTGAGCGCTCTGCTGCTGTCTCTGCTGTTCACTGGCTCCTTGGCCTGTAAGACCAAACTAAGATGAAACTTGAGTTTAAGAGTCAAGTTTTAATCTCAAGTGTGTCAAAAGTCTAGAATAGCCATAGCTTTTTGTTCTCGAATTAAGAGAAAATGCCATGCAAATATGAAGACTTCAATATTCAGTGGTTAAGGGTGGCCATTTTGGGACAGTGTCGATGTATTCCCATTGCAGGCCCAATATTAGCTGATTCAGTGGATGAAGTTGGCAATTTTAGGTTAACATCAACCTATCGACCACAAAACCAGTCATAAAGGTCAATTTTCTGAAATTGAGATTTATACATCATCTGAAAGCTGAATAAACAAGCTCTCCATTGATGCATGATTTGTTAGGATAGGACAATATTTGTCTGAGAGATGAGGGTCCAAAAAAAATCTAAAAAGAAAATCACCTTTAAAGTTGTCCAATTGAAGTTAAAAATGCATATTAACAATCAAAAATTAAGTTTTGATATATTTGTGGTAACTTTACAAAAAAAAAATCTTAATGGAACATCATCTTTACTTAATAAAATAATACTTTTTGGCATACCCTAATAATTTTGAGCCATGCAATGTATTTTTTGTATTTTCCAATGCTTCTTAAGACTGTTTTTTGTGGTCCAGACCGCAATATCGGAGTTAATTTTAATTACCCCAAAAAATCAAATCAAAAGAATAGGTCGTAATTTCCATATATTTTTTTAGATGGAAAAATGTGATTTTGCTAATTCTAGAAATGTGGCCTTTGAAGGAAATATTGCTATAAAAGAGCACACCTATGTGCCTAATAGGGTAGTCATCAGGTATTAGACAGTGTTTTAGGTTATTACTTGCATAATTTAATCATTACTTGATTATTGCTGCTTTCTTTACACACCAGTGCATTTATGCATTTAACAAACTCACATATATAAGTGTGTATTTAACAAATGTCTTTTTTGTAAGACATAATTTGTCTATGGTTGAAACCCCTGAATATAGGCTAAAAGCTCAGCTCAGCGCCAGACAAGACGCAAAAGCACATTTGAATTTGAAAGTTTAAACATACCAGCGATCGTCCATATTGAATGGTTAAAATAGATGCTTTTTGGGGGGTTGGAGTGGGTCAAATTGAATCTGAGGTGGCACAAATCAGATCGGAGGGGTGCCTTTTTAGAAGAAATTGAGGCAACCTATGGTGATGTACTTTTTTAGTTTTGACAAGTTAAAATAAAGTAGGTAACTGTTAAAAATTGAAAAACATATAACATCATACATAGACGCTGCTTACATTTTTGTTAAGTATAACACAAATATGTTCGTAGCCTATAGTAATTTATAAGAAATGTGAGCTAACATTTTGCGCTTTCTTGTTGTGCTTGAATGTTAAAATGGCCCTTCTATGAGATGTCAGTCACAGCAATGGCCCCCAGACAATTTGAGTTTGAGACCCCTGGTCTAAAACCTGACTGGAAATCCTCGCAGATACCATTTTTTTCTGTGAGAAGTAACATAATTGTAATACTACTTTTTCTAGTATCTTTGAAAGAAATGGGAGATTTGAGATTGGTCTGTAATTAATTGATTTGTTGGGGTAAAGTTTTTTATTTATTTTTTTTATAACAGCCAGTTTGAAAGTTTTGGGGATATATCGTAATGACAATTAGAAATTAATATTCAGAGGAGGACACCTCCTGTTCTCCAGAAAATGGAATAGCTAGGCCACAAACCATCATCAGTGACTGTCGCATTTGGATGCTTCACCTGGGCTTTCAAATCAAGTCACTGTTACTTTATTATTCATTGGCCAATAAATAATTCAGTATTGCATCAATGTGCACATTGTCTGCGATGTAATTACCGTTCTGAAAAACAGCCACTTTCCATTTGTGCCAACAATTGTGAACTGTTTCTTGACAACATCTCTATTGTAGCAGAAAGGATCACTAGTCCACTCTAGTCATAGTCACCTCACTATGTTTTGCTTAAATGTTCATACTCACAGAAGTGCAAAAAACAATGTAAGGGATATTTACCCACAATGCAATGCGCTTAGCTTGACTTTACGTTTCTAATAAGTGATATTAGCTGCCATAATCTTTTGACAAAATGTAAGGCTCTTTTGTGCAAAAAACGACTAATGCTATTTAATGTTTCTTTTTGCATTAATAATATATTACCTTCCTATTTGATAAGGTAAAGTTGCTTTGACACAATCTGTATTGTAAAAAGCGTTATATAAATAAAGGTGACTTGACTTGGCATTTTGCAGTAAAAAAAAAAAAAAAAAGGCTGATATTCAATACTTAATGGGTCTTCTCTCTGATGGGCTAATCTCTGCTAATCACAAGTGTATGCATTCAAAATGCTAACAAGTAATTGTTAAATCTAAAGAAATAACAATCTGTCTGGGTTCAATGGTTATGTCTGAAACTATTAGCATTAGCACAGATGACTCATGCCGCTAACCTTAAGAGGAGTTGAATCTCCAGGTTAATGACTTTATTAAATCGAGGCAAATCCATTTTGTGCCTGTATTATTTATTTAATGCGTTTAATTTATTGTTCTCCCACTAGAAGTGGTGGGAACCTCTGGCACATAACTGGGCCAGGGTCTCAATGCGTGCAATCAGGAACGAGGTCTTAAGCGACAGATATTTGTGACCCAGGACCACAAAACCAGTCATCGAAATCGAGATTTATACATCATCTGAAATTTGAATAAATAAGCTTTCCACTGATGTATGGTTTGTTAGGATATGACAATATTTGGCTGAGATACAACTGTTTGAAAATCTGGAATCTAAGGGTGCAAAAAAAAAAGATAAATAAATAAATATTGAGAAAATCACCTTTAAAGTTGTCTAAACGAAGTTCTTAGCCATGTATATTAGTAATCAAAAATTAAGTTTTGATATATTTATAGTAGGAAATGTACAAAATATCTTCATGGAATATGATCTTTACTTAATATCCTAATGATTTTTGGCATAAAAGAAAAATCAATAATTTTGACCCATACAATATATCTTTGGCTATTGCCACAAAAAGCGACTTAAGACTGGTTTTGAGGTCCAAGGTCACATTTCAGCTCTGCTGAATCAAGTGGCTCAAAGGGAGCTCTCCGAAGGCCTTGAAGGACAACAGAGAAATCGTAAGATGAGGTGTGATCTAGGAGGGTTTATCCTCCTTGCACCTCTCAGGAACCTGACGATCAGGTGATTCTTCCCTAGTGATAAACCATCTACTGCCTCATGGTATGCCATGATAGCTGCGTCATACTCATTCAAAGTGGAGGCTGGTGAGGTCTACCATGACCGGTCCAGAAGCCACACATGTAGGCTCCACAGATCGGGGCATGCGTGCCAGATTATGCCCATCCCCTTAGAAAGAAGGTCCTTCCCTCAGGGGAATCTTTCAGGGAGGGGCTGTTGTGAGGATCATGAGGTGCAACCAGCAGAACCTGCTCCTCGTCCTCCTTGATCTTGCACAGGGTCTGTGCAAGGAGGCTTACTGGGGGAAAGGCTTACTTGAGAAGGCCCCAGGGCCAGCTGTGTGCCAGTGCGTCCCTATCGAACTGACAGCTATTATTGAGTGAATCCAGAATTTCAGTTGTAAATCTGGTGTTATGTCTAGCCAGGACTGCAATGTGACAAAACGATCCTACCACATTACGTCATAAGGCTGGAGATGACAAAAAAAACTTTCTCTGCATCGAAGTGACATTCCTCACTTCATTCCTTTTATCAACCCTTCCCTTCTTCCCCTCTTTCTTGCTCTTTTGTGCTTTCTCTCTCTTTTGTCCGGGCATGCTAGTGGCCCTTCAGTTATATTCCTCTATGCACTTCATCTCAGATTCTTCTCTCTGGTTTTATTGATCCCATTTAATCTTTGGTTGACCTCTACCTGTTTCTGCATGATGTTTGTGAAAATGGCAGCTGCATCTATCAATAGAAGCATGTCAGATCTTAAAAAGGCTTTGTCCAGTTGATCTACTCTCAACCACAACAAATCTGATTTAGGTTTCTCATCTTTAGTCCCTCTTGGAGACCATTACTAGTGCATACTTTTTTATATATAATTTGTTGTCCTCTCTTTAGTAGGGATGTGAATCTTTGGGTAAACAACGGATCAATTTGATTCACGATTCATAGGGTTTCGATTCGATTCAAGAACGATTTTTGCAAATTCAGAACGATTCGATTTGAGACGATTCACAATGAATCAATGCGATTTGTTTAATAATGATTATATTCTGCATACTTTAAGTGTATTCACAGGATTATTTAAATGCTTTCCCTAAATTCTGTATATGTTTAGTCAGGGGGCAAATTACACTTCTGCCTTTATGAAGTCAGAAAGTAAGGGAGTAAGAGCAAGGGCAAATAATATAATATGTGACCCTGGACCACAAAACCAGTTTTAAGTCACTGGGGTATATTTGTAGCAGTAGTCAAAAACACACTGTATGGGTCAAAATGATCAAAAAATAAATTATGCCAAAAATCATAAAGATCATGTTCCATTAAGATATTTTGTAAATTTCCTACCATAAATGTGTCAAAACATTTTTAGTAAGTAGTATGCATTGCTAAGAACTTCATTTGTTCAGTTGTATCTCAGCCAAATATTGTCCTATCATAACAAACCATACATCAATGGAGAGCTTATTTATTCAACTTTCGGAGATGAATCTCAATTTCAAATAATTGACACTTGTGACTGGTTTTGTGGTCCAGGGTCACATATAATAAATAAAACACTGTTAGATGTTAGTTTAATGATGCTATGGCATGACATATAGCATATGTAGAAATTTACCTACTGAAAAGTAATACATTTAAAATACATTTATGTATTTATGTAATTGTGTATTTGATTTTAGACACATTGTTTTTGCTGCAGCAGCAGCTTTCAACTGCTCAGGTAATGTTAATGGTATGGCTGAGAGCCACTGAAAAACTACAAAAAAGTAAAACTACTTTAAAAGTAACACTACCTCTAGCAGTACTAGCCACGAATACTAAGGAGAGATCACACATTGACTCCTCAATCCTCAAAAAACGTGTCGTGAGAGCGTGCGCCCCATCCAGTGGCAGGCAGTGAATGAAGTGCCTGAAGGAGAGATGTGAGGAAACGAACAACCAGTGTTGCGAAGCCGTGGTTTTTCCGTGGAATTTGGCTACTTTAACACTGTTACCGTGGGTTATTTTTGATGTCCGCGGGTTGAATCGAACCCAATAATGTCATATTTAGCCCCTGAAATGCAAATTTATCAGGGGAACCCCGACAAAAAATGTGTATTTCATCCCCCTAGAATTCATCCCCCTTGAAATGCGATTGGGCTAGTTTTGGGCTACTTTTGAGAAGCAGTTGGGCAGGTTTTGTTGTGAAAACCTGGCAACCCTGCGAAAGGTCTCTGTTAATTCGTGATTGTAGTCATTTATATATTTTAAAGCACTGAATCGCTATATAAATCATGATTCATTTGATTCTTAGTGTTTTAAATTGATTAATAGCAGAAATCAATGATTCTTGAATCAAAAATCCATGTTTCAAGATCAATACATATGCATCGTCAGGTTTTGCAATCGATGCATCGAGAAAACAAGTGAATCGTTACACCCCTACACTTTAGACAACATCATGTACATTCTAAAGAAAAATTCATTTTCATCAGTGTGTCATTACCTTTCTCTTTTTCTTGTCATTATTCCTCCAGCCTTAGCAGTTCGTCGTGTGCCCCCACGTTTCATCATCATGCCCCCCACCACCCAAGAGATCATGCCGGGTGGTGCGGTCAACCTCACTTGCGCTGCTGTTGGCTCGCCCATGCCCTACGTCAAGTGGAAGCTTAACTCTGAGGAACTGACGCCCGAGGATGAGATGCCAGTGGGCAGAAACATTCTGGAGTTAAACAGCATCCGCGAGTCGGCCAACTACACCTGCGTGGCCATGAGCAGCCTGGGCATCATCGAGGTTACTTCCCAGATCATTGTCAAGTGTAAGAATTTGTTGAGGTGACTCAAAAATGTCTTGCTAAAATTGGACAAACTAACTGGGTTGTGTATGGCAGGCTAAAGATGTAGCAAGGTGAGTTTTGCTATTGAAAATGTCTGTTTTCAGTCATCAGTGGGCTAATGATGTAGCAATTTTAGTCTGCAATTGGAAATTTGTTTGTATTAGGTTAGCTAACGGTGTAGCAAAGTGAGTTTAATTACTAAAAGAAGTCTGTTTTAGTGTTTGGTTGGCTAGCAATGTAGCAAGGTAAGTTTCGTAATTGGAAATGTACTAGGTTTATAGTTTGGCTAATGGTGTAGCAAGATGAGCTTGAAAATGTCAACTGCTAATATTTTGCTATTGAAATTTAGTGATTGAAAAATGTCTGTTTTTAGTTTTATTAGGCTAACGATGAGGCAATGTGAGTTTTGTAAATGGAAATGTACGTTGTTTATATTCGGTGAGCTAACAGTGTGGGAAAATGAGTTTAGGAAATTAAAAAATGCCTGTTGTCAGTGTTCACAGGTTAAAAATGTAACACATTGAGTTAAGGTGTTTACTGTCCATCTTGAGTTAATCAAATATAGCCAGTATTTGTTGTGCCCAGTTTAGCCACCTGAGGGTGCTCTTTTTGTCTCTGTTTGTGTGTTTCTGCACTACGTTACCCATTATGCATCACACTCATTATTGTCTCATCTCTGTCAGCTGTGTCTCCTTTAGCATAATATGCTCATTGGGCCTCATTTATTAATCTAACATACAAATGAGCGCAGATTCAAGCGACAAAGTTCACATGTGATTCATGAAACATTCGTATGCCGCCAACAGTGTTGGCGCAAGTTACGTAATAATATTACTTTTAAGTAGCTAGTAAAGTAGCATTACTTTTTCAGTTCCAAGAAAACATCTGAGTTACTTTTTCAAAAAAGTAACGCCAGTTACTTTTTGTTTCCTTTATGTATTTAATCCCATTTCATTAACCAACGACTTTGCTGCTGTCCTTTGTTGATCCAATTCAACCGTACACTGCCAAAAATACTTTTCTTACTTACATTTTTTGTCTTGTTTCCAGCCAAAAAGTATATTAAAAAAAAAAAAAAAAAAATCTTACTTCAAACAGAAAACAAGATTATTTATCTTATCCCATTAGGAGATTATTTTGCTTGTTTCAAGCAAAAGCACACTTAATTTTGACTTGGTTTCAGAAAAAAAACAAGACAATAATTATTTGCTTGTCTAGAAAATCCTTCTTGAAGTTTTTTTTTTTTATAGATATTTTGGCTGGAAACAAGACAAAAAAATCTAAGCAAGAAAAGCATTTTTTAAGTGTACTAATAAGCAAAACTTACTTTAGATCAACATTTGTGCTTTTTTTTTCTCATTGCTGAGGAGTGTTGAACTTTCTTTTCCTACAGTTCTACTGTACAGACATGAATTTACTTTTTCTTCAGCCTTAGGCTTATTCACTTAATTTCATTTTAATGTGAAAGGGCTTTTACATTTGCTAAAAATTGGATGTTTTTATATTAAAAGCAAACTAGCAAGCCCTGCCCACATTTTAAAAGTAATGCAAAAGTAACGCAAAAGTAATGTAACGCATTACTTTCAATAAAAAGAAACTAAGTGAGGGAGCCTTCATTTCACTATGGACCATCTTTCACTACATTTCCCAGAATCCCCTGTTGTCACCTTTCACCTTAGTCGGCCATCTTAGTTCACCTATTCTTCGTATAAATAGACCGGTTCACCCACTGTTTGGTTGCGAAGTTTTGTATAGTTTTCACTGTCAATTCCGAGCGTTATTTTCTGGTTGCCCTCCCGTTGCCGAGCTCCTTTGTTCCTGGTTCCCGTGACTGTTCTCTGCCCGCCTATTGACCCCCTTGCCTGTCCCTTAGATTTCCCTGCTCGCTGCCGGCCCCAGACCTTCACGCTCGGATACTGACGCTTCTTTTGTTTTGTCCTACGTTGCCCATGTTTGTTCCTGTCTGACCCCTGCTTGTATACTACGATTTCTGTCATTAAAGCTTTGCACTTGGATCCACCTGTCCATGTCCCATTCGTTACACTAAGTAATGTAATTAGTTATTTTTTTAGGGAGTAACGCAATATTGTAATGCATTACTTTTAAAAGTGACTTTCCCCAACGCTGGTCGCCAATCCCATCATAGGAATGAACGCACGTTGATAAATTTGCCGGTTGAAAGCAGTCGTCATTTAAATATCATGCCCCTAAAAAACACCCCAGTTTAGAAGCCTTGCCCCTAGAGAAATGAAACCCAGCCAAAAAGAAGTAAACTCATGAAAGAAACAATGATTTTACTCTGAAACATCCTTTAACCTTATATTTGCAAACAATGGCATTCATTTATACAGTATGTATATAAAATCGTCACTTTAGAATTATAAGGTTCTATCTGACATTTTTGTCAAAATCGAGTTATTCACATATTCTTATTCTGTGAAAATTATTTACATATTGTGATGTTTCTTATGAGAGCTGTGTACATTTTGGGCCTTTTTTTAGAAAACAAAAATGGTTCTATCTACAGATGTCTATGGGACGCAAAAACTTTGAAGCTCAATATCTCAAAAGTGCTCAGAATGCAGATAGAACCTTATAATTCTAAGGCGACGAAATGCCAATAAATATAACAAAACATTTCTAGACGTTATAGCCTATTTAGTTCTCCTTAATCAACAAACCCTTTAAATTTAAAGGTATTAGAGAATAAAAACGAAAAATGAATAGCTATAAAATTGTATATTAAACTATAAAATAAAGCACAAATTAGACTAGTGAATACAGAATACAAATGTTGAGCTAAAATGAAGAAAACGAGCACAGCGAAACTAAACTGCATTGGCCTAGCCTTTGTCATCGAAATCCAAATGTTTCCCTTTTTATGCCATGTAACATTTGGTTGCTAAACTTATCCATAAACACGTCTTTGTACTTTACTTGTGTTCCAATATATATGTAAAGCATCCTGCAGATGCATGAAAATGTTATTTTGGGGCTGCACGCTGATTTTACCTTTTAAATAGCTTTTAAGTTTGGTTGACTGCATTTAAGTTTGATTATTGGCTAAAATGTCAAGTAAGCAACTACGTGATCAGTTACATTTAATAAAGTAAAGATATAAAGACAACAATTAAAATGCAAGAGTGTCACAAAAAAAAACACTTTACGAAGGAGGGCAGGGGTTTTGGAGAATTTGCCGTGTTTTTTTGTTTGTTTGTTTTCAGTAGGACAAGGATATAATGATGGGGCTCTTAAGGACTATTTTAATAGTTGCCTCGATCATCCCTTGTCTCATTTGGAGATGATGGAAATTGAGTACTTGGACTTTTGGGACATCTCCCGGTATCTGGATCGCCAAGTGCATTGGATTAAGCAAGGTCAAGATGAGTCTCTTTATAGAGGTGTTACATCTACTCTTGACCTGCCTATGGTCACTGAGAAGAGGAGAGTGAGAAGGAGGAGGTCTGGTAGGACTAAACTGGTGGTCCCGGAGGACCCGACTCCAGTGGTGTATGCTCCTGGAGGACCCGACTCTGCTGGTCTGTGCTCTGGTGGTCCTGGCAGACCCGACTATGGCCACTGAGAAGAGGAGAGTGAGGACGAGGAGGTCTGGTAGGACTAAACTGGTGGTCCTGGAGGACCTGACTCTGGTGGTCTCTGTTTCGGTGGTCCTGAAGGACCCACCTCTGGTCATCTATGTTCAAATCCAAGAGATTTCAGAGTCCACTTTTGAGTCTGTTCCAGCCCAAGAGATTTGAGAGTCCACTTCTGAGTTTGCTCCAGCCCAAAAGGTGACAGAGTACACTTCTGTGTTTGATCCAGTCCAAGAAATCTCAGAGCTCACTGCAGAGTCTGCTTTAATCTAACAGACCACAGAGTCTTAGCCTCTATGTTGACAAAAACATGCAGGCATTCATGTAGACACACACCCTTTATTATATTCCCATACTCATTTTCATCCCTCGGATTCGGGATTTCCCAAAGCGTCTGGGCTTTCCAGGCACTGATACCTCATGCTTAGTTATAAATAGCTCAGACTGAGTAAGGAAAGGATACACAGGAGAGTGAGTGAGCAAGACAGTTAAAGCGTGGAAGAGAGAAAGCGAGTGGGCTGCTGTCGCAGGAATTTACTTTATCAATTTATCAATAATTGTGGAGTTGTAGATTTACTGAAAGTTATTAGTCTGATGTCTGATCTATTCCTCATTTCCCCAACACCCCTATTACTACCACAGTTACCTTCCTGTTTCCTGTGTCATAACATTTAATTTCTCCACCTAGGCTTTAGGGGACACAACTGTGAGGAGAAAGTGGATGACTGCCCTGGACACAAGTGCATGAATGGTGGGATCTGTGTAGATGGTGTCAACACGTACAGTTGTCAGTGTCTGCCTGAGTGGACAGGTAAATACAGTTCAAATACTTGTACTTTTCATTTTCCAGGTAAAATAACTTGTCTTTTGTCCTTAGGCCAGTATTGTGCTGAGGATGTCAACGAATGTCTCATGCAGCCCAATGCTTGTCACAATGGTGGTACATGCTTTAACACCATTGGGGGACACACCTGTGTATGCGTCAATGGCTGGACAGGGGATGACTGCAGTGAGAACATTGACGACTGTGCTTCGGCTGCCTGCTTCAGTGGGGCAACATGTCATGACCGTGTGGCCTCCTTTTTCTGCGAGTGCCCGGTGGGCAAAACTGGTACGACTATCTTCACTCCTTATTTTTAAGGTTTGTCCATTGCCCTTAGAGTCCAATTAGTTATATTCTCCTTTCCCTGCAGGTCTGCTCTGTCATCTGGATGATGCTTGTGTCAGTAATCCCTGTAATGAGGGTGCAATGTGTGACACTAACCCTTTGAATGGCCGCTTCATCTGCACCTGCCCTGCTGGCTTTGTTGGTGGAGCCTGCAACCAAGACATTGATGAATGTTCCTTTGGTAAATTTACAGCATTGTGAATTCCTCCCTCTCTTGTTGTCTCTGTCAGTAGAGAGTATTAACTGACTCCTCTTTCTCTCTCGTGCCAGGTGCCAACCCCTGTGAGCATTTTGGGAAGTGTGTAAACACGGAGGGCTCATTTCATTGCCAGTGTCGACGGGGCTACACCGGCCCTCGCTGTGAAATTGATATCAACGAGTGTCGGTCCATGACCTGCCAGAACGACGACACTAATCTCGACCGCATCGGTGAGTTCACGTGAATCTGTATACCTGGTACGTCAGTGAACTTGACCTTAACTTACACAGAAACACTAAATCTGCTTCTAATCAATGTAGAGTTTCAGACTGTATGACTATGTAGACCTGTTTAGGAAAACATTAAACATCCAGAGGAGGTTTTGTTATGTAATAACTCCCCACATAGTGGTCATTTGATGAGGGGCAATCAACTGAAATAGAACAGCTCAGTCCACATATCTTATTAATGAGTCTTATTTTTTGGAATCAGCTTGGACCAATCTACATTTTTCTGTAACTGATTTTTTTTAAGACAAGTCTAAAATTTTATGCAACCAGTCTCTGGAATCCCCAGAGTTCACTCTCACTTTAGAGCCCACTTCAATCCAGGAAAGACCTGAGTCTACTCTAGTGTTTGCTTCAGTCCGGGAACGTTTAGAATCCACTCCAGAATTCTCCTTAGTTCAGAAACATTTAGAGTCTACTTTAGTTTCTGCTCTAGCTAAGGAGTTCTTAGAGTTCACTCGAAAGCTCACTCCAGTCCGGGAAACTTCGGAGTCCACTCCTGAACTTGCTTTGGCTCGGGAGTATTTGCTGCCCACTCTTGAGTTTCCAGTCACCTCTGGGACAGTCAGGAGGACCATTACTGAGCTGATTGTCTCCCCTGTTATAACTGTTGAGACTGTGATTGGACTATATTACCCATTATGCATTGCACTCATTCTTGTCTCATCTCCGTCAGCTGTGCCTCATTCACCAATTATCTCTTCAGTATTAAAGCCATGCTCATTGTGTTTTTAGTTGCTGTTTTGTTACGTTTTTTACCTTCACATTCAGTTTTTCTGTTACTCTTTGTGGATGTTTTTTGTCAGTTTTTGTACTCTTTATTAAAGAAAGCTACATTTGGATCTTTTGCTTCCTGGGTATTTCATGACAAATATGTAGCCAAGTTAGTTTAGCATTTTTATTGTTGTGAAGTCCAAAACAGCAGGTTAACAATTGAGTATGTTTGTCTGCAAGTTTAGTAAATGTAGTAAAAGTAAATGATTGTTTTCAGTGTCACTATTATTGTTCGAACTTGCTTGCCACAGGATAAATGTTAGCTCTACCACATTTACTAAATACACAGTTGTAAACATCTTTATTTGTTTATTCTGTTTCACATCTATTAAACAGTCAACTCTGGCTCTGTTTGTAGTCCCTGGACAGCCGACCAACTTCCAGGTTGGTGAGGTGTCGGACACGAGCATTGAGCTAACATGGAAACCAGCCTCCGAGAAAGAGGGAGTCATTAGCTATGAACTGCATTACAGAGAGGGCGGGCAAGAATCTCAGGTGCCTCCTCCACAACAGACCTTCTCAAATGCATTGTCAGGACCACCACTGCACATGTTGTTTGCAGTAACGTTACTATTTTTCATCAAACAGGTAAAGAAAACATTCGGTCCAACCTCTTCCTATGTGGTGAAGGGTCTACGTGCAAACACAGAGTACTATTTCTCTCTGGCTGCCGTCTCCAACAAAGGCATTGGAGCCTTCACCAGTGAAACATCCCAAAGGACATCCCAAGCCAGTATGTAGTCTATTTCCTTTTCTAAGGACCTGAATGAAGGGTTGGGATTGGGGGCGGGGTTGGGTCTAGTATTGTATTTTGACTGAGAAATGGAAAGAAATAATGGCTATTTTTTAGCTTTCGATGGGGACGGGATATGGTTTGAAAGGGCCACTGTAACCTTCACCCTTGTTTCCCAATCTCGGGATATTGTTTATCAACTCCAGAAATGTCAAGAGTAAATGATAATGGTGTGACTGTTTCTGCAACAGATTTCTGTTAAAGACTAGATGCTTGTCTGGTCACTGGTTTTCTGCTTCAGGTTGCATCTAAATTGTGCAACACGGCATCATGTTTGAGCCAAAATGGAGTTTAGACATGGTTGTAGAGGGTCAACAAACTGGGGGCAGGGGTTTCTGCACCACTCTTTGTTTTGGGTTTAATGGAATAACATCTTTAAGGTCCACAAGTCCAATTAGTTTAATCAGTTATTACTCTTAGAGAAGTTGCCTGCATCCAACTCGGAAACTAATTCCAATCTTTCTAGCCAAACGCATGTCTAATTGCAGCATTTTTAAGTCATTAATTATAACATGTACATTTAGTCATTTGCATACGCTTTTATCCAAAGTGACTTACAATTGGGAAGTACATCTCATCTCAAAGAGGCAAACAGACGCAGGAACTGCTCATGATACCAAGTTTCAGGCATTGTTCCAAAAAAGTACAAGCTAGAAAGGGAAGGAATAAATAAAGATAAAGACATATTTTTCATGATGAGATCAAACAGTGTTGAAAGAGACGATTCTCCAGTTGTCACTTGAAGATTGTGAGCTAATCATCATTCCGGATGGGGATAGGAAGATCATTCCACCAGTCAGGAACAGTGAATTAAAATGTTCTGGAAAGTGATTTTGTGTCTCTCTGTGATGGTACCACAAGGCGTTGTGCACCTCAGACTTCTGGAGGGAATGTAGATTTGTAATAGTGAGTGGAAGTAGGCGTGTGCAGAGCCTGTGGTTGTTCTATATGCAAGTATCAGTGTCTTGAACTTGATGTGAGCCGCAACGAGAAGCCGGTGCAAGGAGATAAAGAAAGGATGTGACATGGGTTTTTTGGTCTGGTTGAAAACCAGTGTGCATTCTGCGACTTGTTGTTGTATAGTGTCACAGAGAACTGACAATAATAAAACTGATAAACAGGTGGAGGACCATCCCCTGCTGAGCTGTCAGTCTGTATAAAGATGGTGCAAGACATCCTTGGAGTGGACTCACCTGTCCTGGCTGGCATCTCTTCTGGCTTGGAAAGTGAAGCTGAGCCAGTGGAAAAGTGAGACAACATTATATAACCTTACGGAAATTAACAATGTTTTTATTATAGTAAAAGTGTAGTAACCATGTTTTTTGATGCATTGATTACCACTTGTATATTATGGCTATGGCTCTAATACAAAGAAATCCCACTTCTCCAGGCTCTACTACACCACTGTTTAAGCCTAAAAACACAATTGTTAATTAGACATCAAACAGCCTCTATTATTTTTGACTATTTCTTAATTTCTTGTGTATTTCAGAAAAACCCAAACACCCTCTCCACCAGCCGCTGCAAGACATGAATTGGTACAACTGCAGAGAGAGGTACTGCAGTTACTAAAGGAAAAGCTGCAGCTAGAAATTGCTCAAATCAAGAAGGCGAAGGGAAATCAGTAGCTTTACAACATAATTCTTAAAGATAAACTTTTGGAGCTAAAAAAAAATGAAGGAAGGATCGCATCAATTGATGAATAAACATTTTATTACAAATGTAAAGTGTTTTGTTTATGCTATTATAATAATGAATATTTTACAATTTAAAATACATTTTCTAAAAAATGCTACTTAAAAACAACCCAATTTGCAACCCAGTGCTGGGTCAAAAAGGGACATACCAGCACAGGGATTGCGGGCATGTTCACTGGCACTGTGAAGATCTAAAGATATTTAAAAGTACAGGTCATCGCAATGGAAGATGATTTTTCTATATCATCAGACCATAGACGCAGATTCAGTGTGTGTTCAGGAGCTCGAGCACCCACGGAAAAACATGAGATATTCTCGGTCCATTTTAACCAATTAGAGGTGTATTGTAGCTTGTACAACTTTATTCTCTTTCCATAGTTTGAATTTGAGGCTGGTTTTTGTGTTATTGTAATGACAAATGTCAAGATTGCATTATTGTAATACGAGAGAGGGTGCGTGTATTACAATTTCTCGGTTTGCAGCGCGCTCCCTCAGATACACGTACACATCACCCGCTGGACTCCGTGCATGCGCTCAGGACAAATGGATGTTCAGAGGAAAAAAAAATGATATAAATACTGTTCAGTTTCTCACACGAATCGATCGTATCTTGTCTTAGGACATCAGTGTGTCGTCACGATCGCAGGGTTTATTTATTTATTTTTTTACTGTCAAAGATTTGGTAGCCATTGACTGCCATTACATGACAGACTGCAACGGTTAAAGTTAAAAATCTTTGTTTGCGTTCTACTGAAGAAACAAAGACTACGTTCACACTGCCAAAAAAAAAAAAAAAAAAAAGATTTTTTCATTAAATGTGACTGTGTTTTTTGCATGACAGTGTGAACAGTGTTTTACAATCAGATCGGAGCCATTTCAATATGTGGATCTAAATCCGATACAGGTCGGATGTTTCGCAATGCGACCTCAGCCTAAACAGTCAGATCGGAATTCATGCAACTTTCAGCGCGTACACAACAGGGTTGCCAGGCTTTCACAACAAAATCCGCCCAATTGCTACTCAAAACTAGCCCAATCGCATTTTGAACGTGGTCCCCCATTAAAAATCGCATTCTGGGGCTAAATATTATGTTATTGGGGTTGTTTCGACCCGCAGATATGATAAACAACCCGCGGCAATGCTGGTATAGTAGCTCAGTTCCGCAGGTAAAACCGCAAACTTGGCAACATTGGTACATGCCGACTTCTGTGGCCTTCACTTTTACTTTTTAAGATGGCGCACTATGCGTGACATCTTATGATACTGTTGTGAGCGTGCGTTTCAATTCATGGGCCACGTTTTTAAAAACTGTGAACAGGCAAACAAAAAATCAGATCTAAGCAGAAAATCGGAACTGAGCATTAAGGCTCGCAGTCTGAACGTAGTCAAAGTCACCTACATCTTGGATGCCCTGGGGTAAGCAGATAAACATCAAATTTTTATTTTGGGGTGAACTATCCCTTTATCAACTACAACAAGAGAAAACTGTCAAAAATAACATGCATGTGAGAAGAAATGCAGAAAAGTATGGCATTAACAGGTACAGAGTTTATAAATGAAGCATTGAACATTTGCTGATAAGAACTTTCAAGACTAAATTTTAGTTTTTCGGTAATTTGTAAATAATTTTGTATACTGAATAAAACTACTAAACAAAAACACTATTATACAATAATTATACAGTTAGTTAATAGTTGAGTTTTTTTACAAACTGTTCTGGCATGACAGTACACAAACCACAACATCAACATTGATATTATAAGATTTAACACAACCAAATGTGTGAAGGAATGTGAGCATGTGTATTTCTACCAAACAACAACACAGAACAAGCATTTAACATTTTGTTTTTACAGATTATGTTTGAACTGAATACATTTGGACACAGGACGCCATCTCCAAAATTAAGTGAGGGACATATACAAACAATATTATGTAATTGGTAAAAGCGCGGTTTTAAAATCTGACCAATATGTAAATCAAAGCATAATGCAGTGTCAAACAATACCTCAAAATTCCGCACAGTTGATGAGAGCCTGGGTCAATATCACCATAGAGTGCCTTTCAGGCCTCACGATAGGTTTAAAAAAATTGTTTTAATTTCCCATTCGCTTTGTCATGTCATAAATAGACACTCAAGTACTATAAAATTATCTAAAGAAGTGTGAGCTCACACACACTTCTTTAGATAATTAGGGGGCATTATTTGAAGAATAATTCCTAAGATATTATACAAGATATTATTGGTGCTCCCCTGCCCACCCTTTAAGAACTGTACACATCCAGGGTGAGGAAAAGAACATAACATAAGCCATTCCCTATTTGAATTTTTGCCATCTGGCTGGCGCTACAGAGCCCCTAACACCAGGACAACCAGGCACAAGAATAGTTTCTTCCCCCAGGCAATCCACCTTATGAACTATGAACAGCTAAATGTTCACCCCATCGTGCAATAACCGTTTACTGCACGATCCATCCTAATACATCCCTGCATCTCTTTCTATTCTATTCTATTCTATTCTATTCTATTCTATTCTCAATAGCAGAACTGTACACACCACTTATTTCTTAATGTAGTTTTCTATATATTTTTTGTCTATTCATATTTAAATGTGTGTATTTTTTTATTCTCATCTTATTTTTATTTTCTTCTTGTCCGTGTTGTTGTTGTCTCTCTCTGTATACTGGAAGCTATTGTCACAAAAACAAATTTCTTGTATGCGCAAACATACTTGGCAAAGAAAGCTCTTTCTGATTCTAATTCTGATTACCTTCCTATTTGATACTGTAAACCTGCTTTAACACAATCTGTATTGTAAAAAGCACTATATAAATAAAGCTGACTTGACTATAAAGAATATCAGAAACTTTATTAGTCAGCACAGTAGTGCTTAAGCACAATAACACACATAGCAAAATATTGTCTAATTATCATTATCGATAAAATCCCAGAAAACATCAAGATCATTTTTGTCAATATCGCACACCACTAACACATACTAAAGAATTTATCTCATCAGGCTTATATTAAACCAATACCAATATCCATGTTCGTATCAATATTCTCAATATTAGGATATTAGGATGCTAATGTAGACAAACTCATTCAATCTCAGTCATGTGTGGAGTCAAATAGAGTTTATTACGCTAATAAATGCTTTATTCCGAAATGTAAAAGCACAAAACAACAACAACAAAAAAACAATTATAACTGTAATGTATTAATAAAAAAGGTAACCTTTGATCAATAATTACATTTTATCAGCAAATACAGAAACAAGCTAAGTAAAAGTGAAAGCTGGTATCTCGTAACAACATGTAAACAAAAAATAAAAACTCATAGTCACTGAGTTTCTTCCAGAACATTCCAGAGAGAGGATCAAATGGTAAGGTTTCTTACAATCCTGCTTATTTAAACATATCGATCATTATATGAAACGACTGAACATAATTTAAAATCCATAAGAAAGCACAATATCATTTATATCAGAAAGCAAAAAAAAAAAAAAAAAAAGATACATAACTTTGGGGAGGAACTCCGTCTCTTAGCTGATCTGAATCTCACAGTTGAATCTTCTGAAGCTGAACTTTATTTAATCTGAAAACTTAGATAATGTTTCTTGGTAATGTCGCTTGTAATGACAGATTTACCCAGATGATATTTCACTGAAATGCAATATTGTGTCACATTTGGTGGATGTGGCATCAGATCTGAAAGTGCTGGATCTTAAGATCTACTTAGCTGTGAATGTTTTTTGTATGACTGCGTAGAGAAGATGAATCAGTGAAACGCTTTCCACATTCAGTGCAGTGATACGGTTTCTCTCCAGTGGATCCTCTCATGTGTTTTCAGATTTGCTGAATTGCTGAATCTCTTGTCACAATGTGAACACTTGTAAGGTTTTTTTCCAGTGTGGATGGCCATGTGATATTTAAGGGCTGATGAGAGTGAGAAACTCTTTCCGCACTGATCACAAGCGAAAGGTTTCTCTCCAGTATGAACCCTTATGTGGCTTGTAAGGCACCATTTTACTGCAAAGCTCTTCCCACATTGATCACATGTGTACGGTTTCTCTCCAGTGTGGATCCTTTCGTGTTTTCTCAGATTTTCAAACTGATTGAATCTCTTTTTACAGTGTGAACACTCATAAGGTTTCTCTCCAGAGTGGACCCTCTCATGCATTTTCAGATATTGCGAACTGCTGAATCTCTTGTCGCAGTGTGAACACTCGTAAGGTCTTTCTCCGTTGTGAATCCTCTCATGCAGTTTTAAACTCTTTACTGAAGTAAAAGTCTTTTCACACTCAAAGCACATGTACTCTCTCACACCAGTATGAACTTTCTGATGCACTTTTAAATGTGCTGGGCGTGAAAAACACTTTCCACACAAGTGACATGAATGTGGCTTCTTCTTTGTATGAACTGTCAGGTGTTTCTTCAGGTATGTAGCTCTCACAAATGTTTTGTCACATTGATCACATGAGTACAGTGTCTCTTCAGTGTGGAGGCCCATGTGATGTCTAAGGGTCGATGCGTATGAGAAACTCTTCCCGCACTGATCACAAGTGAACGGTTTCTCTCCTGTATGAACTCTCATATGATCTGTAAGGTTTGCTTTTAGTGTGAAACTCTTGCCACACTGATCACATGTGTGCGGTTTATCTCCAGAATGAATCATCTCATGTATTTTCAGAGTTGCTGACTGACTGAACCTCTTGTCGCAATGTGAACACTTGTAAGGTTTCTCTCCAGTGTGGATCCTCTGGTGCTTTTTTAAACACTTTGCTGTAGTAAAAGTCTTTTCACACTCAAAGCACATGTACTCTCTAACACCAGTATGTATTTTTTCATGTTCTTTTAAACTTTGTTGATGAGAAAACCAATTTCCACACAAATTACATGAATATGGCTTCTCCTTTGTATGAACTACCAGGTGCTGTTTCAGGGTTGTATCTCTCGAAAATGTTTTGTCGCACTGATCACATGCATACGGTTTCTCTCCAGTGTGGATCTTCTCGTGTCTTTTCAGGGTTCCTGACTGAATGAATCTCTTGTCACAGTATGAGCACTTGTACGGTTTCTCTCCAGTGTGAATGTTCTCATGATTTTTTTAAACCACTTGTTGAACTAAAAGTCTTCCCGCATTCAAAGCACATGTTCTCTCCCAGACTGGTGTGCATTTTCTGATGCACTTTCAAGTGTTCTGGATGCGGTTTCTCCATTGTATGAACTTTCAAGTGTTTCTTCAGGACCGAAGCTCTGAAAACTCAAGATGATTTTTGCATTTTTTATCTCTTCAGAATTATTGTTTCTCTTCATTATCTTCAATCAACTCTGAAACAAAAATAAAAATACACAATTTCTCAGTAACTCATTAAAAACAAAAACTCAAAAAAAAAAAAAAAACCTGAAAAATGAAAGGACATGAAAAACTGAAAGAACATAAAGACAGTGTTGGGGAAAGTTACTTTTAATAGTAATGCATTATAATATTGTGTTACTCCCTATAAAAGTAATTATGTTACTTTTTATGGAAGGTAATATGTTACATTACTTTTGTGTTACTTTTTAAATCTTTCAAATAAAAGTCTAAATTAAGTGTTTTTGCTTGAAACAAGCAAAATACTCATGTTTTCTGTTTGAAATAAGATTTTATCCCATTGGCAGATTATGTTGCTTGTTCTACTTAATTTTGACAGTTTCCCCCGCATCCAAGTTTCCCACTGTTTACACTCCGATTGATACCCGTGATCATACGATGTTGTTGTGGCAGGCGCATTATTTTACGGATTAATTTGATAAATGTGTATTAATAACTATTACTCTGCTCTGCTAAAATAAACAATAATCTTTTCAAAATCATGTTACACAAGCATTCACTCACCTCATCCATGATGTGCTGAATACGCTGCTTCTTCACGCCAACCTAACTGACAGCTTCAAGTTCATTTATGAGTTGTTCGTCTGAAATTCCTCCACGATTCACATTAGTTCGCTGTTTATTCTGCCTGTGTCTCCTTGTTTGATGTTGCACTGTGATGTCTTTATGTATTAAACATTAGTCTAACGTCTAGATTTGCTGAATATGTTTTTTCTTAGATGAAAAGATTTTGACTCCTGCACATTAATCCATGTTCAGAGATCTGACCGGTTAGTGCCAATAAGTTTGAACTTAAAAATGTTAAATTCATTGAATTAAATTGGTCTCCATAAATTTAATTTCTTACTTTCTATAGCAGCGCTTAGTGTCAACGCAGGTTCAACAAGACAGACTTACCAGTTACTTCTTGTGTTTCAGTTTTACCTGTTTACAGTCAAACTAAATGTGATGTCAGTGTGCCAGTGGTTTCTCTTAGTCATGGCTCACAGCAATCAGATGATTCAAACAGAAATAACATAATTTATTATTATTATTATTATTATTTGTAGAAGTATATTTTAGCTTAAATGCAACACATTTTCAATCCTCACACAGAAATATGTTTTTCAGATGAATCAATTAATTGCAGTTTTTTTTTTTGCATTGTTTTTTCCCTATATATACCTTTTCTCCTTAAATAAAAAAATGGTTGTGACCCACATTTAAGGTGGAATTTATTACAGTAAATCAAAAGCAGTGTTACATTTATTCTCCATTTTATAAACAGCTGCTTATTCCTTGTTATGCATAGATTTCATCAAGATTAATTGATTACTGCCACTTAGCACTTTTTTGTTGTATATGTACAGATTTTACAGTTGCGACTCTGTCTCCCACTTGAACATGTTTGGTTCTTTCCACAACTGTGGTTCTTGCCATATAGACAGTATTAGGATTGCTCTTCTGTACTGCTACTGGTTTCAAAAGAAAGAGAGAGAGAATACATGTTTAAGGAAAAAAAAATCAGCATATTAGTCGTATATTCTGTTTCTGCCTCTTTGATCAATACATATAAATTATTTTAGAATTGCTGACTGGTGGTCAAGATCACCTGCACCATTAGAAGACTGACTGCTGAGCTGAAGTCCTCTGTGTTGATTTTTATCAGCCTGTATGGATCATTATATAATCAGACACACTATAAAGCATAAATGCAGCATAATAAAGTATTCTAATATTTGTCTATAACTCCAGTAATCTGTAAACTGAGAATGTGCAGCATGTCTGATTTCAGATGAAGAAATGTCATGAAAGAAATGATTTTATACCATTGTTGTTCTGTTCTTAGTTGAGCTTCAAGATCTGTAAAAAAGAAAATAATATAATTTTGCACAAATGTGTCCATTGAACAGAACAACATAATAAAGAAAATAAATAATAAAGAAAACATGATTCCAAACCCCTTCAGTTTCTCTTTCACTTCATTTGATTAACACAGCATGTAAGCTTCAACAATTAAACCCTGCTCTGAAATGAGCTGCAGAAATTCCAGACTAAATGTATTGTGAGATTTTTATCCAGATTGTCTTTTACATCAAAAACACCTGGTTTCATTATTCCATATTACAAGAAATGGGTGTCAAATCTACTCAAATGTTTGCATGTTAACAAATACATTGCTGTAGGATCAAATTTAGTTCATTGACATGCTTCTATCAGTTACTTTTCTGGAAAACTTTCCTCATCCTCCACAATTCACTCATTTTGTTGAAATACTGCATCTCAAACTCTCTCTGTCTGTCTTCTATTTATAAGACACTGGCTATGTTTATAGAAAGTAGATTAGAATGAGTAGAATGCAGAATTCCTGTAATTTAGTTTAAGAGTGATTTGTGCTAAAAAATAAAATACTCACTGCAATGCTGATCTTCAGATATGTTTTCTTTTCATGTGTGGCTACCAAATACTTATAAAGAGATATATTTTAGCTCCACCCACAAGAGGAGGAAAGAGCTTAACTGATGAGTTAGTGAAACAACACAGATGCTGTATCTATGTGAAATATCAGAGGTGTGTCATTTTTTGTCAGATTTTTGGTGTTACTTTAATGGTAAATGTCAAGAGTGCATTATTTTATTTCAAGAGGGTGCAAGCAATTTTGCATTTCAAAGACATCTATTAGCTGTTCAAACACAGCCTTGATGTCTAGGCCAAAACAAGACTGCATTTGGGCTGTCAGTGAATATTTAGTAGACATCTAACCATAGCCCAAGACTAAAATAGTCATCAAACAGACAGATAATGAATGCCTACATATATCTAATAGACAACAAAATGACAATCCATTTGTACAAACAAATACAGCTTTTATTAAGACAAATTATTTTAACCCATTTGTGCCCAAATTTTTCTCAATGGTTTTATGCATATAGTTGTGTTAGATGAGTTTCTTTAAGACAATACTTTATAAACTCATTTTAACTCTTACAGACAAATAAACTGTTACAAGTGGCCAGAAAAAACTGATGCCCTTAACTTCACACATGAAGACTCGTGTCCATCAATATGATACACTGTGTGCTGGAGGAATTCCCAAACTACACTGCTTAGTGTAGTTTACATCCAGCACAAAAAAGGACTTGAAAAAATATCAACAGCCTCAAGCAATGATTCCGTTTCAACGGCATGGCACGAAATGATGACGAAGGTCTGGGATGTTGTGGTCTCATTCCCAAGGCAAATATTCCACCATGTTGGTCCCCACCTGTTAATTATATGACATTTAGTCTTGCAACATTACTAACATTTAAGCTATGTGTATTTTATGAACAGAAACAGGCCTGATAAAAATGCTCCTTTTAAAATACAATTTCAAACTACACTTTCAGTCTTTTATATATATATATATATATATATATATATGGCTATTTTTAATGACAAGATCAAACTCTAAAACAAATCATGCATGGTTATTGAATGTTAGATATAACTTACCTTAAAAGGTGTCAACCAGGGTGTCAAGCTGCCATTCCTTCGACTTCTCAATTACAAAACAGCAAGAATCCTGCATATCTAGAAGGAGGTTTCAGATCAAGAAAAATAGAATCTTTTTAGATAAATAGAATATACTTAAAGCGGCTCTGCGTGTGTATGACATCAAATTACCCATTCACTGATCGGTCTGCTGATTGCCGCTTTAAATCGGATTTACGCAATACCGCCTGCTGGACTAAGCACGCTCATTTTTGTGTGCATATGTTTTATTTTCACTATTTACTAACTCACAAAGTGCTCATACAATGTACTTTACCTCCTCGTTGCTCTACGTTTGTTGTTTTGCTCGTTTTGTTTTGGGTACCGCTTGTTCTATTTGTGAAATTATGTCGCACCAGAGTTCGTTTGGAAGCGGACCGAGAACTATCTTTTTACCGGTCTCGGTCTGCTTGTTTGGTGCGCACCAGGGTTCGGATGGCAGCGTTCACACTTACTCAAACGAACCGCACTATTAGAGCAATGCACCAGTGTTCGTTTTAATCGAACCAAACATGACAAGTGTCTAACTTTACATACTCTAGCTAAGACTGCATTAAATTTAAGTAGCGAATAATAGTACATACTATCGTGGTAAGGGGTATAGCTTTTTAGCTATGCAGCTAACTTACCTGAGGAAAAAAGAGCGAAAGTGCTCAACATAATGATGGATAACGTTATTGTTGGTTGGATTTGGCAAGTCGCGGACATTTACTTGAAAAAATATACCCTTAAAAGATCAATATTAACACGAAATGATCTAATTCTGACAAAACAGCCATACGCAGACCCTAACTGAACTTAACGTTACTCCCGTATTTCTGACCTAAAGCTTAACGTGAGTTAATCATTCACAGAAAAAAACGCTAACCCAGCACAGCGACAGATCAAATATTGAATTAAACAGTGAAATTAGTGTACCACAACTTATTAAAAATAGAGGTAAATAATCATATTAACTTACCATATAATCCTGCTCACTGCGATGTGCGTGACCTATTGACGACGGGACGAGTGAAGAATCCAGAAAGTTCGATGAAGAGGAAAAATAAATAAACCGGTTGGGTCAAAATAACCCAACCCAGGTGTTCAGTGGTGAACAGTCCAATTGACCCAGCATGATCAACCCAACTGTGTGTTTACAGTACCTCAAACAACCCAGAATTATGACCTAGCACAATTAACCCAACAATGTGTTTACAGAAATAACCCAGCACTTTTTAGAGTGTACAAAAACTGTTTGTATGTAGGGGTTAAAATGTGTGACAAATTCATTAAATGGACATTTCAAGTTGCAGTTTTTTGTGCTGTGTGATTGTATTACAGTAAAAAAAAGTAATTTTACATTCCTTTTATATTTATTCATTATTATTGGTAAAAATAAAGGTAGCAAGGCAATGAGACAACAAATAACCCAATGTTTAGGTAATGTTTAACCCAGCAACACAGTTAATCTGACCCACTGGTTGGGTCAAATAAACAACCCAGCCTGGGTTAAATGGTTAAACCCAGCACTTGGGTCAAAACAACCCAGCGCGTGTTCTGTCCCATAGTTACCCAGCAGCTGGGTTAAGGTTGGGTTATTTTTTAACCCAGCACTTTTTAGAGTGTAGTGTCCTATGTGAACATGTTCTGCATTTGTCTCTCTTTAAAATGTGCTGCAACTATAGTTAACAGATGTGTTATGTACTCCTTCAGTGTCAAAGTTGAATAGCAGAAGAGCATTTGGCATCTAACTCAAAATAAATGCTGATAACACCCTGCTGGAAAAAAAACAAACAAACAAAAAAAAAAACAGCTGAAGCCAGTCTAAGCTGGTTGGCTGATCTTAGCTGATTTAAACTGGTTTTACCTGGTTTCTCAGCCTGGCTAGATAGTTCAGGCTGGTTTTAGCTGGTTGTTCCAGCTAGTCTCCCTGCCAGACCAGCTAAGAAAGTGACCAAAACCCCTCTAAAATTAGTAAAATCATGAATAAGCTTTCTATTGATGTATGGTTTTTGAACATTTGGCCATCTGGAATTTGAGGGTGGTTATTAATTATATATATATATATATATATAAATGAAGAGTAAATTTTCCAAGTATCTTGCTTAACACTGGTTTGTAAGGTCATGATTGGTTTAATAAAGGGATAATAACGTGTTTTGAAGTTCTATAGAGGGTGAATTGCCCTAAACTGGGACACTGCATAAATGTGGGACACATAAGGTGTATTGTTTGTAGCTCCCCCATAAAAACATGAATGGGAATGGCAGTGAAACTGTTAACAAAGCTGTGGTGTGTTTTAACATGGTATTGTGTTTGAATTTAATGTTTTAAACACATCGCAATATGTTACAGAAATCTGAAAAAAAATAAAATAAAATGTCCCACAGTAGGGCAATTCACCTGACCTATTTCAGTTTTAACAAGTAAACATATTCTGCCTGAGATTTGGTGCTTGGATTTGTATTATAATTCATATTATTTTATTATTATTCATTAGGCTATGGTCGTTATGACGTGTTTTTTTTTTTTTTTTTTTTGCAAAGTTGTGTGATTTTCAGTATTTAAATATTTGACTATTCGCTCGTTTTTACTCCTAATCCTCACACACGAAGACTGTTGATGCTGATCAAATACCATCCCAGCAAACATGCCCGTTTGGGGCCCGTGTGGGCCCACTGTGGGCAAAAAATCTAGCCCACGCGGGCAGCCCACTGTGGGCCCCAATACCGGCGTGAAATGCGGGGCACGTGTGGGCCCCACACTATGGGGCCCGTGTGGGGCCAGAGTGGGATAGCCCAAAAGTGTGGGTTAGGTGTGGGCTGGCCCAAACAAAGCAGAGTGGGCCCCCAATGGGGCCAATGGTGGGCCCATAAACATGCCCACAGTGTGGGCTGGGTGCAGGCACAGTGGGGGAAGTGTGGGCACGCTGTGGGCTGGGTGCAGGCGCAGTGGGGGAAGCGTGGGCTGGGTGCGGGCGCAGTGGGGGAAGTGTGGGCACGCTGTGGGCTGGGTGCAGGCGCAGTGGGGGAAGCGTGGGCTGGGTGCGGGCACAGTGGGGGAAGCGTGGGCACGCTGTGGGCTGGGTGCAGGCGCAGTGGGGGAAGCGTGGGCTGGGTGCGGGCGCAGTGGGGGAAGTGTGGGCACGCTGTGGGCTGGGTGCGGGCGCAGCGGGGGAAGCGTGGGCTGGGTGCGGGCGCAGTGGGGGAAGTGTGGGCACGCTGTGGGCTGGGTGCGGGCGCAGCGGGGGAAGCGTGGGCTGGGTGCGGGCGCAGTGGGGGAAGTGTGGGCACGCTGTGGGCTGGGTGCGGGCGCAGCGGGGGAAGTGTGGGCACGCTGTGGGCTGGGTGCGGGCACAGCGGGGGAAGTGTGGGCACGCTGTGGGCTGGGTGCTGGCGCAGCGGAGGAAGCGTGGGCTGGGTGCGGGCGCAGTGGGGGAAGTGTCGGCACGCTGTGGGCTGGGTACGGGCGCAGTGGGGGAAGCGTGGGCTGGGTGCGGGCACAACAGGGAAAATGTGGGGAAACCTGCAGAATACCACCAAATTACTGAATATGCAGGAAAATTGCACATGTTAACTGTAGCAGTAATAAACTGAAGGTCATGTTTTTCAAATCATTTATTTACAGAAATTAATAATAGTATTAATGGTAATAGTAAAAGTAATAATAACAACAATACAGAAATGTATTTTAAAGCAGCAATAAAAAAAATCAATTATAAAGAGCAGTAACCACCAAGACCTACAGAACACATAACACAAAACTTAAATTAAAAATAATTCCTTTCAGGGGCACCGGTGTGTTTTTCCAGTGCAGTTCTGACCCCTCCATCTCTGTCCCTGGCATTACGGAGCCATGTTTTAGCCTTCAACCTCACTTGCTGTGGCTCGGCTGCATTTTGTCACAGCATCTAAGTAAAATGACAAATAAACAGGGATATCTGAGATAAGGTAACACTGAGGTAGATTAAACATTGTTCATTAACATACTAACAATATTTTTTACCAGACACGCATTATTTTAGTTAAATTCTCGCGATTAGCAAACCATTTATTATTATTATTATTGTTTGTTTGTTTGTTTTTGCCCTAATAAACTCCTATTTTGCTACTTGGATAGGATTATTGAAGTATAATAAGGTCATGCAGAATATGTGCTTTAGAAGTTCTAATAAACAGCCCACGTCAATAATAAGCCACTGGTTAATAGTGAGAATTGGTCAAAAAAAAAAGTGTTACCATTTTTACTTCTAATTATTTTTTCATTTCTGTTAGAAGAAAGTTAGGCTTATCTCAAAAAAACATTACATACTGTACCTATGACTGCTTTGCAGACCAGCATATTCCCAAAGGGCAACTTTTGGCCGAGCCCTTCCAGCACAGTTGCAGAGCATTTTAGCACTTCCGGTTCCATCGTCCCAAAGTCAATGGGTTTTTTGAATGGGATTTTGGTTAACTCCCTTAAATAAGTTTGTGGTTAACACAAGCTCAAGATACTTTCAAGTTTTATTCTACGACATAAAACACACCATTTACACCACACTCATGATTTTTTAAAACTGCTCCTTTAAAAATACAGTTGCTAACAAGTTGCTAAATGGGGCTACAGGTGCTGTTGGAGACATTAAACGTCATCACACCAAACAGTTGATCAATATAGTATTTTATAATTTTTGTATAATTTGTAGTACAGGATACTTAGAATAACCAATTACTAGTTCCCAATATTTTATTTTGTTGTTCAACAATGCTTTTTGCCCTAATTGAAACCACAAGTTTCGTATGGAAGATGCTCGTTTTATTACTGAACCAGTGAAGACTCTGGGTTCATACCACTAGGTAAACTCATATTATGATTATTCCTGTTTCTTAAGCTTTTTATAAATAAGAAATAAGTCTCTTATGTTCACCAAAAAATGCATTTATTTGATCATACATAAAAACAGCAATGTTGTGAAATTTTATTGCAATATAGAATAATTGTTTTCTATGTGAATACATTGTAAAATGTAATTTATTTCTGTTTTCACAAAGTATGATTTCTGAAGGATGATATGACGTGGATGATGTGTGTATTTTAATCAAATAAATGCAGCAGGGGTTGCCATAAAAACGTCTTTTAAATACATGACAAATCTGACAAATCTTTTGAATGGTAGTGTTTGATGTATTACTTACTAGTCTCATAGTTCATAATGTCTAAAAATGTTCTTCAACAGGAGATACACTCCAGCTCTAATGCACAGCCATCAGCATTGAAGGATCTAGGAAGGAACATAAACAATTTGTCACAGACCCAACAATATTTATTATACAATACCAGGTTTATTAGAAATAAACTACAGCACAGGTAAATGCAGAAGAGAAGAAAAAAAAAAGAATAACATACAAAAATAAGAATATTAATAATTAATAGTTTTCAGGTTTACTTATTTAGCAATGCTCTTACAGTGTTACTTATGTTTGGAAAGCCCTTTTAAAATAACTAACAAGCAAACAAACACATGCATGGTGATATAGGATATAGGCTAAATATATTGTGAAAGATGAATATAAAGTTATTTTATAAGCTTTCTCAGATCACCTGTGTTTTCTGTATCTCTATCAGCAGCTCCCTTCAGAAATTAAAATAAAATCAGGAACGTCTCCTTTCTGACACTTCTGAAAATCACAGAACAAGTGCTATCATTTTTTTTTTTTTTTTTTGTTTACCATGAAAGTTCAAAACGTGTTTGAGGAAACGTTACTTTCAGCTCAGATTCATTAGCTGTACCATTACAGTGCATACTTTTAGGTTAAATATATTAGCTTACTTCCATTCATCCACTGACAAATTGCCAGCAAAACCTTATATATATATATATATATATATATATATATATATATATATATAACAAATCATCGTTACACTCATCGTTACACATAAGATGTCATTTAAAGCCCAAACTTTCATAAACAAGAGCTCAAGTCTATAATTACCTCATAGTTAGCCTTACTGTTGTAATGCTAACGGACTTTTTCCGACGACAATAAACCATTTCTGTAAAGTAAATATTCAAAGGAAGCGTGTCATTTACATGAAAGAAAGTGTCAGGAACACTCGTATGTACTATTTATGTAATTTTAGAGACTAAACTTACCTGAAATTAGTGAAAACAACAGTGAGAGACGCAGTTTCGCTGCTTGACATTTGAGTAACCGCCCCGTTTCCATGGTAACTCCCTCCGCTGCAGATTTGAATGTTCAGCGTGCGCATGTAGACGTCACGCCAAATTTACGTAAATATATAAAATGAAATAATATATTTATATATATATATATATATATATATATATATAAATAATTTTTTTTTTTTTCCCAAGCTGAAACTTGAAAAAAATCTACTACGGTTTTCAACATAGTACTACTACTACTAATAATAATGAAAATAATAAATGTTTCTGAGCAGCAAATCAGAATATTAGAATGATTTTTCAAGGATCATGACTGGAGCAATAATGCTAAAAAAATCAGCTTTGAAATCAAGAATAAATTAAATTTTAAAATATATTAAAATATAAAGCAGTTTCAATAGTACAAACAATTATATTTACTTTAGCTGTACTTTGGATCAAATAAATGCAGGCATTTTGAGCAGAATAGACTTATTTAAAAATATTCACTGTTCAATTTTGACTGTAATATATCACCATGTTATGTAATTCACAATTCCAAACTTCTAGCTTAACATTATTAGACATTTTTAAAGACAAGTTTAAAATATATATTAAAGACAAACTTTATTAACCCTCATTCATCCCTCCCTCCCAACCTTATAACAAAAGTGTCCCTTGCTTGACAAAATGACCCGAAAGCCCTCAGTGTTTTTTTTTCTAATTATTTATTTAGGTTTTACATATTTTTTGGTGATTTTTATTTTATTTACCTTTAATTCAGAATTTTTTTTTTCTGAAATTTAATTCAAACATATGCATATGCATACAGTTTCATAGATATGTAATAAATATAAAAGCTAAATTTAAAAATCTAAATATGGTATCAGTTCATTGGTCTCCAACCATCACATTTTTTTTTCTTCTAGAGAAAGTCTGATTTCTTATAGTTGCTTGAATAAAATAATAAATAAATTAATAAATAAATAACTGCTAAGTCAATATTATTAGCTCCCTTATGAAAATATTAGTTTGATTAGCTATAGAAACCACTGTTGTCCAATGACTTGCCAAATTAACCAAATTTGCCTGATTAACCTAATTAACCTAGATAAGCATTTAAATTGCTCTTTAAGCTGAGGATTAGTATCTTGCAAAACAGCTAGTAAAATAATATGCACTGTCATCATGGCAAAGACAAAGGAAATTAGTTTGGACTTGAGAGAAAGAATTGTTAATGTTCATAAAGATGAAAGATAAAGACTGCAGTATGATGCTAAAAATTTAGCTTTGTATCACAGGAATCAATTACATTTTAAAATATATTCATATTATAGTTTTTTTCTGGATTTTTGATCAAATAAATGCAGCCTTGATGAGCATAAGAAAGGTATTTGAAAACCCTTAAAACCATTAAAACCTTGCTGATCTTAAACTTTTGAGCGGAAGTGCATATATTGCCCACAGAAAACCATCATGTGGGCCCAAAAGGGCAAACCCACTGTGGGCCCACATGGGCTAACCCAAAGGGGGCCCTAAGTGGGTTTTGTGTGGGCAAGCCCACAGTGGGTTTGCCCACAGTAAGCCATCATAGGGGCCCAAAAGGGCAATCCCACTGTGGGCCCACATGGGCTAACCCAAAGGGGGCCCGAGCGGGTTTACTGTGGGCAAGCCCACTGTGGGCTTGCCCACACAAAATCCACATAGGGCCCCCAATGGGCAAAACTGCTGTTGGCCCCGCATGGGCTAACCCACATGGGGCCCATTTGGGTTTAGTGTGGGTTTATTCTGCCCACACTGCCCCACAGAAAACCCGCAGTGGGCCCGCGCGGGCATGTTTGCTGGGATGTGAGTCTAGAATTGTGCAAGTCCTTTTAATGTATTTGTGCTGATCGGCTTTTTTTTTTAAGTGAAAAACGCTTCACACCAGCGGGTGGCGCTAAAACACATACGGTTGTTTACCAAACACCATTAAACCTCAGAGGAAGAAGATTAATTTCACGGCGGTCCCTGATGTTTTGTCGTGATGCTGGTTTAATACAAACTGTTAGAAATGTATTTTCTGTAAATAGAAAATAGGAATATCTGGAACAGTATCAACTGAACTGAGATCTGCTTTTGAGAGATGGTGTTTGTTAAAGAGGAGAGAGAGGAGGATACGGATGAACCAGAACCCTGGAAAATAAAACAGGAGGAACCAGAAACCTGCAGAATAAAAGAGGAACCAGAAACCTGGACAATAAAACATGAACAGCCAGGAGGTTGGTATTTATTTTTTATTCATCTTTAGTGTTTTAATCGAGTGTTTGTGGCACATTAGACTTACAAAGCTTTGACCCTTTTGTTAATTTAAACCAAGACAGGGTTAATTAAGGTTGTAATGGCTTACTGAAACACTGGGCAGGCTAAGTACAGAATGAAATTTAGTATGCAAGTTAAAAAAAATAAATAAAAATCCATAATTACCAAACCTGCATTTGTTTAGATGATTTGTTGCAGCCCTATTAAGAATCAGTGTACCTCAGTCATGGAAAAAAATCAAGGACGTGTAATTCATAAAAATGCATCAACATTACCGAACTTTTGTATAAGAATTATCTACTTTACACTGCATTAGGGTTAATATTTATGTTCACATTTCTATGCTTTGTACAAGTCAATGAAAGTTAACCTATTTTACTTTGATTTTTAGAGTTGATTGAAGAAGTTAAGGAGAATGAAGAATTGAGTGAAGCTGAGGACAAAAATCATGTAAAAACAGGAGAAAAAACTGTAAGTTGCTCTCAAACCAAACAGAAAGGCTTAAAGAAAAAAAGAGCCAGGAAATCTTTCACCTGCACTCAGTGTGGAAAGAGTTTGACAAGCAAAAAAAGTCTTGATGTTCACATGAGTGTCCATACTGGAGAGAAACTGTGCACATGTGATCAATGTGGCAAAATATGTTTGGGGGCTTCAGACCTGAAGACACACCTGAAGATTCATTCTAAGGAGAAGCCACATTCATGCCATGTGTGTGGAAAGAGATTTTCACAGCTGAAACATTTAAAAATGCATCAGAAAATACATACTGCTGTGAGAGAGCACATGTGCTTTGAATGTAAGAAGTCTTTTACATCTGTAAAGAATTTAAAACAACACCAGAGGATCCACACCGGAGAGAAACCATATAAGTGTTCACACTGTGACATGAGATTCAGGTGGTTAGGAAATTTGAAAGCACACGAGAGGATCCACAGTTTAGAGAAGCCATTCACATGTGATCAGTGCGGGAATCATTTTGCACACAAAATACAATTAAAAGAGCATATGAGGATACACACTGGAGAGAAGCCATTCACTTGTGGTCAATGTGGAAAGAGTTTCACACAATCATCAACCCTTAAAATACACATGAACATCCACACTAGAGAGAAAACATATGCATGTGATCAATGCAACAAAACATTTTTGTGGGCTTCTGCCCTGAGAAATCACCAGAGTGTTCATACGCAGAAACCGCAGGTGAAATGTCATTTGTGTGGAAAGTTTTTTTCATGTTTAGGAAGTCTGAAAGTACATCAAAAAATACATACTGGTGTGAGAAATTACATGTGCTTTGAGTGTGAAAAGACTTTTACTACAGCAATGTGTTTAAAACAGCACCAGAGGATTCACACTGGAGAAAAACCTTATGAGTGTTCACACTGTGACAAGAGATTCAGTCAGTTAGCAACCCTGAAATCACATGAGAGGATCCACACTGGAGAGAAACCGTATCACTGCACTGAATGTGGGAAGCATTTCAGTCAATCATCTTCTCTACACAGTCATGCAAAAAAAATTCACAGTAGGTAGATCATCTTCAGATCCAGCACTTTCAGGTCTGATGCTGCATCCTCAACAAATGAGATACAATAATGCATCAACCAATAAAATATCATCTGTCCTAACAAATCATTACAAGCGACACAACAAAGAAAAAGTATCTGAAGTTTCAAAGTGAATAAAGTTCATCTTCATCTTCAAAACCAGCAGATTCAACTGAGATTCAGATTAACTCAAAGATGGAGTTCCTCCCCACAGAACAATGTCAAAAAGTTTATTCTGGTACATCACTTTGTTTCAAGATATACATGACATCTTTGTGCTTTCATGCTAAGTTTCATATTCTGTTCAATTGCCTTATGATATGTGTCACTTGTAGTTTGCTTACTCTTTAATAAAAAAGTACTTACTCTTTAAGAAAGTAGAAGGATTTTCATTTTTTTTTTGCAAACTGCTCTTTTTCAGGAAGCTGAAGAAGAGCCTGTACCACTTTTAAGAGCCACCAAGATTTATTTTTAACTTGTTCTTCATTGTTGTTTTTAATATAGAGAGCTTTTTTGTCCATATATAATGTATTTAGGAACCACAGATGCATGTTATACTGTCATGTACCAAATTATTTAGTTAAAAAAAAACTAATTTATACAATATGAAGCATAACTCCACCTGTTATTATGCACATTTTGGTATACTGCATTAAAAAAAAACAAAAAAACATTCCACTGAATGGAAATGAACCGATGTATTTGCACAGCATCTGAAATGCTAGTTTTGTCATTCAAAGTCTTGTCAAATTCAACTATTCTCACTGAATTGATACATTGTTAACCAGAGGAGCACAACACATTTTTGCAAGAATTTTTTTTTTTTTCAAATAAAGATGTGTTTTTAGCTGATTCTTGAAGATGGCAAAGGACTCAGCAGTTAGGAGTGAGTTGAGCAGGTCATTCCACCAGGAGGAAACTCTCTTTTTTTTCTTTTTTTTTTACTGATAAAGACAAATTAATTGCAATATATTTTTTTTTAACACATGTTGCCAAAATGGCAACATTTGCTCAATATTTGAAACAAAAGTAAAAGATTAAAATTCACATGTGCTAACTTAACTGTGATATTGTGATAAAAGAAAACGGACTAATCTCTCTTTAAAAGTCAGACATATAGGGACAAATCTTCAGTGAGGCAATCAATGAGCAAATTACCATAACCAACGAACTTTAAAAAGTGAGGTATTTATATTTTTAAAGAACCAAGCCCGGATGCTAAAGGTCTGCTTATGAGACATAATTCATAATTCTAACCTGCTCACATAGGCACCTACAATATAAATACCCAGAATGCAACATGCACAGTCAACACTCTTCATATTTCTACACAAGAGTCAATCATCTTTAAGGATTCGTGTGTTATCTGGTGTCTGGGCCAGGGGATGTACAGAGCTATTAAAATAGTGTTTGGTTATATGTACATTTATAATTATGAGCCTTTGAGAAAAAATGAGAATGTAAAAGAAATGAGGAAGTGGATGAGTGCTGACAGACACATGACAGGTAAAAACAGACCACTTTAACAGCAGCTTCCAGTATGTCACATTATTTTGCACTGAACCATATAGGCTGTGTAATCTGCTCTTCATAAAAAAAAAGGGAAAACACAACCTCTGATTTACTCATTATTTGTGACACAACAAAACTTGATTTCTTTCCTTTGCTTAATTACTGTAAAACTGACAGTAGATTAAATTATAGGTTATTAGTTAATTATATATTATTAGTTAATTATGTTCAACAACCTTTAATATTTATTTATTTATTTTTATTTATTTATTTATTTATTTTTTTTTTTTGGCATCACTGAAGTTGTCGTTACAAGTTGCTTTGCATTGGATAATTCATGGGGAAGGCTATAAAATGTTGGAATTAAGTGCTATTTACAGGTATGTCAGCAACATGAGAAAAGGGGGAGACTTGGGTGTGATTAATGTTCATGTTCATGGGATTTAGATTTAGATTTAATTTACACTGGGTTAGTTAGTGTGGGTACTCACAAGCAAGGACTGAGCAAGGTCTACATAGGAAGGATGTTTCACTGTTTTACTTCAGTTTGTAATTTGTATCATTTACTATACTAATATGTGTTATTGCTAGGTGATTGGCAGATAGCTAGTGCACTCTCATTAATGTGACACAAACACAACTATATGACAATGAGTGAATTAAGCCTGTCAGGGAACTGATGGACGAGGGTAAAGGTTTTACAATGAGCAGTAGAATAGCAATAGAGCTCATACAAGGTATGTTTCTAAAAAAGTTCCTCACAGTTTTTTATCTTGTTTTAACAAGAGAGTCTAATTCCCCTCATATAAAGAGACTTACTGGAAACTACTATGACTTACAATAAAGTTGTCTGGTTTTACCTGTAGCGTGACTGTGGATAAACCAGCGACCATTCACTCCTTGCATTTCCATTCTTCTGTTTGTTTTCTATTTTCATTGTTGCATATAACTCCAGACCTAAATGATTAAATGCAAAGATGACTGATTGTTCTGGTATTATAAGTATGAATAGTGTTGTCGCAGTGTGGCCATGTACAGGTGTCCATGTAAAGAATAAAAAAATAAATAAAAAACGCAGGTCTTTTCTTTGACAATTAGATAAAGCACCATCAACTCTCTCATAAACATATCAACGCGGTGTCAGTGCAGAGTCTCTGGTCTTGAGTCGTTTTAATAAAGACTTTTTTTCTACTCACTAATTATGGATATTTTCTCATTAATTACATTGCATAAATGCTGGCAGCCCATTTTCACCACTGAATTACAATAAAAAAGGTAATTGCAAGTTTATATTTCACTTCTTTTGTATGAAATATATGACATATAATATAGTCAGTTTCTGAGGGGACTTGATTTCTCAGAACTGCGACTTTATATAATGAAATTATATGTGAGGGGGAAAAAATGCATCAGAGATGAATGTAGTAGTGGGGTGGAGACTGAGAACTCTTGATAAATGCAGTGGTTCTTGCTTTCCATCTCATTAGAAACCTACCAGTGGAGAAACAGCAGTCAGATCACAGAGCAAACAGAGGGATGAAGTTCAACATCACTTTGAGTGTTGTTGGAATAACACTTCTCTACATAGCAGGTACGATACAAGAAGTCTATAAGTTGACAAGTACATAAATCCCTTTCTTTTATTTGTGCTATTTGTAGATTTGATGACTTTAATATTGTTGTAAAATGTAGAAAATATTGATAATTATAAAGAATTAATTTTATGAAGCAAAATACTGTAATATACTGTAAATATACTACAAAACAGTACATGTACTGAAATACTTGTATTATACTATAATATGTTGTGAAATACTGTAAAACACTGTAAATAGGCACTGAGGTAACAGGGGAAATGGTGATTGTGAGCTATACAAACCAGTTTATCAGCTCTGTTTGGATGACTGTCTACTGACTTTGTCTTTGTCTGTCCACACAGGCTCCCTCTGCCAGTTAGATGGTAAGTTTTCATAATGACCCTAATACTCAAAGAATGTCAATCTTCTGTTTGTGAGGCTTTTTAAGAAGGAAATCTTACATCTTGCTTTCTCTCCTCAGTATGTGGTCGAGCCCCCCTCAATAACAGGAACAGGATTTTTGGAGGTGAGAATGCGACGGCAGGGGCTTGGCCGTGGCAAGTCAGCATTCATACCATCAGCTCCATTGAGCATTTCTGTGGCGGGACTCTCATCACTAAAGACTGGGTTTTATCTGCAGCTCACTGCTTCCTCTTGTATGAAGTATAAGGCTTAAATAAAGCTTAAGACACATTTGTAGATGATAACAGTGGGATTAAAGCAGACTTTCTCTATTACAGTAACAATGAGTCTGACACTGTGATGTACTTCGTTCGTCTGAGGCTATTCGGCTCAAACCCTTAAGAGACGTCCAGGACAGCGAGTCGAATCATCACCCATCCTAACTTCTACATTGGTACTATTGACAACGACATAGCACTGATTCAGCTCTCCTCCTCTGTGCCTTTCTCTGATTACATTAGGCCAGTCTGTCTGGCTGCAGCTGGTAGCGTATTTGATGCAGGTACAGAGAGCTGGGTCACTGGATGGGGTTTTATACGACTTGAAGGTGTGAGAACTTTGGCTTACTAGTTAACTCAATGCACAGAATACTGTATACCTCAACAATTTACCTAGAATTGTTTAAAAGCCATTAAATCTGTCCATTGATCTATGTCCACAGCCATTTTGTTTCCTGACGTACTGCAGGAGGTGATGGTACCAGTTGTGAACAACAGTGACTGTGATGATGCTTATACGTGGATCTTGAACATCACAAGCAATATGATTTGTGCTAGACAGGAAGATAAAAGTATTTGTCCGGTAAGATAACAGTCATTCATTTTTAACCATTTTTAACATCCAAAGCAATTTACAAAACACCAGTGTTTGCTCACCTGCAAACTATACACTGCTGACTTGTATTAAACTCATACAGTATGCTTTTTACTTCACCTGATCTGCAGAAATCATGGAGTTGTTCAAGTATTTCAGTTGGTGGGATTTTGTTAAATGTGACCCTGGACCACAAAACCACAAAACTTAAGTGTCAATTTTTCGAAATTGAAATTTATACATAATCTGAAAGCTGAATAAATATGTTTTTCATTGATGTGTGGTTTGTTAGGACAGGACAATATTTGGCCGAAATACAACTATTTGAAAATCTGGAATCTGAGTGTGCAAAAAATCGAAATCTTGAGAAAATTGTCTTTAAAGTTGTCCAAATGAAGTTCTTAGCAATGCATATTACTAATCAAAAATTAAGTTTTGATACATTTACACTAGGCATTTTACAAAATATCATCATGGAACATGATCTTTACTTAATATCCTAATGATTTTGGCATAAAAGTAAAATTGATAATTTTGACCCATACAATGTATTTTTGGTTATTTCTACAAATATACCCGTGCAACTTAAGACTGGTTTGGTCGTCCAGGGTCACAAATGTGAGCCAAAATCATCACAATTAAAAGAACCAAAGACTTAAACTACTTCAGTCTGTGTGCATTGAATTTATTTAATACACGAGTTTCAAAATTTGAGAAATGAGGAAGTATCACTTTTGAGTATTGAGAATTAAGCACTCTTGGTAGCGCCCTTGGTGACAAAAGTAAAACTCTCAGCTCTCCCACTTTTGCGGACACACAGACAGCATTAGAGGTTGAACGACTTCAGAATTTAAAAAGTCGTCATTTATGTGAAGAAAGTCGAGTAGACTAGTCATTGATGACGTCACTGATAAACAAATACGCCTAAATCCATTGATCTCGAACACCTTGAGCACCACTATATGGCATGTGACACAGCGCTGCCCACATGACTGCTGTTCTTATAATAGCTCGTTTTTATCAGTTCCTTTGTCTTTGGGTCGTTATATTTCGCTCGTTCTTAATCAGATAAATAGATTAAGATTAGTGAGAAATAAATGTTACTGAGAGAGTGATTGTGTGTGTGGAGTATTCTACCTGGCAGCATCTCGCTTTTAATAGTAAAGCTGTGGGTTTTAATTACTAAGAAATATATGCTAGAACCTTTCGGTTTATTGAGAAATCATAGAACAGTGCTGACAATACATTTTGGGGCTATTAAATGATTCTGTGTGCGCCTGATCTGCTTATATACGAGCTACTGTCTGTAGCTTATGTGTGTGTGCGTTACAACGCACATCACATTAGATTAGAAAGTCGATTAATATACCTGTACAATAAGGGGCTGTTCATATGTCGCGCCTAAAAACGCGTGGAAAACGCTAGACGCGCAGCCTTCTACTTTCCAAAGCGCTATAGCTTTCGCTTCTGCGCGTCTGCCATTGTTAAGCAGTCATGACTTCACCACTGGACTACACTATTGCATATTGTGTCTGTAACAGTTGTTTAGAGATACACATGCTGAATGTTTGTCAATACAGGGAGACACCGGAGGTCCAATGGTCAGTAGGAAAGGCTCCCTGTGGATTCAGTCTGGCATTGGAAGCTTTTCTTTAAACACGTGTAATATCACCAAACACCCCAGCGGCTTTACAAGAGTCTCTCAGTATCAGGACTGGATCAAGTCTTACACGGACAGCAACCCACCTGGATTTGTTTTATTTAATGCAGCATCCTCCAGCTTCAGAAATGTGTCCAACCTTCTCCTAAGTCCCCTTTCTCTCGCATTCTCCATTATATTTATTTTATTATTTAATAATTTATTCATTCTCTTTTTTTAAAGATGCACTGTTATTGAACAGCTCTCTTGCTGACATTATTAGATCAAACACTAATGAAGTTCAGCACACCACTGTCCTGTCTCTCCTGCAAGACTAGTTGTTAAAAATGTAATTCTCTTTAATCAGTTGTAATCAGTTCAACCAAGTTGTAGTCACAAAATGAATAGTGAAAAAGTGAGTTAGGGTTTTTTTTCTTGCTGTCTTTCTTGCTCTCTCTTCATACTGTCTTAATATTTTTTTTGTGTGAACCTTGATACAGTTTTTCTTCAAAATTGTTTGAGTAAAATTAAAAAAGGCATAAAAGTAAAAAAATAAAATAGTTTGTAACATTACAAAAGTCTTTAATGTCACTTTTGATCAATGTAAATGAATTTTTGTTTTCACAGCTGTATTACTGTTTTCTCGAGTTTCACAAATGGAAAGAACGATGGAGACATAGATCAAAGGAACAGTAAAAAAAAAAAAAAAGGGTAGTCCACACTGGGAGCAGTGAAGACACACATAGAAGACAGTAGAGACCCGACTAAGACATAATGCACAGGGGAACAGAGGTGAATAGGATGAGTGATTAGATTAAATGAGGACTATATAAGGGCACATGGGACAGAAACGTGTGAAATCACTACAAAACAGGTCCATATTCCTGACACTTACTATAAATCTAAGTAAACAAAAAACAAACAAAAAAACGTAAGTTGTACTAATATCAATGCACTTACAGTATTATAATATTCTATCCACACGTTTCCTATGCCCAATGAGGCCTTGCGTCAAAAGTGGTAGTGTCTTCCGGTTCAAAGTAAACAAGCGGGACGTGACACTCATTCATTCAGCAGTTGACAGTACTGATGAGCAAATAAAGACTCGTGAAGCACAGAGAATTTCCTCTGACTGTTTTGGCAAAAGATTCAAAGCTTCAAGTGTCAAAAACAGTGCTTTCTGGTGGTTAGTAAACAATAAAGCAGCCAAAAGCCTGTGAAAGAAACTTCCTTGGATGAAACATTCACTACACATTCCATAGACTGACAAAATAAAAGCATAACAGTGTGTGTTTGTTGAATTTCTCTCTCTGATAAATTAATTTACCCATTAAACTGTGCCATTAAATGACAGTACGAACAAGGGCGTAACCATGGTATAGATATTGGGGGGGTCCAAATGTGAGCCCTTCCCCAGAATTTTTTTTTTTTTTTTGCATTTCCCACAATTCACAATTTTCATATATTGATAAAAATTTGCTAATCTAGAACACAGTTTTGAGGAATACATTGACCATTTGAATTAACATTGAAAGAACAGTCTGCAATTTCTCTGACATAGCAACAAATAGGATGGCTTCCAATGAGGAAAACTTACATACCTAAAGCATTTTGGTTTAAATATTATGTTTCATGTGAATGCAATCATATCAATCATGAAATCAAACTTACAACTACACTATGCCAATGAGAGAGCAAGACACCGGGCAGCAGGAAGTTCGGGGATATTTTTTTGTTTATTAAAAATGATTTGGGATTTTTAAAAAACATTCGTTTCTTATTTATTTGGTTCCAATGTGCTGATTTTATTTAAACTTTGCGTAAGTTATTTTATTTTAAATTATGCCGATTTGGTGTTTTGCTAATATTAAGCATGTTGTGTTTAATATATTTAAACGTTTCATTGAGTTTGTCATTCTATTTTGTTGTTGTCAATCAATAGAGGCCGAACTGCCACTAAATCAAAAGTGAAAGTAAAATGCGATTTAATGCATTTAAGCGATTTAAAGCGAATAAAAGTGAGAAAAAGAGGGTAAAACGAACTCACCGTCACATCCTGGTGTACATTATATTTCACACACTTTAAGCTCTTTTATTCTCCAAATGTAGCCTAATATTATTAGTTCAAAGAATCCTTCGCTTTGTACTGCATAGGAAAAAAAGCCTCCCACTGAACAGTTCAATACGAAAACGTGTAGGCTATAATAAAAAGTAAAATCAAACTTAAGAGGGGGCTAGGGTTTTTCCTTTAAATAATCTTCTATAAAGGACAAAATATTTATAGCATCTTCCTTTTCATCAATATGAGGGATTTGTAGGCTATAATAAATAGGCTAAACTCATTATAAAATGCACAAAACGTTTTCATTTTCAAGTACTTAGATTTGTGCAACGTTACATAACATTTTTCCCAGCAGAATATGTTGTTAACATTGAAGTAATTTTTGTTAATGATTTTGTGTCCGGGGAGGACCATAGATCACAATATCAGCATGATCTTGCATTATTTCGTTATCACTTCTCGTGTGCATTGAGTTTGCGGACCAGACAGCGTTGTCGGTGATTCTTCCTATTGTAAGGTCATGCAGTGTGTAAACTCCTGTCGCCGATCCGTCGTGCAGTGCGAACACAGCAGCAACTGAATGCTACCCCAGATGCAGTGTGAAAACAACGGCGATCCGATGACTTTGGAAATCATGCAGTGTGAACTCGGCATGAGCGGTTTTTCAAACGTTTACGGGCTCAACCAAGTACAATCGAGGGGGGATGGTCACACAGTTTTGTTTCCCTTGTTTTTGTTGTGTAGCCTGATCCGTGTCATTATTTCAACGTTACCTTAATAACTCGTTAAGCAATCAAAAGTTTCACGACTCAGAAAAATGTACCTTCCTTTCTTGTAGCTTGTAAACCTTCTGTGCGCGTGAGTCAGTCGTGGAGGCGCGCGCGCTCCGTCACGTGACTTACGTCACTAAAGCCTTTTTTATGATTTTATTAAACCTTCAAATAACAAACAGGCATCTTTCCATTGCTAAACACATTAACAATAAATCCAAGCAGCATATATAGTAAACAAAATAATATTAAAATAAAAAAATAAAATAAACATTTGAATAATACAAAATGCAAATTATAACACAAGTTTTAAGGCACTCTTCGTTTTTAAATGTATTATGGATTTAAATAAAATTATAAAATAATTTTTAAATGCCATAAAACAAGGAGAAACTAACAAATCAACATTTGTGTATTTATAAAACACTCAACATATTGAACATATATTCAATATTTTTGTTTTGCACTATATTTAGCAATTGTCCATATTCTGGCTTGGTGAAAATAATATTTTATCTTAAGGAAACTTTCAGTCTTGTGTCTGATGTTTAATTACACTTTTTAAATAACAAATTCTGGTAATCAGAGCACATACAGAACATGTAAATGATGGTCATAAAATTATGTGCATGCAACGTTGCAGTTACGTTGGCTATAAGTCATGAAATTACCAGTATATTACCAAGAGAGTATGTATCTGGGACGTCCTTGGTAATATTACAACGTTAGGAGTAAAAACCAGCTAAAACCAGCTTAGGCTGTTTGGCTGGTTTTAGAGGGGTTTTGGCCACTTTCCCAGCTTGACCAGGGAAGACCAGCTAAAACCAGCCAACCAGCCTTGCCTGGTCAGGCTGGGAAAGTGGCCAAAACCCCTCTAAAACCAGCCTGCTGACCAGCTATGACCAGCTAAAACCAGCCATTTAATAAAATTATGGACATAATCGACGTAGTAGTTATGTTGTCAGTTGGTAAGTCATAAAATGACCAAAAATGGCCAATATATTACGTAACTGTTACGTCGTGTGTTAGCAGGAAGGTCCCTTTCTACAAAAGCTCTTTTTGCTAATGACATGATCACTGATCATAAGATGTGGTCTGTTTGACAGAAACCTGGCTAAAACCAGAATATTAAATTATTTTAAACAGGTCTACTCCCCAAGATTACTGTTATTAACATGAAACACATCTAAAAGGTAAAGAGGGATGTGTTTCTACAATTTATAGTAGGGATGGGCGATACCACTTTTTTTGTTTTCGATATGATACCGATACTTTTCAAGGTCAGTATCATCGATATCGATAAGAAACTTTTACATTTTTAAATAAATATAATAAATATATTAATTATTATAATAAATAAGTGAAATGGGTATTGATAACCATATAATTTCTGTTAACATTACAGAATAGAACATGATCAATATGAACTTTTAATTTTAATAAATGTAATTGCATAAACTATCTAGGCTACAATTTCAGTTTGTTTAAATAATGTTTTTTTCTGTCCTCTGATAAGCATTGTTCTGGGCTGCCATTTCCAAAAGCACCAGCTTTCAAATGATACTTTTGGGAAACACAGCCCTGTCTGATTGCACTGAAGTGGGAGAACGCTCTCTATGATTGATTGGGTCTGTCTTGCGACATCTGCGTGCATATTTTTTAAATGGGTAGGAAAATATTCCTATATATCCAATACAATTATTAACATCAGTTTTTTTTTTTTGTCATATTCAATGTATATTGTACGCATATTTTGTTAAATAAACAAAATCACTGGTAAATAAAATGCACTTTAGTATCGATATTTTTGTTTTGAGGATACTTTCGATACTCACTTCAGGATTGATCTGCCCATTCCTAATTTATAGCAATATTTTCAGCATTTCTCAAAGAAAAGGCTTTAAGTATAACATGTTTGACATAATGATGCTTCATATAACATAGTAACAAGTGTTAATGATAAATCCCCTGTGATTTTTGTAATGGCTACAGTATACAGGCCTCCAGGGCACCATAAAGACTTTATTAAAGAATTTGCTTATTTTCTATCTGTATTAGTAATGGCTGCAGGCAAAGTCTGAATAGTGGATGATTTTAACTTCCATGTTGATAATGAAGAAGATGCAAATCCCAAGGTCAGCCTTTATAGACATTCTGAACTCTGTTGGGGTTAGACAACATGTGTCAGGACCTCAAGTTCCATTGTCAAAATCATATTCTAGATTTATATCTTGGATCATTATCTAGTCTTGTGTATACTCCAGATTGATAAAACAAGAATGGTAGAACCATCACTTCACAATAGAGCACAGCTGGAGGAAAATAAAACTAGAGGTATTTCGTGCTGCCTGGCATTAATGTACCCTATCATACAGAAAAACATTAAAAACTACTAAATCTGATTACTTTTCATCTCTTTTAGAAGAAAACAAACTTGACCTGATATTTCCACACCCCTAAACACACAAAACACAAAACGAAACGTGATTGGTTGCTGTACATGTCAGTCATATGGCCTAATGGGCTGGCCTTGGACAGTTAAATAGGCCAAAGTTCCCAGACCTTCTGGCATCAGTCTGAAGGTCTGGACACATGAGACTAGAGGATAACTGCCCCCTGACTGGCTTTTCTCAAAGTTTTTTTTTTTTTTTTTCCATTTCTGTCATCAACAGAGTTTTGGTTGCTTGCCACTGTCACCTCTGGTTTGCTTAGATGAAGACATTTAATTTCCAGCAATATTGTATACTATTTGTACTGAACTGTGCTGGATGATGACATCAGTGAATTCAGTGCTAACTGCCTTTAACTGAAAATCAATTGTTTTGCATTACTGACACACTACTGTTGAATACTGTGAAGTTGCTTTGACACAACCCGTGTTGTTATATGTGGTATATAAATATAGATTGACATCCCTTGGTAAATAGGAATTACACAAGCTTCAGTCTGGATCCAGAACACCTAAGAAGAGTTGATGCCAACCCCGAAACAACACACAGCATTAACAGCACTACCACATTTTGCTATAAGTTTGACCGCAACATATGATCAATAGCATTAATAGCATTCATCATCTTTTTGATTACGTCAACATTAACTGATTTTTGACTTAGCACCACTAGTAAGCTATTACTAAATATATTGTATAAACTTTAATTTTCTGTAAAATTGCTTTGCAACGATTTGTATCTTGAAAAACGCCATAGAAATAAACTTGAATTGAACTGACATACCCACAGCGGCCATAAGTCCTCAAGACACTTCCGATTTTCTGCAATATATTGCTTTAACTCAACTTATTTTCATAATCATCAGAAATCAAACTTTAATGAAAATCAAATTAGACTAATCACACAGATTTATCCAGATTATATTTAATTGATTGATGCATTACTGATTCACATTCAATGAGGAGGCAGCATCAGACCCGAAAGTGTGGATCTTGTGTTTAATTGGTTAAAATTAATGGAGAATATCTTGTTTTTCCGTGAGCACTCGCCCATCCCTCGACAGTTAAATGCTTATCTGTGTGGACGGGCCCTTACTAAGACTTTCTTTTTCTAGACTGTGTAGAGCAGATGAACATTTTAAATGCTTCCCACAAGCAGTGCAGTGATATGGTTATTATCCTTAGTGCATCCTCTCATGTTTTTTCAGATTTGATGGATTACTGAATCTCTTGTCACAGTGCGAACACTTAAAAGGTTTCTCTCCGGTGTGAATCCTCTCATGTTTTTTCAGATTTGATGGATTACTGAATCTCTTGTCACAGTGTGAACACTTATAAGGTTTCTCTCTGGTGTGAATCCTCTCATGTACTTTCACTTCTCCTGACTGTTTGAATCTCTTGTTGCAGTGTGAACACTTAAACAGTTTCTCTCCAGTGTGGATCCTCTCATGTTTTTTCAGTTCTCCTGACTGTTTGAATCTCTTGTCACAGTGTGAACACTTATAAGGTTTCTCCCCAGTGTGGATCCTCTCATGTATTTTCAGGTCTCCTGCCTGATTGAATCTTTTGTCACAATGCGAACAAGCATACGGTTTCTCTCCAGTGTGGATCCTCTCATGTTTTCTTAGTTGTCCTGAATCACTGAATCCCCTGTCACAGTGTGAACACTTATAAGGTTTTTCTCCAGTGTGAATCCTATGGTGTGTTTTCAGATGTATTGACTGATTGAATCTTCTGTCACAATGTGAACATGCATAAGGTTTCACTCCAGAGTGGATCCTCTCATGTTTTCTTAGAAGTCCTGAATAAGTGAATCTCTTGCTGCAGTGTGAACACTTATAAGGTTTCTCTCCAGTGTGGATGTTCATGTGTTCTTTAAGATGTCCAGATTGTAGAAAACTCTTCCCACATTCATCACAAGTGTAAGGTTTCTCTCCAGTGTGGGTGTTCATGTGTCCTTTAAGATGTCCAGAACATGAAAAACTCTTCCTACACTGATGACAAGTGTACGGTTTCTCTCCGGTATGAATTCTCATGTGAACACTAAGATTATATTTGCTTGTTAAACTCCTTCCACACTGAGTGCAGGTGAAAGATTTCTTGGCTCCTCTTCTCTTCAAATCATCCTGTTTGGTTTGAGAGCAACTCAAAGGGTTTTCTACAGTTTTGACATGATTTTTCTCCTCGCCTTTGTTCTTCTCACTTTCTTTAATAAACTCTAAAATATAGGCAAAAACAGTTTATTTGTTAGTAACTTGAAAATCAAATTTAAAAAAAAGCAACAACAGAGAAATATGAAATTACATAAAAGTAAACCCTAGTGTAACAGTTTAAAGGTATTTTTTTATTTTATCCATGAAACTTTTCATGGTTGAGGTACACCGGTCTTCAAAATATGTTTTAAAACAGAATGAAACCTTTAATCGTTGTACAGTGCTGACTTTGTAGCATACACTTTTTTTTTTTTTGCTTTCATTTTTGTCATTATTTCTTATTGCACAAGTCTCTTATACATCATACTTTTATAAAAAAGCTGTTATTGATCATTAGAACTGATAGGTTATTTAACAAAGGCAGAGTTGTGCTTTATCTAATATTTCATTGTATTATCCATACAGTGAAGATGAGTATATGTGGACAAATTGACAAAACCACATGTTAATATGTTAATATGCTGAGTTAAATAATTTAAGCAAAAATTAATTACAAAGAGATTTCCAGGCATTCCTTTCCTTTTATTCGACACCTGATTTATTTTGCCGGCTTTAAAATAGTTATACCCTTCTTCAATAATATTTTCTTTTTGCTTGTTTGTTTCGTTATATATATATATATATATATATATATATATATATATATATATATATATATATATATATACACTGCTGTTGTTTTTTTTCTAGATTTGCTTCTCAGCACCATTCAGTTTTAAACTTTTTTTTATTCATGACATGTTTTATAGGCAACCTCTATCATGCTAATTCAGATTAGCACAGATGGTTTTAAATAAATCTAGTTCATTTTAGTTCAGGACTCCATAGACCAGGAGTTCGTAATCTGGGTTTTTTAAACTTTTTTATTAACTATTCTAGATTATGCCTAATCCAGGTTTAATTTAAACTGTGTCCAGGGGGAAAAAAAAAACATTTTGTAAGCCTAATGTGCCACAAAAACAAGTATTAATAAAATCGAAAAATGAACACCAACCTCCTTGTTCCTCGTGTTTTATTCTCCAGGGTTCTTTTTCCTCATGTTTGATTTTCAAAGGTTCTTTTTCCTCATGTTTTATTTCCCAAGGTTCTGGTTGCTCCTGCTTTATTCTCCATGGCTCTGGTTCATGTGTGTCCTCCTCACTCTCCTCTTTAACAAACACCATCTTCACAGCAGTAGATCTCAACTCAGCTGATACTCCTCCAGGTATTCCTGCTTGCTTCAAAACTTAGTCACAACTGTGAGGATGAGAATTGTTCTGGTATTTATTAAACTCATTCAAAAACTGTGTTTTTCTATTAATAGAAAAACATTCTATACCACGACAAAACAACTGAGAGCGCGGTGAAACTAATCTTCTTCCTCGGGGGTTTAATGGTGTTTGACAAACAAACGTATGTGTTTTAGCGCCACCCGCTGGACTGGAGTCTGAGGCGGCGGGAAGATGGAAATAATCCCGGGAAAATTTACTTTGTGCGTCTAAGGTGCGCTGGTTTGTTTTCCTTTTAAAAAAAAGCTGATCTGCACAAATAAATTAAAATTATAAACTCGCGTTGTATGTGATTTGCATCAGCAGTCTTCCTGAGAGGATTAGAGGAGAAAAACGAGTGAATGTATTAGTCAATTATTTCACTGAAAATCACCCAAAAGTTGCAGCATGTAAATATGGAAATACAAATTAAATCACATGATAACGATAAGATGTAGTCTAAAGAGGAAAAAAAAAATACAATATTTTAAAGTTTAGTTTAGTTTTAAGTTTAGCATGAAAAACATCCTTGAGATGTGTTCATCTAAAATTCTGGAACTTAAACAGAATGGTAGGTGATGTGAATCCATATCCACAAAAGAATATGTTTTACATTTTTTTTTTTTTTTTTCTGAAAAGTTGCTTTTGAAGATTAAACTTGATATTGAAATTGCTATTGCATTTTGCAGTGTCTATAACATCAGATTCTGTGGTGAAGAGTACAACTAAGAGGATGTTGCTTTATATCCCCTCCAATTTTACAAGAAGCTGTGAGATCCAATTCAGAGCCCATGTTATTACATTAATGGACTGAGTTAGTCCTATTTCATCTTACATGATTGTTGCGCTCAGACTATTTTGCTTATTAATTAAACAATATATAAAACAAGATATGTTTTTATAATAATGATTTTAAGGTATAAATGGTAATACTATTCCTATGATGCTGCCAGCAGTCCGGTTATTTTATTTTTTGTATAAAATTTTGTATTTATGAAAAAGGGCCCATCTGATAAAGATTAACTTTATTTACTGTGAAAACTTTAGATTATGTTTCTTTGTTATGTCGCTTGTAATGACTGGGTAGGACAGATTTACTCAGATGATTTTTTATTGCTTGATGCATTATTGTGTCACATCTGGTGAAGAGGCAGCATCAGACCTGACAGCCTGGTCTCATTGTTTATACGTAGGCCTAGGTATTTTTACGTAATGTTTAGAGAACCAAAACGTACATTTTTGTACGTTTTTATCGATGCAAAAACGTACAATTTAGACGTATTTCAACGTTGTAAACATACAAACAGCTACGTATCTTTAGCTAAAAAACGTTAAATACTTATCTTTTATTTCATTAAGGTATTAGTATCAACGACTTTTTATCATTTTATTAATAAGCGATTTATATTTTAAGCCCCCTTAACCTACCCCCAAACCTAAACCTACCCAATTTTATAGAAAATATGTATTTTAATCATTTTATTAATACACGGTTTAGATTTTTAGCTCCCCGAACCTACCTCCAAACCTTAATGTTATAGCAATATAAAAGGATATACAATGTAACTGACCAAAAAATGCCCACTCCTATCTCTAAATCTAACGTTACGCTCACACCAATAAAGAAAAAAAACATGAGAGACAGAAAAGTGCAATTACAATAATTTATTTATTGCAAAAATGTCAACAGCCGTACCAAAAGTTATCCAAATGACGGCGCGTTTGCAGCCGCAGTCCTCTCTGGTGGATTACAGTAGGCTTGTTTCAGGTGAAGAGCAGAATTTAAATTGTTAATCGCTAAAATGTTATCTAGATTATTATCCTGACCACTCAGTGAAGGCGCCGGCGCATTATTTAAACCAGATTCAAACAGCTCACCAGAAGCACGGCATGTTGACGAAGGCAGGCGAGAGCCAATGAGCGTTTGATTTTCCTGCCGTAAAACCTGTCGTTTCTGGCAATCTTTGTCTATTTCAGTCTGCGTCTTTTCCTCATCTGGTGCACAATCATCCTTGAATTTCTCCTGGTTTTGTCTCACCACTATTTCCTACAAGGTACAACAACATAAAACACAAATGTTACATCATGTAATAATTGTTGAATAATTATGACAGAGGCTATTTCCACTATTTACAGTTACACTAAGTGAAAACAACTGTATCACTGATTTAAGTGTAAACAGTAGTTGGTTAAATGCTATTTGCACTGTGAATAAAAGAATACAAGACATTTAGAAGACCACCTTCAGAAATATGCAAGTAAGTAAATTATTTTAATCTGGACTGATCACTAAAATGATAAATTAAACAATAAACATTTCATTTAAATTACGTGTGCTTTCATACCGACAAAACACGTCGCTACCTTCATTGCCTTTAGAGCCTGGATAAATTCCTCTGTGTTGGATATGTCAGACTCAGTAAAGGTGCAGATATCTTTTTCTCGCTTTCTCACTTTGGCAGAAAGAAGTGCAGCGGTGATTGCTGGCTGTTGCTCGAGGAAATTTCGACCATGTCATGCGCACTGTTCCATCTTGTTGAAACGTCTGTTATCAGTCTATGCACGTAGAGATCCAGCAACTTTTTTTTCCTGTTTTTTTTTACGGCACTTCGGTGGAAAAACCCAGTTACACGTCGTATTTGTCCAAGTAACCTAGCAACAGCTGGCAGCTTTAGCGCACGCTGTGAAGCCAGGTTGAGGGTGTGCGCAAAGCACCTGACATGGAGATAGCCAGTTAATTGGCAGCGCAAGCAGGGTCTTTCTCAGCGATGTTCCATTCTGTTGTCACATTATGAAGTAGTTCTGCAACATTTGCCCCCGTGTGGCTCTCGTACAAGGCTCTCGTCCGGAGGACATGAGACAACAAAGACCAGTCATCTGTAATGTGATGGGCCGTTACAGTGACATAAGACTCCGTAGCTCGCAAAGTCCATGCGCCGCAGGTTAAAGACACTCGTCGAGCTCTTCCTAGTGAATTTATTACTTCTGATTTGATGTTGTTGTATAGGGTAGGAACGACAGTTTCTGAGAAAAACTTTCTTGACGGTATGATGTAACGCGGCTCCAAAGTGTGAATCATGTTTCTGAATCTATCATTCTCTACAACGGCATACGGTCGAATGTTTTTGCATATAAACATAGCAATTGACTCTGATCTGCCTTGTCTTATCTGAAGCGCTGGGTAACTTATACAATGTCTCATTCAGAGTTTGTTGGCTTGCAGACGCTTCTGCTTTCTCAGATTGTTTGGCATTTAACTCTGGATGATGTCGAGCAAGATGCACGCTCATGTTAGTTGTATTACCACAGTAGGTTACCAGTAGATGACAGACTTTGCACACTGCTTTAGACTGTCTAGCTGTTCATTCCCTGGTAATTTGTGAAATCCAAAGTGTTTCCACAAAGTGTTTGTATTTAATATGAATTGATATCGATTCTGGTGTAAAAAAATCTATTTTAATATTGTTAATAAAAAAATTACGATAGTTAGGTGAATCGATTTTTTGTCCCATCCCTAATAAATATACTTTTTAACTGAAAGAGACAGGACAGTCTGTGCATAACCTATTGTTTTAGTCGTACACAGAATGATGCGGTATGAACATCAAGGAGAGCTAAACACTCCATGCAGTGTGTGCTTCATTCATACTCGAAGCCGGAGTCGAAGCCAGAAAGTCATACAAGGAAATCCCTAATAGGGACAAAAGTGTCCAGGTATGGCTGTATGAAAACAGTTGTTTTCACAGAAAAACAGAAACGTTTGGAAACATAAAGACAATAAACACTTGTTATAAAAGTTGGGTTCAAGCCCTTTCCAAAAAAGTTTTATTTTGTCCATAGCCTAAACACAAGTTATGTCTATCTCAAGTTGGCTGATAGCTATGATTTTCATGAATGGAATTTTGCTAAAAATGGGTTTAAAGTGAGATGTGTTTTACTTTCACTTTACGGGTTTAAGGACAGCTATAATGCATTATTACACAAACAGACTAACATCTGTTTCCCGTTGTTGTTATAGTCCTTGTGAGAACTCTGCTATTCTCTTACATTTAAATGAGTTTTAGAATGTTATCTTTATAGTTATAGTTTATCGTTATCGTTCTTGATGTGAACGGGCCTTTAGACTCAAAATGAAAGTGAAATAGACTCAAATAAGTATTCAGCACATATTTAAAGGCCAAAAAAGATGTTTGGAAATTGTGAATTTATATGGTACTTTACATTAAAAAATAAATAAATAACTAAATAAATAAAAATAAAAACATGTTACAGCATGATGTATGTGTGGAAGATCATTCATATATTTTTATAAGTAATGATTTGTCTATGAATTGAAATGATCAGTGAATGAAAAAAAAAAAACTTAAGTAAATATGTTGTATGATAATTAACAGACGTCATATCATCAGTCAAAAAAACGATTACAACATGTAAAAAGCCGTTTGTAAAAAGTTTAATGTAATCAAGGTTAGAAAATTACCACATAATATATGTATATGGAGCAAATATCATTGAAAGCTGCATGGAAATATCTATAATGTCCATTGAGATGACAAATGATGATAAATCTTGGTGTAATCTGGCCTGTTATTTGTAGAGAGTATTTTATTCTGATGCTGTATTCATCGCTATTTCCTCTTGATGCTGCAAATCTTTCATCCCTGCAAAATAATTCAACAAAAGCATTTACTGAGCTCTCGTGAGTAAAGAGTTTATTCCAGATCAGTGTGAATCATCTCAAAACTCACCAGCTCTTCTTGCACAGATGATCTGAAGAAGAATCACAGTAGGAGCAGCAAACGCTGCAAACTCAACAATAATCACAATCACTGCGGGAAAGATGTGTGGACAGATGACAGACACAATCAAGAGAACATAAAACAGACTCAATCTGTGAAACTAGGAATGAAATCAAAGGTAAAAAATATTGAGCAATTTTTGCCAAAGCACTTCAGATTGACTGTTTCAGCATTCATGAACTATAAAAACATGTCTTACCTCTGAATAATGCAGTCCTACCAACTTCAGTTTCTGCTGGACCTGTGATCATTGGCATATAAACCAAACATCGTCATCATCACATCATACTTGAGCTTCACATCACAGAAATGATAAATGTACTTTCACTGCTTCATGAGTCCATCATCAATCTCAAGGTGTTAGGAGAAAACCAACATTTTTATCAAAAATTAATCTAATGATATTTCTGTCCAATGCTCATCTCTTTCTCAATTATATATATTTGTATGTAAAGTGTGACATTTTGTAAGTTTGCATAAACACCAAAATGTAGAATATGTATGTATTGGCAGCATCTAAAACTTTGTATGAAAACATTTTTAAATACACACATCTCAGTGATGGAGGTTTCAATGCTGAACTCATGAATTAGCAGGTTGATGTTACTGTGGTTGGATGAATTGTGACAAAACAAGTGTAAAGCAGTAAAGTGAGAGACTTCTGACATGTGAGAGTGAAGATGAACCTTGTGTAGGAGCTGCTGCTGTAGTTTGTCTTGACGTCGTCTCAGAGTTTGAGCTCCTGACAGGAATCAGTGTAGCTGAATTGATTGGAGCTGCAGAAGACAAACATTTTGATGCATTATAACACTGTAGAACAACAACATTATATTTTCATACCTGAAGAGTGGAGTTCTAAATTCTAAATCATGTGTCAAGGTTTTTAACTTTTTTTCTGTAAAGCTATTAACTAATAATTAGCTAATAATGCCATTAGGCGGTTTCACACCACGTAGTTAAAGGTGCAGTAGGAGATCTTGGGAAATGCTAACTTCAGCCTGATAGCATGAAAGCAAAGTTTTTTTTTTTTTTGTTATGTTTATAACGAGGGGCAGGTGGCACCCCTGTGCCACCCCAGAAATATCACATAATAAAATATAAATGTAAGCAGTGTTTCATGTGCTACTTTTCAGCCGCAGTGATGACAACGTAATGCAAAATAATGGCAAAAAACATGTCCTTCATTAACAAATTACTCTTATGAGTCGGTTCTTTTTTAGTCAACAACACAAAACAACACTAACAAATTGTTTACTTTTGTTTGTGGATCAGATAATAACTGCTTCTCGACTAATTCAAATGTCCTCTGAGAAATCGAATCCCATCCGGATATGTCTGAGATTCATTGCGTAATTGTTTGGTGATCCGATTCTCCGAACGCTCGCTCCACTTTCATCATGGATATTGCCATATCCAAAGAAAACAGTTACATGAAATCAACAAGAAGATACTGATAAAGGAAACTAATAGCAGAGTTAGCTAAGAATCTAGTCGTATTGCAGTTTTCTCGATTGTTAACATATATAACTGATTTTTAGTTGGCCCATTTTCCCAAACCATTAATTCCGTTCTTACAACAAAGGTACATTTCTCAAAAAATTTAACAATGAGTAAGTTAAACATTAGGTAGCAAAACAGATCGAGGAGAGAGCTTGAACGGATCATCTACATGGGTTTTATACATACAGTATAAATTACAGTAGGCCTACAGTACAAGTACATTAGATGATGGAAATGTCACTATTCTATAAACTGTAGCACATGTTGTACACCTTCAAACTTGTGACTGTCAAATTTTATTTGTAACCATTTTTTATGTGTACTGCATTTTTGCAGAACTGAGAAATGGCTGCCTAGAGATATAGCTAGTCTTGTGTTAGGAGACCAAGAAACTTGGCCATTATACTACGGTATAATGGCCAAATGTGCAGAGGATGCTGAATTTACTTTTTATTTTTTACTGTAATGTATTGTGGTGCATACCAAGTTCATATATTTATTTTGGTATTTGAACTTTCTAGTGATTTTCATCTACTGCAAGATTACTTTACAGTAGTAAAATGAAAATATTTTTTTTCCGACAAAAGTTCACTGCTGAATTATATATCTGTATCTTTAATTTAACTTGTGTTTTATACTGCAACATACACTGAGCAATAAATCATCACTACGTCAGGAATCCATTTGCAGTTTTATTAAACAAATCGTGGTCGTACAGGCTGGGGTCAAAACAGAGGCAAGGCAGTAGAAGAGAGGAATTAGAATTGTAGTCAAATACATGTGTGAGGTTGGGGCAGGCAGTGACAATATCATAAATCTGTAAAAAAGGGCTAAAGTCCATGAGGCAGGCAGCAAAGTTTGTAGTCGATAAGCAGGCAGGGTAATTACAAAAGGCAGTCCAAGATAACATAAAATGCTATAAATAGCTGGATTAACCAGGGCCAGGTGTTACAGGTGATCAGTACCAGGTACGGGGCTTATGGGAAATGTAGTGAGAGAGTATGGTGTTATAACTTCATTGAAAATGTAATTTTAATAGAACTGCATGTCTTCTTGAGTGACATAAGCTCAGAAACATTTATAACATGTTGAAGTTTTGCATATTGTGTATTGGCTTGATGCCATGAAGGATATTGAAATGTTGTTATTTATTTTAAACAGTATATATGATTACTTATTGGTAATGCACTATTTGTGAACACAGCTGCGTATGTCAGAACATGAAGAGTTCAGATGCAAACCCAGCTTATATTGGTCAAAAATTAGATAATGATACTGAATGAATGCTCTCAACACATTATACATCCATGAAAAAAAAAAAAAAAAAAAAACTTAAAACTCACTAAAATCCCAGGTAACACTTTATAATAACGTTCAGCTGTAGTAAGTAATTTATAAGTGATTAGTTAATGATGAAATAACCTTTTACAAAACATTCACAAATGATTAATAAGTGATATGCTAACAATTTGTGTTTTGTTAATTCATTTACAAATTAATTACAAGTTCATTTACAAGTAATTAGTTAATGATGAACTAATCATCTACAAAACATGACTAAGTGCTTATAAATGATTAAAAAGTGCTATGTTAAAAAGCACAAAAATGCAATTATTCTAAGACTATTTTCTTTTTTTAAATAATATTAAATTACTTGCTGTCAAGTGAATAAATTTGTAAACCCTTTTTCTCATCAGCACAGTGTTCATCAGTGTTATGTGTGGAGTGTGTTGGATCTAGTGATAATGTAAACCAGTCTTACTCTCCACTGAAGATCACACCAGGTGCACAGTGCTAAATTACTCCATGTGTGTCACAGAAGACATCTTTACTCTCACCAGTCAGCCCTTATATTGCATTACACACTACAAATTATTCAAAACCTGCCGTGTAAATGCATGAGTAAAAAATGTACAAATCTTTCTGCATCCCCTAATATAAAGTGTAAACAATTCATCACTTGTAAATGTGTTACACATCATATGTAGACCTTTCTTACACATTAAAAATGATCTGGTTTATACAAAGCATTTACAACCTTTTCTGCATCCACTAATCTAAAGTGTAAACTACTCATTAGTTGTAAATGTTTTATAAACCTGCTGGTTACAGGTTGTGCGGGTATACACACTGGGGGGAAAGATCTACAAATGATTAGTAAATCATTTACAACTGATGAAGTGTTTTCACTTTAGAATAGGGGATGCAGAAAGATTTCTAAATGATTTATTCATTATGTGATCTTCAATGGAGGATAAACATTTCAATGACTGACATTTCAATTATTTATAATTATTTAATAATATATTAACTAGTAACTTATTAACCATTTACTAAGGATTTGTTTGATTATTTCATAATATGCTATTTTTTAAGATAACTTATGACAGATTTGTAAATTGTTAGCATATCACTTATTAATCATTTATGAATGCATAGTCATGTTTCGGAAATTATTGGTTCATCATTAACTAATTATTTGTAAATGAATTAACAAATCATACATACATCGTTAGCATATCACTTATTAATGGTTTCTAAATGTTTTGTAAATGATTATTTCATCATTAACTAATCACTTATAAATGACTTACAACTGAACTTTATTATAAAGTGTTACCAAATCCCACCCTCAGGCCAATCAGAAGTTCCAGTACTTACATAGAAACCTATACATCGGTGCCTGACAAAAATGCATTTTTTTTAAAGAAAGATGTCAGATGGATTTAGTGGCTTTTGCATCTGAACTCTTCACATAAATCCCAAAAAACTGTGCAAGGGGGCTTGCTTTGGTGTTGCCACCCCTCATAGACCCCATGCCACCCCTTTGCCACCCTAAAAATTATTATCTAGATCCGCCCCTGTTTATAACGTTGATAATGGAGATGGAATGTAAACGCATAATTTATGTGATTAAAAGAGCACAAAAATCTGACTAAACCTAATATGACAACACAGAACACAACACTGCAGACAACAGGTAGATAAATTATTAGATAGATTATTATTGCTGTTTTCCATGTTCGTGGAGTAAATATTTTTACTCCGCTTTTTCTAAATGATGGGTAGCCGGTGTGTTATATATGTTTGGCCAATCAGCATACACTTACGCCACTAGTAGTTCCTAGAGAACTGATTTAGACACTTTTCTGAAGAAAAGCTCATTTAGTTCCCCAAACGCAGTTCCTAGAACTAAATACGTTCCTAGTTCCTGCAATGCAAGCACGCCAGAAACAATAAATATTTCTGGAAACTATAAAAAAAAAAAAAAAATGTTCCTCCGGTGCGAAAGCCCCTATTATTTCACAAGATAGAGGGGGGAAACAAATAAATGTGTGTGTGTATATATATATATATAAATATATATATATAAAATGTGTCAAGTAGTTCCACACAAGTAGTTCCTACTAAAATCCATAATTAAGATGTCTGAAGTAGAGAAACTTACAGGGGTCACCGGATACTCATTTTCCAAGTGATGATTGTGGGTCTAAATTAAAAGTCTGTAACACCCTTTTCACCCTTGTAAAACAACAATTCTGTTTCAGTGCATGTGTTAAATGCTAATGAGCCATTCTCTGAGAGACTGTAAAGTTTAGCTGCGGGATTGCTAACTAGCGCATTATTAGGAAAGGCATGATTTGCATGAACATAAACTCATTAATGTAGAATTATTTGGGGGGTTGAAACAATGGTGGACTGTTTACAACTCACTCAAGGCTAGTCTAAGGCAAAACATTAGCATCAATCAGCAATTGTTTGAGTGGCACACAGCCAATAATCGGAGAATGGCTTGATCTGAGAATGGGGCTATTATTTTTAGGGATTAAAAAGACACTGGGTGGATTTTTATCATTAGGGTGGTTGTTTACAAACCCTGTCAACACACATTTATGTTCAAACAACATATAAAAATGTATTTTGCATCTGATTACCCCTTTAAGTAAATTGGATAAAAGCAAAGCAAAAAGTTCTCTCTCATGTATGTGTTTATTTTATCTGAAAATAATATTAGAGTTAAAACAAATTGTTTATTTTTAGTTGAACTTAGTCATTTACATTTACATTTACATTTAGGCATTTGGCAGACGCTTTTGTCCAAAGCGACATACAGTTGGGAGAACATAGAGCGATTCTTCTTAAGGAGACAAACAGACACAGGCAGTGCTATAATACCAGATTTCAAGTGGTGCTTCAGACAAGTACAAGCTAGAAAGGGAAGGAATAAAGAGATTAATTTTTTTTTTTTTTTTATGGTAACAGCAAATAGAGTTGAAAGAGATGAGTTTTAAGCTGTCGCTTGAAGCTTGTCAGGGAATCAGCATGGAAACCACAAAAAAATCAACATCACACACACTCCTTGTCATGAACTGTGCCGTTATGGCTCCCTCCTTCACCCCTTGAGGGAGCCTTCATTTCATTATGGACAATTTACCCACTACATTTCCCATAACCCCACTTCCTGCACTTCCTGTGACCTCTCACCCCTGTCGGCCATCTTGCTTTTCTCTGTATAAATAGACTGGTTTGTTCACTGTTTGGTTGCAAAGTTTTGAATAGTTTACACTGTCAATTCCGAGCGTTCTTTCCTGGTTGCCCTCACGTTGCCGAGCTCCTTTGTTCCTGGTTCCGCTGCCGGCCCCAGACCTTCACGCTCGGATACTGACGCTTCTTTGTTTTGTCCTACGTAGCCTATGTTTATTCCTGTCTGACCCCTGCTTGTTTCACTACGATTTCTGTCATTAAAGCTTTGCATCTGGATCCACCTGTCTTTGTCATTGTTACAGAAAATTTCGCCTACCCGGATCCAGCAGCTTTATCTCATCCCCCTGCTCTACCATGGACCCGTTTGATCAGCTTCTCCAATTCAAGCAGCATGGTATGCCTTTAGTGGATTTTGTTCCACGTTTTTGTCACCTTCTCTATCAGTTACCATTTCAAGATGAAAATTACTTCATGGACATTTTTCGTTTGGCACTGGATGAACCACTCAAGACGAGGCTGCGTCTTGAGTGCCCCCACACCAGTTTTTTGGATTTTGTTGACTATGCTCTGCGGTGCGGGGTGAGGCAGCGAGGCAGCGTGTGATTACATCTTGCCACGCTCCTGTTTTTCAGATTCTTTGGATTATGCATTGCAATATGGGGACTTGTTTGACTCTGAGGATTTCACGGAGGAGGATCACGAAACCACAGAGATGGCGGCCGCGCCGAAACGCGATCACAAGATGGCGGCCTTACCAACAGCCGTTTACCGTCTTCCTGCCCCCACTGCATGCCTACAGGGATTGATATCGAGTCAAAGGGACCCACCAATACAGTCTGTCAAGTCATCACTCACCAGCATCCAGTCAGCCCAAAGCCCTAAGTCAGTCAAGATGGCAGCCATTCCAAAGTCAAGTCAAGTTGACTCTGTTCCTCCAGAGCCAAGTAAAGTCACAGCAGTTCCCTCAAAGTCAAGTAAAGTCACAGCAGTTCCCTCAAAGTCAAGTCAGGTCACAGCTGTTCCTCCAGAGTCAAGTAAAGTCACAGCAGTTCCCTCAAAGCCAAGTCAAGTCACTGCTGTTCCTCCAGAGTCAAGTGATGTCACAGCTGTCACTCCTGAGTCAAGTGTCGTTGTCGCAGCTGCTCCGCCTCCAGAGTCAAGCGTCTTCGCATCTGTTCCGCCTCTAGAGTCCAGCGTCTTCATATCTGCTCCGCCTCCTGAGTCAAGCGTCTTCGCATCTGCTCCGCCTCCTGAGTCAAGCGTCTTCGTCTCAGCTGCTACACCCCATGAGTCAAGCATCATTGTCACAGCTGCTCCTCCCACTGAATCAAGCGTCATCGCCGAAGTTCCTCCTCCAGAGTCAAGCCTTGTTGCTGCCACTCCTCCAGCGTCAAGCCTCGTCGCTGCTGCTTCAGAACCCTGTCTCAACATAGCTGCACAAACACCAAGCCAAGCCACAGCCACTGCTCCGGCGCCCAGTCAAGTCACAGCTATTGTTCCAGTACCAAGCCAAGTCACAGCAGTTGTTCCTGAGCCCAGCCCCATCACTGGCACCACTCCTGTGCTGTCCTCCACTGAGGCCATGCTCCTCCTGAAAACTGCTCTTTGGGTTGTCTGGGCCGTGTATACCACCACCGAGTGGAGGAGGTGGCCGAGGCCACGGATCCTCAAGCCGAGGGGGAGGTCGCACCTGCTCCCTGCATGGTGGTAGCGTCCAGCAACCCACACCACTCTGAGCTTTCACCGAGTCCCAGTTCGGCCGCGGAGGCCCTCTTTATGCTGGGTATCCAGCCCAACCTGGCCAGGAGCTTGGGCTCAGAACCTTCTCTCTCTGTTTGTGTATGTCCGTCTATGCTCTATGTTACAGACCTGTCTGCTCCGCCCTGGAGGGCTCCTGTCCTGTCTGCTCCACCCTGGGGGGATTCCGCTCTGCTGGAGGGCTCCTGTCCTGTCTGATCCGCCTTGGAGGGCATCTGATTCTCTCTCTTTGTGTGTGTGTCTGTCTATGTTTTGTGTTACAGACCCATCTGCCCTGGGGGAATCCCGTTCCGCCCTGGAGGGCTCCTATCCTGTCTGTTCCGCCCTCGGGGAATCCCGTTCTGCCCTGGAGGGTTTCTGTCCTGTTTGCTCTGCCCTGGGGGGATCCCGTTCCGCCCTGGAGGGTACCTGTCCTGTCTGCTCCGCCCTGGGGGGAATCCCGTTCCGCCCTGGAGGGTTCCCGTCCTGTCTGCTACACCCTGGGGGGCTTTCGTGCCGCCCTGGAGGGTTCTAGTCCTGCCTGATCCACCCAGGTGGGCGTCTGACTCGCCTGATCTGTTTTGTCTGTTCTGTCTGTTCCGCCGTGGTGGCAGTCTACCCCTCCCCGGCTGCCTCCTGTCCTCCTCTCCTGCCTTTCTGTTGGTCCTCTGTTTCTTTGGCACTCCCTGGACTTTTTGCCCCTCCTAACCCTGTCAGACCACATGGGCCTGGTCCTCCGCTCTGCATTCTGTCTGGGGGGGGGGGGGGGGGTTTTCTGTCATGAACTGTGCCGTTATGGCTCCCTCCTTCACCCCTTGAGGGAGCCTTCATTTCATTACGGACCATTTACCCACTACATTTCCCATAACCCCATTCTCGTGCACTTCCTGTGACCTCTCACCCCTGTCGGCCATCTTGCTTTTCTCTGTATAAATAGACTGGTTTGTTCACTGTTTGGTTGCGAAGTTTGGAATAGTTTACACTGTCAATTCCAAGCGTTCTTTCCTGGTTGCCCTCCCGTTGCTGAGCTCCTTTGTTCCTGGTTCCCGTGACTGTTCTCCGCCTGCCTATCAACCCCTTGCCTGTCCCTTCGATTATCCTGTTCGCTGCCGGCCCCAGACCTTCACGCTCGGATACTGACGCTTCTTTGTTTTGTCCTACGTAGCCTATGTTTGTTCCTGTCTGACCCCTGCTTGTTTCACTACGATTTCTGTCATTAAAGCTTTGCATTTGGATCCACCTGTCTTCGTCATTGTTACACTCCTCAAAAGAAGAAATAACATTTGAACAAGCCTTGATTTTGCTTTGGGGGTGTACTAGAACATGTTCTCATGCTTAGTGGTTCGAAAAATGTATTATTTTTCACATCATTTACATTATTACAACATCTTTCTCCCCAGCCTGGCACAAATGGCTCGATTAGTTCCAGGTTTGAGGAAGGCCTGCCTTCCGAAAAACAAGGTGTGTTGTGATTGGTTAGCTTTCCCACTGCGTTGTGATTGGCGAACAGTTTAGATGGTGTTTTAGTACTGTCACAAGCCTTGCCAAAGCATCAAGCTCTAACTTGGTTATAGTTAAAGATAAATGAAGGTATAGTTGATGCTACAGTAGTGTTGGGCCCTATTGTCAGCCTGCCAGATTGCCAATAAATTATATTGTCGTGCATTTTTTTTTATTATTATTATTGTTATTTACATTTCCTTTACATTACTTTTATTTCCTGAAACCAGCTCCAGCATAAGGTTAAAAAGGCTAATGATTTTAATATGACTTCATTTTTATTTAACATGTAAAAGACATTGTAAGTTACTAATTATAATTAGGGCTGTCAAACGATTAATCACGATTAATCACATCCAAAATAAAAGTTTATGTTTACACATTATATGTCGGTGTACTGTGTATATTTATTATGTATATATAAATACAAGCACATTCATGTATATATTCAGGAAAAATATTTTAGATTTATATATAAAGTATTTATATTTATTTATAATCTAAATTGTGTACAGGTGTAAATATATATACATATAAATTTATTTTTAATTATATACATGTATGTGTGTGTTTCTATATATACACAATGAATATACAGAGTAAACACGCATATAGTATGTAAACATAAACTTTTATTTTGGATGCGATTAATCACGATTAATCATTTGACAGCCCTAATTATAATGCTTACTTTTCCTTAGCTATTCCCCCCATACTGAATGTCTGCAGCATGTGGCTTTAACACGGCCACCAAAGGAGATCGCAATCACTGTCATCAATGCTCAAAGCGCTGCGGTTCGTTGAAGCATCCCAAAAGGAGACGTTGCAACCATTTGAATTTCAATAGGCGGGATTTTTTTTTTTTTTTTTTTTTTTTTTACATATTCTAATGGACCGCGTTATGACATCATATCATCCAGAAAACAAAGCTTATAGCCCAAATGAGCCATTCATTATAGTTCTTGAAAAGGTTTTTTTACTAAATATATCCCTTTGGAGTGGACTTTGAGATTTGTAACTTTGCAGAATTTTTTTTTTTTTTTTTTATGCACAAACATACACACCACACACTGACTAAAATTCAAAAGGTTAAAAAGCATAAAAGGACCCCTTTAAATACAAACAAGTCTTTAACTTTGCTCAAAAATGCATATTATAACATTTACATTTTTATCACCTTATTTAATTGAAACAACTCTTTCAATGTATCTGATTATGTGCATTTGTTAAATAACATAGACAAGAGAGGATTTAGTAAAACCGACAACAGTGTATTTTTTTATGTACCTTGTGTAGAAGTTACTGCTGTCGTAGTTGCTTTTGGATTGTAAACTGTAATCACTGCTGTCACTGAATCAGCTTGATCTGTAAAGGATTAATGTTAGTTCAGATGAATCAGTAGAATGTGACAATCGTGTTTAACTTAAATGATCACATTGCACTAAAAAAATTGCTGTCAAGTTTCAAGTTCTTCATTATTTACAGCATCACTTCTTGGACTGTTAAACTTGTTAAACTTTCTCTTCTGTCAGACTGAAAGAAGCTTTTGTTCAACAGTTTGTTCTGCTTCAGTGACTAACAGTCCCTAGTGTTACTGACATTATGAGGATCTAAAATGATTTATGAGATTTACTTCTCACCTGAAATCTTATATTTGACAGTATATGTAGTTCTGGTCTTGACTTGATTTCTGTGAGTAACTTCACATCTCCACTCTCTGTTGTCATCTTCATTCAGGAGTGTTGTAGTCAGAGTTCTCATACAGTGTTTTGATGAGAATGATATCTGATATCTGGAGTCTGATATCATCAGTTGAACACCAGCCTGATTCACCCACAACAGCTGAACTCCCTCAAAATGACCCGAATCATCACACGAGACTCCAGGATATGAATATAATTTACATGAGAGAGTCACAGAGCTGCCTGCACTGATCTCAGTCTGTGAGGATGATGAAGAGACTGAAACACAAAAGACACAAATCACACACTTGTCAATCATTATGGGGGTTTAAATGTAGAATTGTCCCTTTTTTGACTGATCATATAATTATAAAATTACCATGAAGAACATGCAGATGAACAAGAACATCAGTTCCTTGATGTTGTCCATTCACGTATTGTTGGCAATTGTAAATGCCATAATCATCTTTTGTGACGTTCTTGATGTTCAGAGAGCAGTCAGACCCCAGACTCAGTCTCTCATGACTCTCTGTATTTCTCTTCTTTATCCCTAAATTAATCAGTTCAATTGTTTCTAAATGTCTGAATCTGTTAAGACAGGTCCATGTAGTTGATTTGCAGTCAGGAAGAGCATTATTGCAGGGCAGACGGACATTTTCACCAGAACTGATGAACACATGAGTCTCATCCACTCCACTGGCACCTGACACACAAGAACATTTGAGTGATAGTTGTGTTATATAGTAATAAATGAAGGCTCATAATCAAACCCCTGTGACAGCAGGTCCTTTCTCAGGTTCAGATGTCAAATAAAACCGTATCTGCAAATGTGACTCTGAGATCAGTACTTAAATGTCAGAAAGAATAAACAAATTTATTCACAGACTAAACACCAGACAAACATTTCTATGTCTGTATTTATATTGAACTCTTTTAAAGTGCATTTAGGAATGTGCTTACCTGTGAGAAGTGAAGAGAGAATGATCAGTCCCAACAAACACAAATGACACTTATCAGCCATTTTCTCTTTCTGACAGTCTTTCTTTCTTTCTTTCTTTAACATCATCAGCTCCTCCTCTGCTCATCAGCTTCCTGTGTTCAGACAGACAGTCTCATAAAGACCATCATGAGTGTCCAGATTCACATCCACCACTCTAATCTGGGTTCAGAGATGATCACAGTAACATGTAATGCCACATGAAGTGTACGACCCACAGCCACCATGCTCAATTAAAACTAGACTGAAGTTTACACAAAGAGTATAAATACAATACACAAACTAATAAAGGTCAAGTCACACTTTATTTATATATAGCGCTTTACATAATATTGTTATTATATATTGTATTGTACATTAAACTTCTCAACAGTATATAAAGTTTTTTTTTTTTCTTTTTTTTTTTAATATAACAATATAATAATATAATAATATAACGCCCTGCTCAGCTGAATGAATCCATACATAACGTTAAAAATCAGTGTTAAGTATAGTTAATTAAATTTGTATGTTTTGTAATTGTTTTAGTTATTTTGTAATTAGTGGTAAAAAGGTAAAAAAAAAAAAAAACTTTTAGTATACAATAATTTATTTTCATTTTCAAATATTATTTAGAGGCAAACAAAAAAAAAAATTACACATTATAACTTGCTTTGCAAAAATACATTTACAGAACTACTTCCTGACTTTTATTTAGAAGTTTTAATTAAAAATGCACAGAAATTACTTTGCTTAATTTACAGATTACTTAAATTACAAAAGCAATGTACAGAACAACTTCATTCATTTAATTTATACATTTCTCAGCAGCTCCATTTACATTTGTCCTAAAAGAAGAGAAAAATAAAGACTTATGAAAATTATTAAAACGGCTGCAATCTTGGTTAGAAAACATGACACAGCAGGTCTTACATACAAAATACTCAAGAAATCATATTTCTGGATCATCAAGTTTGCCTACAACAAATGTGGACTATATTGCATGACAAAAAAAAAAAAAAAAAATCTAAAATAAAAACAAAATAAAAATACAAGTGGAATACAAGTGAAAATATTTGTTTAACTAGTTATTTGAGTAAATTAAATCACAATGCTTACATTTAGAAGTGTATTCGTCAGCCGGAACAGAACAATCTCCCTCTATTTTTATTTTTATTTTTTTTTTTTGTCACTGTAACGCTGTGAATTGTGGGATAGGGTAGGCTGCGAAGGATCCATCTGTTGTATCCTTCATTTGCAGTCGAACAGAGGACACATTTAAAGTCGTGTTTGAATTGCGACAGCGTTTACCTACCCTAAACCTAAACCTAGCCCTCACAGGAGACTGTGCATACTTTTATTTAAAAAAAAAAACACTCATTCTGTATGATTCATAAGCCTGTTTCTTCATGGGGACCTCATAAATGTGCCCACAAGGTCAAAATTTACTAGTTTTGCTATCCTTGTGGGGACATTTGGTCCCCATGAGATGATAAATACCAGGTGCTCACACACACACAGTTATTTTGGTCACACTGATATTTAAAGAAACCAGAGAGAAAGAAGAGGAACTGAAATCTGAGGGGAAATTTGCATGACAACGATACATGAAAAACTGAGATGTTTTTCCTTTGAAGTTTTTTTAAAGATGTGTGTGTAGACAACAGCGTTGCCATTCACACTGGTCCATGATTAAAAATGACGTTTGAACACGCAATATCAGGGGTGTAGAATTTAGGGGGGACGTGTCCCTACCAATATCCAGCAAATGTCAAACTGTCCCTAGAAATAATTTTTATCAAACATTTAAATATATGTATATGTATTTGTAATTTCGGATGCATCTGAAACGTCATATCATTGATATATTACCTAAGAAGTTAAAGTAAATAGGCTACATTAGAAAACAGGATGACAAATTAATTTCTGTATTTTATTTATTAATTTGGTAGTTCACACAGAAACAATAACGATATTGTTTTAAAAACTTGCTCTTTGAAACCTCTATTTTTGCTTGTTGTTTACACTGAATTGGCAAAAAAAAAAAAAAAAAAAAAAAAGCAAAATTTTTTGTTGTTGTTGTTGAAAATAGTATCGTGTAAACACCGCCCGAATAGGTTATCTAATTATTGGCCAATAAAATATAACATTACAAACAGCTGCTCAAACAATTCAAACACCAAATTATTAATGTGTCAAATTGTGATAAACGCTAACTTCATCATGTAGCTTTGCCTGTTCTTATAATTAGTGCAAGACGCTTAAGACAACGAGGGCCAATTGCTGAAAGTCACTTTATCATCACAGCGAACCTGAATCAACATCACAGTTACTGTTTAACACAATTATTACAGCATGTCAACACATATGCTTCAGACACAAGTTTAGAAGAACTGCATATAATAAAACCAATAGAGTTTGTGTTGGGGAAGTGTTTGCTCACCTTATTCTTTTTGGCTTGGTTTTTCTTGTTCACAGAAACTTCAGTGTAAGTCACATCATCGGTCTGCTCCTAAACACCAATAAAAGTGCAGCAAATCAAGTTATTAAAGGCCCATCCATCACTACGGTGTGAAGCAGGCTCATTATTTTACTCAGGAGCTGCAAATGTCAAAGTAAAATATGTATAAAACCTAAAGGTTAGTGAAAATTTATTATACAGACATGAGCTAAGGATGACAGATCCTATTGTAACATGACATGAGGATTACCACAGGAAATGCCAAATATACACATATATGAAAACACTGAAATTACTGAAGATTAATCATATTGTTCACTGGGAGCAGGATGAATGAAACTGTTGATTGTGTAACTAGTTCCATTATATTTATTTCTATCTGTGAGCTATAGAGCAGAAACTTTAGAAATGCACTAACTTGTCCTGATCTGATGTGACTAATAAGAGTGTGATATTTGAGAGTCAGTCGTCTGTGGAGCTCATGGACACTAACAGCTCATGATCAACCTACAAAACTCACCACAGAGTCATCAGTCGCTCTTCTGACACCTGAAAAATAATGGCACAGGTTATGATAAAACACACAAACCAATCGATTTCTAAAAGAGTCTAGAATAATTCTACTGCTGCAGAATATAAACATTATTTGCGTAAACTCAATTTGTCATTTTATCTGAAAAAATACTGTTTTTGTCTGTTGTATCAGAATATGAGAAACTCTAAAAACTTTTTTACGAATCACCCAGAGAATCAGAGCAGGAAGGAGAACAGCGAATGAAGCACCGACAGCAATCATAATCACAATCACTGAGACGATATAGAGGCACACATTCAGCATTAACAAGGTACAGGAAAATAACAAACTACAAATAAAATGATAAATGACACATTTAAGTGTCATTTATCCTTATTTATCATGAAAAAAACACTGCTATTTACACTTTCAAAAAAAAAAAAAAGGTATATTGACATATATATATATATATATATATATATATTCAATTATTTTGAAATTAAATTTATCATGCAGTGAAATAAGATTTTACACTAAAAAATGCTGGGTTATTTGGCAACCCAGTGCTGGGTAAATATTGGACAGAAAACATGCTGGGTTATTTTGATTTAGCTGGTTGGGTTAAATGTTTTTACTCAGCATGTTGGGTTGTATTATTAAGTCAACTATTGTTTAAAATGTACCATATATATAAAATAATAATAATAATAATAATAATAATAATAATAATAATAATAAACAGGGCTGGAAATTAAAAATCAAACTAAATTACAAGAGATAACAGCAATAGTGAAAAGATTTGCATTTATTAATACAGACAATTACACCCATGGACTAAAATATAAGACAAACTGAATTTATTTGGGTGAATACAGCATAGATTACAATATTACTTACATTTCATTTTGCAAGGCAAAACATGTTTCCATCATGCACAACACATTCAGCAGACTGACAGTCTCATTCGTTTATGTTGTGTTGTGTACAATAATATAATTTACAGCACAGTAAAGACTTTATAAACTAAATAAAATGTATACAAACCTTTATTTTACTGATGAAGTGCACCAATTATGCAGCGCTGAGAACCGCTCTCTCCTGCAGAGGACACAAAAGCCAGCGCTCTGACCATAACTCAACAGGGTTGAGATAAGTCTGTGCTGGGTCGCTTCATTGGAGCTGCATTTTTTTTTTTTTTTTTTTTAAGAACAATGCTTTTCTTATTTAGAATTTTTTTTCTTGTTTTCAGCCTAAATATATAAAACTTCTTAAATCAAGAAGAATTTTCTAGACAAGAAAAAAATAGCCTTGTTTTAAGAAAAAATAAGTCACAATTAAGTGAGTTTTTGATTAAAAGACGTAAAATAATCTGCCAATGGGGTAAGCAAAATAATCTTATTTCAAGGAGTATGTTGCTTACCCCATTGGCAGATTGTTTTGCTTGTTTCAAGCAAAAACTCGCTTAATTTTAATTTATTCTTTTTCTGAAAACAAGACCATTTCTAAGCAAGAAAATCTTTTTTTTTTTTTTTTTTTTTTTTACAGTGTGCTTAGTTTCAGCAGTCAGTGAGATTGATCCAGACACTAACCCAATGACTGGGTAACACAAAAACTACCCAGCACTGAAGAAGAAAAAAAAAAAAAAAAAAAAAAAAAAAGCATTTCAGCATATGAGCCAACAGTTAATAAATAAATAACCCAGCACTTTTAGAGTGTACAATTCATAATTAAGATGTCTGAAGTAGAGAAACTTAAGTAAATTGTTCAAAAGTTTTTGTGTTTTACCTGACAATGTTATGCTAGAATTAAAATGAAACGTTTAATGAACACAAATTTTTGTTGACTGTTTGGAGGTTACTGCTGTTGTTGTAGTTGATTTTGTGATGCTGACTGGAATCACTGCTGTCACTGAATCAGCTTGAACTGTAAAGATGAATGTTAGTTCAGTAGAATATGACAAATTAAATTTGAACTTTGATGATCACTTTACATAAAATGTTACAGTTTGTGCTGTCAGGTTTCAGTATCTTCATTATTTACAGCAGCACTTCTGCTTCAGTGACACTAACAATCCCTATAAAACATTATTTGTGCAAACTCAGTGATTTGTCATTTTATCTGTACATACTTTTTCTCACATTTAATTCAAGAGACAAGATGAGACACGAGTTCACAAAAATGAGACAAGGTCGAGATGTGCATTGTGAATTGTTTGAACTTATCTTGTAGGCTCTCTCAATTTTCAAAGTGCAGATAGAGACTGTTTTTTTAAGCATGATACAGAGCTATAGAAATCATATCTAGGCTGTTATTAGTATGTAGGTTATAATAGGTTGTGGTATGTAGCCTATTTTGCGCACATTGGGGAGTTGCTCTCTAAACGCTGGGTATTGCTTTTGAATGCGTGTGCGTGTTTTACTTTCGGTTTCGTTTTAACGATTGTGTGAAACTCTCAGCGGTGCTGAGTATGCATTCTACAATACAAGACATTAATTTAACAAACACATTTGAAAGTGGAGGGGACACAAACAGGATTTTGAAAAGTGGGGTGAATTTTAAATTTTAGGGACATTCACATGGGAGAAATACTTTGGGAGTGTACAGATTTAAATTAGACAATGTCAGCTCTGCTAAACTTCAACACTATTAGCAATAAATAAATAAATAAGACTAATGTGTTGTCTACATAACCTGATATATTTACGTATGTGGGTTACATACGTAACCGAGACGTTCCCTTATCAGTTGGTCTCTCTGAGTCACGTCGGAGACCGACGGATTGGAATCCCTATGGAAAGTGCCATCCCGCCATAGAAATTCACAATAAGCAAAAGGCTATAACTGATCAAAGTGAATTATATGAAAACAGGGATAGATGAGATAGATAGGTTGACAGGTTAACTGCTAAACTACTTTAGCCTAAATAACGTCCAGTGAGGGTGAAACTGCGGTGACCATGGATGATTCCATGATACCATCACGGAACTTGAGCCGATAAGAGGTAGCTATAGAGCTCAAACGACTACAATGCTTCAGGAATGGTGAAAACATATTTCATGTGAAGTATATTTGAAGTAGGTCTAAAAGAGCCCAGAATATTTCAAGTTATGGGCTTACGTTTCCAAAAACGACGTCACTTCACTTCGTTCACGGATCCGTGTGTGGACCACGTAAAAAAGTGACTCCAATGCAGTAATATTTGAATCCGTTAATCCGTGAGTGGACCACGGATGATGCCTGTCACTGACTTACATTGGTATCACTTCCGTGAGCACATAACGGAATTTTCGGCGATGCCATGATGCCACCACGGATTTGGAGTTAAGGGTCCGTGGTCTTTGCACGGAATTCTGTGAGATCAGGTTGATTCAGCAGCAGTGGAGCAGATCTATCCCGCCAAGACATTCCCACTGCGCAATGTGACGTTGTAGTGACGTCTTTTCCATGTCATTTTTGACATATGGTCTACCAAATAAATAAATAGTCATACAGATAATAAATCTTGTTTGTTTATAAATAATCTGTATTCATATGTATAATCATGTTGATAGGCTCTATTTTATAAAACACATTTACTGCAACTGCCATAGACGTCCAAATGACGTCCAAGTTGGGTCATGGTTGGACGTCCAAATAGTAGACCTAGTTTGGACGTCGAATAGATGTCCAGAATTGGTCATGGACCGACGGACCCAATATAAACATGATCTGCACGTCTATCCGACGTCCAATGTTTAGTGGGTTAACATTGTCATATCCATTACAATGCTAAACCTGTCATGACAGAATTATGATTATTTTATTGAGCCCTAATTTTTAAGAGTAAGGATTAACTAAATCTGTAGTTAATATATGTGACCCTAGGAAACAAAACCAGTCATAATTTTTTTTTTTTTTTTTTTTTTTGCAAAATTGAGATTTATATATCTTTTAAAAGATGAATAAATAAGCTTTCCATTGATGTATGGTTTGTTAGGATCCGGACAATATTTAGCTGAGATACAACTATTTGAAATCTGAAGGTGCAAAAAAATGAACATATTGAGAAAATTGCCGTAAAGTTGTCCAAATTAATCTCTTAGCAATGCATATTATTTGTCAAAAAATTAAGTTTTGATACATTTATGGTACAAAATTCACAATGTATCTTAATGGAACATGATTTTTACTTAATATCCTAATGATTTTTGGCTCTTTTTTTTTTTGATAATTTTGACCCATACAATGTATTTTTGGCTATTGCTACAAATATACCCCAGCGACTTAAGACTGGTTTTGTGGTCAAGGGTCACATATAAGTAGTTTAGTTTTATAATAGTTCTAATGCAAATGCTGTGGTAAACCATAGTTAATTTTGCAATTACTATGGTTATTTTTTGTGAGGGTAGTTAAACTTGAATTAATGCATATTAGTGCACCTGCATTGTATAGTGTTACCATGCAATTTATTAGGCATTTAATAATAATAATAATAATAATAATAATAATAATAATAATAATAATAATAATAATGTTTTATTTATAAAGTGCCTTTCCCAAAGCTCAAGGTCGCTGTACAAGAAAAATATTGTGCAAGGAAAAAAAAAAGCTGAACTGAATAAATTTAAAAAGCCCCAAAAGCAAACACATAATAGAACATGAAGCAGAAAAGAGAACGAAAAGTAAAAGTGAATCATAATAAAAGTTCAAAATATTATCAGAAGCACATCTCTCTTAAAAGTGTTATCTTCTTCAGATCCCTGAACTATACCTTGAAAGCTTTTTTTCCAGTGTGAATTTACTGGATGCTCTTTCAGTTCAGCGTCTGTTTTCAGGAAACTCTTCCCACACTGATCACATGTGAAAATCTCATTTTAGCTCTGGACAGTTGTGTTGGTTTGAACAGGAGTTAATAAATATCAATCACCTAAAATCCTGTTGCTCATCGTGACTGTTAGGAAACTAATTGGTTTCTCCACAAAGTGGTTTCTCCACTGCATGAATCTTCATGTGTAGCTTTAGGTGACTTTTATAAGCAAAACTGGTTTTGCACTGATCACACGTGTGCGGCTTCTCTCTGCTGTGGATCTTCTCATGTGCTTTCATATTTCCTAACACACTGAATCTCTTGTCGCAGTGTGAACACTTGTAGGGTTTTTCTCCAGTGTGAATCCTCTGGTGCAGTTTTAAATGATTTGCTGAAAGAAAAGTCTTGTCACACTCAAAGCACATATAATCTCTCACACCAGTGTGAATTTTCTGATGTCCTTTCAAACTTTCCAGCAGTGAAAAACTCTTTCCACATTCAGAGCATGAATGCGGCTTCTCCTTCGTATGAACTGTCAGGTGTTTCTTCAGATTTTTTGCCCAGGGAAATGTTTTCCCACAGTGATCACATGTGAACTGTTAAAAGTTTGTGTAAAAATGCTGTAAAATGAGGATATTGTCAAAAATAATATCTTTAACTAAATTAAATCAGCATTTGGTGGGACCAGCTTTTGCATTTATAATTTTTTGTCCTAGGTGCACTTGTGCATAGTTTTTTAGGTAGCTTTGCAGGTAGGTTTCTTGACACATCTCGGAGACGTTGCCACAGTTCATCTGGATTTACTCTGAGTTTGTTCTGTTTCTTCATGTAATTCCAGACAGACTGGATGATGATGAGATCAGATCTCTGTGTGAAGCACTGTCTGTTGTCAGAATCCTTGTGCAAACAAAAATCTCACTGGATTATTGCAATTAATGGCAAAATGAATGTTTGGAAATCTAAACTGATATTTCCTACTGACACACTACAGCAAAAGATAGAAATTACTGTGACTTAAAACCATTTTTTTGTTGGTGAAAATACTAGTGGCCTAAAGCTTTTGCACAGTACTAGATAATCTTAGAAATCTTCCACTCATGGACATAAGCATATAGTGATTATTTAGGTGACAAGCAAATTACATTTTCCTCCTAAGACTCTCTGCATTATAGTTGCAAAGACAGACATACACACACATACGCAGAGAACACTTATCTGTACTTCAAGGTTTTCCTGGCTCTGCTCTGGACCTTATCAAATAGGGTTAACTACACACACAATGAGAGCAACTTCTTAGAGAGCAAAAAGGCAGACTAAGTTCATATTTAACTTATTTTCTAACATGCATAGATGTTCTGATCACTTGTTGGACACATAGATGAGAGGTCCTGATCAATCTTGTTCACTGTTTATTACCAACACACACATAATGCTGTAACAGGGTTTGACCTGTTGATAATCAATATTAACATTTGTCAAACCTCTTTACTGAACAATTGTTGAAAGCCAAGAAGTTTTAATCAGCAGTTATTTAGTAATTATTTAATCTTACAACTCTTAACGTTATCTAGATCTAATGAAGTGCTTAAGTCTTTTAATAAATGTTCTTCAGCATTATTAATGAATGAAAATAAACACCAACCTGTTTGTTCTTCAGTATCTTCAGTGTGTTTGATTCCGCAGGGTTTTGGATTTCTCATCTTCTCTCTGTCCTCTTTAATAAACTCAGTCTTTTCAGATTTCAGCTCTTCCTGATGATCCGATGCTTGTCTTTATTTGTAAACTGATGGGAATATTCCAGCATTTATTGGTAAACTACAGTGACCACTTAAGAGACAAACTCACTCAAATATCTTTTCATGAGTTTATTCAAGTTGCTGCAGAATGCGACAAAGAAGGGCGGGTGTCCTCCGCCTTTTTATCATTTCCCTAGCCTTCAAGGTTACATCTCCTAACAGCTGGTATTTTTCCACACATGGTAAGAAAGTAAAAAACACATTCACACTTCTAGGGCTCAGACCTTTATTTTTAAGGCCCTGATGACCTTCTGGGTCATGAACAGATGCTTTAGGGTCTCCCCAGATGTTGGTGTCCCTAGCTCAGTTTCTGCCAGCACAAATTCCTTGTAACCCATACATCTTACTCTTTGGGCCCCAAACCATATCTCATGTTGTCTTCACAACAGCAACATGACCTCCAACTTATACGTCCAATGTAAGTCGTTTTCACAAATCCTCAGAATATGTCTCCATAGAGCATAAACAACAATTACTCCCCTATCAGCAACAGGTATCCAATGCACTTTCAGGATTATGTGTAGCTCAGTTGGTAGAGTGTTGCATTACAAAGTGGTGTAATCATATGAACACAGATTAGATACCAGAGAGCGTACTGTTTAGGGTGGGTTTATGTGTGGTCATTCATACCCATTACACCTAGTAATCTATGAATGAATTACTGTGAGATTGGTGTAAAAACTCATACATTATTTCATGACGTCAGATCCAACGCAACACTGTCATTATTTTTATGACCACTAGACGGCGTTTAACTTCAAAACGTAAAAATGGGTCGTATAATGTGAATACAAAAACGTAAAATTGGGTCGTATTTTCTTTGAGGACAGTCTCCAAGTAACTAGTAAAATAACAATCTTTTATGTTTTGGCTGGAAACAAGACAAACAATCTAAGAAAAGCATTATCTGCAGTGTACTAACAACCAACACTTACTTAAGATGAACTAACATTTGTGTTTTGGTTTTTTTCTCATTGGTAGTCAGACAGTTCAAGATCATACACACGAAAACAAGAAACAAGGGTGAATGCTTAGAGATGTCAGCCGCGGCAAAACAAGCCTTCGAGGGGTGACACCTGGGCTGGTGTTCAGTCCCAGGCACTGGGCATGTGATAAATGAAGTCCAAATTGGCAAGAACTCACGGAAGAGTGCCCTCCGGTGGCGATCGGAGGGAGGCAAATGAGGCATTATTTATTGAAATATTTGCTAATTTGTATACATTTCTAGTACAAAAATCTAAACACTGGATAAAGTCAGTTTCAAAATTCTTGTTTATTTTTTGGCATATTAAAGTCAAATTTTTTCACAGAGGGAAATTTGGGCATCTCATTTTGTCACTGCATATTTCAGAAAATACTTAGAACAGTCAGAAAACAATATATTTTTTGTTGAAATTAAAGGGGTGGATAAAAAGGCTGTATGTAATCAATCAAATTACATATGAACAAATCCCTCTGTAAAAACCTTCAGGATATAGACACAAATAAAAATTTAAAGTGTGGTGTGTGTAAGTGATGTAAGTGGAGATTGATGGCTTAGTCTAGGAGAAAAAACTTGTTTTGTGAAAACAGCCTTTAAATGTATGTACTGTAATTGAAATCTATGGACACAAATAGATAAAGTGCTATAAAAGAAACACTTAACAGTGTCTTTTGGTTGTTTTGTTTCCAATAGTCTGAAAACACATTTCAGGAAAAAAACAAAAAGCCCAAAATAAGACAGGTGACTAAAAAAACCTGTTTTTACCTGCAGTGTCTCGCTTTAAGCATCTGTCTTTTGTAAACCATATCATCTCACTTTATTGTGAATGTTTGTGGTTAAAAACTGATTATATGTGCAGG